>CAXAMN010005880.1:0-18679 GCA_963970005.1 Durusdinium trenchii
ACTAAAACTATACCGCGCAAACGATACTGCTTCTCAATTTCAATCAAGAATGCTCTTTGACAATTTCAGCATGGGATTGAGAGCCCCGTGCTTTGACGAGGGCGCAACTTGGTCGATATTCGAGACCAAGAAGTGCGTGGAACCACGGCATTCACAAAACCGCTGCACCATCTCTTCCAACACGTTATTCATTCAGCTATCCATTTCAATCCATTCAAACTGTTGCACCTCACAAGATACTGCATTTGATGCACAGCGCTTTGCAATTTGCCATTTCTGGACACGGTTTCCACCGATCAAACTAAGAAAAAAAAAGATTCAAATATTCCACTGGCGTCACTGGCAACGCTCCTGGCGCGTCAACTCATGCCCAGGAAAAGGAGACATGCCTCGTCTATGATGTGATCTACTGTATACCCTCTTGCTGTGTTGCGTCTTGTTGTTACAAACACATGGTTTTGTAGATCTGAAATGCCTTCCTTGACTTTGGAGGCCACCTGCTTAGGACTTGACTGATTCAATCATAAACAAAGCATCAAATCATGTGAAGGCTTCAATCAAACCAAAATAGTTTGATCTGCTTTCTTGGGCTGGGACAGCATCAGAATTGCTTTTGAAAAGCATGGGCTAATAAATGAACAATGCTGTCAGTCTAGAATGCTCCACACGCTCTTCTCATCATGTGAAGAAACCAAAGTCGACAACAGCAAAGCGAGGTCCACATACGAGCGCGGGCTGTCGCAGACCTTTTCAGGCCCAATCGCAAAAGAGCACAGGTAAACGGTAAAGAACGTGACACATGTCACGAACCCAGGTTGCACAACGTGCACACACACACACACATCAAACAATCTTGAGAATTTTACCTGTTACCCGCCACTGGTGGCTCCTGATCAAAGGGACGTCGGACTGATGGACTTTTCGCCTCCCACAAAAACAGCCACGTGCAGCCGCAATTGATGCTGCTTTGGCCTAAAAATCAATCTGCGATGTTTTGAAAGTCGGCAGAACCATCCAACACTTGTGACACTTGTCATGTCGCATGTCTGAACATGAGCTGCAACAAGAAAATGTCCGGCCAACTTGGGCACCTAAGCGCATGTTTTACTGTGCTCATCCGCATGAACCCGTCTTAGATGAAAAACTGTGTCAAACACTGAAGCGTATTGCTTAAACACCTTGAACTAAGTTCGGGGCACTTCAGGTGGAAAATCATGAAGCGCGCGGCCCGTGGGCTTTTGGCCTGGAAAAAGATCTTCAGATCACTGTTAGATCTGGAATTCATCAGAATATCCAAGGGGGTTGAAAGCAACAAGTTCTGTTTTTAAAGGTTTCCTTGCACCACTAAGGCTCTGGCTTGTTCCTGGTTTGATGATTTGGTCACATCATGTACACAAAGAGCTGGACGCGCCTCGCTCAGGAATGAGGCACATCTTTTTTATATCAAAAAACTGACTCAGCCCCAGACTCTAGGGGATCGATGTGGTCCCGGCTGTTCAGCTCCTATGCAAGTTCAAACGACTTCACAAGTGCAATCCACCTTCCACAGCCAATCTTCCCCATCGCCTCCCCGACCGAACTCTGGGTGTTGGGCATGTCCTGCCTTGATTGTAGCAAATTAACATGCTAGAGTCTGAAGAACATCGCACCATGAAATCTTTCTACCCCAGAAATGCTCCTGCAAGCGAGCCCAGCCACATAGCAGGGCGCCCAAGCCAAAACTGATCAGCGCACGGATGTCCTGCAAACCAGCTTGGAACAAATATAGAAAACGCGGAAAAACACCCACTTGGGAACGTGGACAAATAGACCTTAAATAAGCGACTCTTGGTACCAAATATAACTCAAAAAAAGTCCCTACACTTCAAAATCAACGTTTTCCTTGTAATTTACTAATGGTGTGTCTTTCCAACTTCTAAAGCTTCCAACGAAACCCTTTTTACAAGCGATTGTCCACCAAAAAAGAAGGAACTCAATGGCTTCCCAGCGCGCAGGATTGACGATATATATATATATATGTATATATACCTGAGAAGGGAGGAAACGAAAGCCAGCCTCTGGGTTAGGGGGGTGCCCTCAAGGCAAGCCTGGCCAAAGACTTGGCGTGCAAAATGAAGTGATTGGGCAACATCGGGCAAAGAGTACTTGCATGGGGTGAAGTTGACATCGCAGCCACCTCGATAGGGGGTAGAAGCAGGGAGTTGAATACATAAGGTGTCCTTTTTCGTCTCTGTTCAGGGCGTTTTGGAGGTGAAAAAGGGCACCTGGAAGGAAGTGAGGGGCGCTTGCCTGCTGTGTGTTGCGAATCATTGAGCAAAGATGTATTTGGAAGTGGTGAAGTTGATATTGCAGCCACTTGGGCGTGCAAGATGAAGTGATTGGCTGAAATCGGGCAAAGAATACTTTTATGGGGTGAAGTTGACATCGCAGCCACACTGATAGGGGGCAGAAACAGAAAGTAGAGCACATAGCTTTGGGGGGGCGGTGCCCTTTTTTGTCCCGGTTCAGGGTCCCGGTTCAGGGGCGTTTTGGAGGGCAAAAAGGGCACCCCTAAGGAAGTGAAGGGCGCTTGCCTGCGGCATGTTGCGAATGGCTATTGGCAGGCTTTCGTGAGGATACATATGTATAAAGGTAGAGTGGACAAAGAGGAGCCGGAAGTGGTGAAGTGGATATGGCCGTGATTCGAAAAAGAAGGGAAATAGACAGCAGAATACATAGGTTTGGGACGGGGTGCCCTTTTTCGTCTTGATGTCGGGGCGTTGTGGAGGTGAAAAAAGGCAACCGTGTAGTCCGGGGAAGGTTTGGTATGGTGTGCTGGTCTATGTTTCAAGGGAGTTGACGGCTGGCTTTCGTGATTAGATACTCTCCATATGGGGCGCCCTTTTGAGTCCACCAACTAGACCTTGCTTGCCACGGATAGAAAAGGGCACCCCTAAGCAACTCAAAACCGTCTGCCTCCAACGCTTGCCCGCAACTGCAACCTGTTCTCTTTCCTGCTCTCAGGGTGACTTCTAACCACTTTTCACGTCCCCTTGTCTTCCCTTTCTTCTCATCGACGTGAACTCCCACCCCTAGTAGAAACAAATTGCATGGCCCCCTGAGCCCCTCATAATGCTGATGATGCACTACTGGCCGTCAATTGCATCACCGGCATCGCAACACCCCAAAAAACAATTCATTTAATTCATTTTCACTACCAAGTGGCCCGCCTCTTTTTGTCGCCCTCCCCCACCAGGCTCTGGGCTCACCTCTCCGGAAGTGACCACATACGCAACCACCCCCCCCACAACCCCTTCACTCATTTCGTTCGCTCCGGAAACTCAAGCCTAGCCTACCGGCTGGCTTCCGTGATATAAACGAGTCTGATACATGCCAACACCTCCAAAAAACAATGCCTTCAAAACACACTTTGCCAAACACTTCAAGATCAGTAGGGGGTTCCAAAGAAGAGTCTGCAGCTCGAGTAGCTCATCCACGGATGCTCAAACCAAAACACTACGGGAACAGGAAAGCGTATCTGAAACTATCGTAGATGCATATAGGACAGGAGACATGGTTGGAAGCGACGGATCCACGCAAAATCAGAGAAACAACCAGGGGCTGGCGGCTGGACAGTAGGGTTCCAATAAATACAACTATGTTGTGAAAGTGAAAGAAAACCACCCACAACCACAACCACCGCAACAACAACAACAACAACACAGCCAAGGCTGTAGCGGAAAACAAGGGGGTCAACGGGAGTCAAGTGCAAACAAGGAAACTGGATCTGATCGGAAGACGATTGATTGAGAAGCAGAGACCAAGGCACATTGAAAGAGGATTGGGAAAGAATAGGGAACCGCGGTCCACAAGGCTTGGACCACTGAAAGAAAATATTCGCCAATCGGGGCGTTGCATTCCAAAACAATAGGCTATTTTGGTACTGCTGTTTGGTCCTGCGAACTAGGATGGAAGAGCTTGTGATTCAGGCCTTTTCAAAAACTGAGAGTTACAAAACAGGTCGTGAGTTGCACGCAGCGCAACCTGTTGTTCATGATATGACATCACTCTGCGTCCGCAGGGTGAGCTCCCATGAGTCCAAGAAGGCTCTCGGCCATTCACCAAAACTGCCGACGCTAGGAGATTCTCACGCAGCACCTCGATCTCCAAAGCGCCTGCCAAGATGGGGCTGGTAGCCTAAGCAGTGACAAGCACTCTGCTTCCACTAGCGCCGCAATCATACATAAACGCGCGCGACAAGGACGGCTGTAGCAAACCGATCAAACGGTTCCTAATGTGCTTTGACAGTAGTCGACAAATCTCTCACATGATGTATATATATATATATATCATGATATACATCTCCGTGTTCCACCAAGGAGCCGTGGTAAGTGCTGGCCCAGGGAAGATCCCATTCATCAGGGAAACGGTGCAAGGGCTGAATCCGTGGATCAACGCCCGGCCCTCCGAAAAGCATGGCGCGAAGCGTAATAAGGCCCGTGAAGGGGGTGGGCTCCTGTTTCTTGAGTTCTTTGCTGGACACCCTTCTGGGCGGAGCACGGCCGGATACAGCTTTATCACCACAAAATGCTGCTCTCTAAATGTCCCTGAGAGAGCCTCTTGAACTTTGTGGGCTCGTTCACGGGTGTGGTCTGGCGTTTGATCGAAGACTGGGGATTGGAAAAGCTGGAGGAGGACAACGCGTTTGAGGACACGCTCAAGGTGTTGTATGGCAACTTCGCCACTGATCAGACGGTCCAACTTCCCTCATGGTCTTGGTCAGCTCATTTGCCAATGTTCTTGGGTGGCCGCTATGGCGCTGCGCAAACAACGATCATTGAAGCCTTGGGCGTGACCATGGACTTTGCCATGAAACGCATACGCATTAAGCCGGGCTTCTGTCTCAAGACTGCGGAACCTGACATCGCTCAACGGGGTGGCCACACGTTGCGTGACTTCGAGCAAGAGGAGCGTGGCTTCGTCTGTGCTCAAGCAGGTCGAGGAGACCGATGACAACCTCACTTGAAGCCTTCGTCGACATGACCTGACCGCCATGGATGGCTCTTGTCGCTGCTCGACACCATCATCATGACCGGAGTCTGAAGTTCGGGCGTCGCGTCTACCTCAAGCATGCCGAAGGTGGTCGGCGCGCACATGTGGGGAACAGCCCTTGAGCTGCCTTCTGGTACTATATGGACATCAGCTGCCCTGAAGACGTTCTGGGATGATAGGCGGGTCCTTTTCGGCCGTTTGTGGTTTGATCTCCTTCTTGGACACGCGGCCCACAAAGAAAGTGTTCAAGGTGATCGTCAGCGGCGCCATGGCAAAAAACGAACCTCCAGGCACATCAGACGCGTTGCCCTGCGCCAACGCAGAAAGTATAAACAACCATCCAACACAAGAGATTCTTCACGCAGCTCTTCACGACATAGAAGCAAAAACATACGAAATCATGCCGTCAGAGTGGAAAGTTCACATGTTCCTCCAGGCCACCGAACTCATTGTCAAGAACCCCTTCAGGCTCAGGGATGAAGCCTGCGTCCATCGTGGAGACAGGAGATCTCCAGTCTATTTTGTCCACTTAGTCTGGAGTCTTGGGGTGGCAGCATCAAGACCGAAGTTGCTGCTTGGCTCGCGGACCTAGACGGCCTGTGAGCACCAAGATGTGTTTTGCAGGGCAAAGGTCACTGCCTGTGTGAGTTGCATGCTGTGCAACCTGTTTGTCATGACATGACACCACTCTGCATCCGCAGGGTGGACTCTCATGAGTCCAAAAGGGCTCTCGGCTGCGACACGTGCGTGCGTCCCCTCAATTCGTTGGTGGTGTGCCTTGGGTTTGATCGTCTACTTTCTTGCTCTACTACTCTCGGCTCCACACCCGCTACATAGGACTTCGTTTGCCTTTGATAGCTTCGCTCTGGTCCTCGAACAATATAGGACTGACGCATTGTTTGGATGCGTTCAATGACAAAACAAATCAAACGATTCATGTCTGTCTCGTGTTGATGCTGTGGTTGAATTTGTTGGGCAAAGAAAATTGATGTCAAAGCTGCGAGTCACAGTGCTGTCACGAGTGAGCCAAGCCATTCGAATGCTTGGCGCTGGCTTCTTGATGAACAAAGAAAAGACCTGTATATGATGCTCGGAGCCAATGAGACAGCTTCTTGAACAGCTGGCCCCAAGGATGGTGAGGGAATCAATGAACGCCTGATAAAAAGTATTTTGGAAATAGATTTGGAGATTTGCTCTCGTGATGCTTGACACGGCACATGCGTGCCAAGTTTTTGCCTTTCCTGCGTCATGTTTACCCTCTTTGCAAAATACAAAGCAGCAAAGGCTATATCATAAGCAATGTGGGTGCGTTCTTCCTTGATAATAGCATCGATTCTTTTCGCAGGAGAGCTATTGACATGTTCTTATCATCGCTAGAATTAACGAGATTCCAGCCAACAAAAAGAAGGTCCCACTGGGGCATGAGGTCAACCTCTTTGAATGCACCTCAAGGACACTGTTCACTTTTCAACACTATGGGAGCAGTTTTGGGTGGTCCGAGGGGCAACAAGAAAGCACCACACAGGCCTTCGTCTGAATTTGTTTCCATCTCCCCATGGCGGCCACCGTGCCCGGGCCTGCAACACGGTGCCCATGCTGAAGTAATCCAAGCCATCTTCGTTCGGCAGCACAGAGCAGGGGGACTGGAACAGCGGATCAGATCCACGGCCAGCTTTTTACAAAACTTGTTTGCTGAACATGATGGAGCACGATTTCTCAAGGACCCAGCAAACTTTCAGAGACTAAAGCACTAAAGAAAGAACAAAAGCGCTTTGGGCGATCTCATGACACGATATGTCAAGCTTTGTCACCTTAAAGAACGCTACCAAAAGAACGCTACCTTCCCACCTTCCCCAAGCTGGTGGCGAAGGAGCTCTTACGGTCGAAGTTAACAGCGGTGTCCAATTGAGGTGCTCTGAAAACGCGCGCTCTTTTTTCCACAACTGTCAACGAAGTTGCGTTTGCCACGAAAGTCTTGCACAAAATGCCTGTCCGAGTGGGCGTGTGGTTCTTGTTGTGGTACCGTGCACATGTTTGGACTTAGCGGTCGTCGGAGGTTAATTCTCGTGGCCGGTGCAGTTCATGCCGACATGTCTTGGAGGTCTTGAGCCGACTTGTCATGGCAAGCGCAGGAGATCGAAGGTGCGTTATTCTTTTTGCAGTGCTCGTGGGGGGGCACAATACTCTGGTTGGCGGGCTCAAATGTCATGGCGGGCGCGGTAAATCCTGAACTTTGAGCTGTAGCTGTTGTAATTTGAGAGAAGCCCCGCACGAAAGCTTCGTTTTGGTATGTCGAAGCACGTGGTCTTTGGAAGTGCTTGGTTTGCAAAACGCACAGGCCCAGCTGTGTAAATCAGGTTTCATGGACCTCAAGTCGTTTGACATGTGAAATGTATGCAGCGCACTTTGCTTGGGGTCGCTTGCAAAAACGACATCTTGAGGCACTGGGATTGCTCTTGATCCAATTCCAAGCTTTGTGGCAAACCACACAGCAATAACTACCCGTGACTCACGGTGAATACTCTTCCTGACTGAGACCAGTTTGTACAATTCCTTACGGACTCCAGGAAAAAGCATCCCTTAGTGGAAGGACTTACTAGTTGCCAGCATCTTCAACAGCAGTAAACCATACTATTTGTGGTTCATCAGCTGTTCTTGCTGCCCAAGGTGCATTATCTGTGCTGCTCCCACCCTCCTGCGCCGTTACTGCTTTGGGATTGCTGCGGCATAGCTTGGGGAAGGCTGTGGGAGGCAATTGAGTGCCAAGGTACAATGTGGTATAAATTACTCCTGCTCAAATCTACCATTCCAACCTGATGATCTGCAAACAAGTATGACAAAATAGAAAAACATTTCATCTACATCTACCATCTCTCCACTCCAGGCTTTCCAAACAGCAAACAAAGCAAAACAAAGCAAACTTAAACCAGATCAGCTGAGCTCCTTGTCTCCATCATTCCCATTGTCAAAGAGCATCCCCTGAGACCGGTTGGAGCACCAGCCAGGCGGCAATGCCAAACACCGGGTCAGCTAGCCATTTCATTGACTCACTTGTCGTGCTGACACTCCCTGCAGATCCAGATTTGGGGAAACTTTCAGCGTTGCAATGTGAAGTTTCACCGAAACCCGAGCCCGACCTGCATTTGGGAGGTCGTGGCGAGCCCGGACTTTGGGGATGTCACCGAATGGTCCTTCAAGCTAAGCCCGGCTTGGGAGCACAGAAAATGAAGTGACGCACGGGCAGCAGGGTCAGGCATGGCTGGTTGGAGAGCAAAGTGTGGCTTCAGTATAGCCACTGGTTTCCAAATTCCAACACTTGTCTGACTGTTCCTTTTCCAGGTCATGAACGGCAAACCACTAAGAAACAGTCTCAGGAACCCAAAAGTTTTGAACCAGCAAGTGATGCGTCCTGGTCAGGTGAAAACATGCTGCATCACTTGTGGGCTCTGGTCACATGGATTGACCTTTGTTCTTTGGAGCGTTTTAAACTCTATGCCCAATTCCTATTGATGAATTATGGACTTTACGCCTGCCCAACAAAGTGGAAGCGCTTCTTTCCCTGCTACAACAAACATTGACATAGATACGAGATACTGTCAACAGTTTTAGCCAAATTTCAATGATCCAAATGTCTCTCGGTCCTAGCCCCAAAAGGTTCACACAGACTGTTCTCTCTACCCACAGGGTCTGGCATCAAGATTCCAAATCCTGCCTTGCCTTCTGTATGAGCCAGGGATCATCGCAGTTGCTGGCTGCAGAGTAATAAGAATTGAAGCATATGCTCAACGACTGGTGCTCCTAGGGCAAGGCCACGTCTCTCGCAGAGAACAAGTCGGAAGTTGATAGAGTGCACGCGAGAGCTGCCGGATCTGCCTCAACCTCTATCCAAAGCTAGTGCAAGCTCGAAGAGTTCAAAAGGGTTCTTATGGCGCTTTCTCAAACACCCAGCCAAGCACTCTTATCTCAATTATTCTCACTTATAAATAATATATATATATATATCAATTATATACATCAACCGCCAAAGGACGATGTCGGACAGAATCTCAGGAATGAAGGCACCGGAGCTCTCTCGCGAGGAATCCGTACCTCGTAAGAAACGGCCATGCAGCTTTTCACCCAGCCGTGAAGCCGGAAAGTTGAATCGGGTTCCAATGGACCTGACGGACCTGACAGACCTGACAGACCACAGTGACAGGCATGTCTTTGTCCCTTCTTTCCCTGAGCCAGGTACAGTTGTCGCTAAAGCTGCGGTGATGGCACCTCGCGCAACAACCGGCATTTCGGAATCGGTGTATGGCTTCACCCCTGAGCGTTCACCGTGAGCACGGATGCATATCATTCTCGGATGTGTTTCCTCTCCACCTCATTCGCCTTTACATACTTCGATTCCAATCCTGAAATTTTTCCTTCTTTGGGATCCAAACCGGCCCAACCCAGGGACGATGTTTCTTACGACGATGTGTCTTTTTGGCAATCACCGAATTCTGAGCGCAGTGCAACTGGCTCAAGGAGGCGAAGTTGTCCTGACAAAGGTCAATAAGGTCACACTCAAGCATCAAGGCCATCGCTATTAGGGAGGCCTTTGATATTTGTTTCTCCAAAAATAACAAATTGCATGTTCCACACCAACTCGCGATCGATCCATTTTTCGCCCCTCAGTAGCCCTTCCACATTGTGGGGTGCTAGAGGGTGTGTATGTACGGCAGAACATGGGTATCTACAACACATGCGACCATCATTCATCGAACACCGGTGTAAGACACAGTGTGTGTGTTTTCATCTAATTCGGTACATCGATGAGCTCAAGCGACTGTTTTAGGCGAATGCACTTTTTAATTTTCTGGCAGAGATTATGACGTTTGTCATAAGAGATATCACTATATGGCGGATTGGGCCACAAAGTAGCGTGCGGAATGATGGATGGTACAACACGTACATTCAAGGTGTAGGACTGATTCGGTAGCGAGGCATAGGCTTGCACATTTTGCATAAGCAAATCTGCATATGGCAAGTGCGGTCGCGCGGAAATTGCCCCAACCAAGATTCTGTGAAGTCCTAACCAAGCAAATGAGCTAGCATAATGAATTGGCTAGTCCGCCGGGTAGATAAGGGATTGCCCAACTTATACTACTTAACGGCAAGCGGTGAAAGAAGTAAGCTAGATCCCTTGCGGCTCTACTTCCACGAACAAGTGCACGGGGCGAGTCCGAAGGACGAGTACCCGTGACTAACGAGAGGCCGAACGAACGAAGGCACGGCGGCGATCGAACGAACGAAAGGCAGGTGTCAGACGCGGAAGCGAAAGCAACGAAAGCGCACCCGACCACAGGTCAGGTAACACGGCGCCCTGAAGGAAAGTGGCGTGGCACCGATTTTCCTTGAGCCAAGTAGCGTTGGTCGGGACGAATGCGTTTTACATTCTAGGTGAACCGAACGACACATCGAATGTACATGTGTGAATGCTGTTACATGTTAGGGGTGCCTCAAAAAATGACTCCCCCTCCCCGTTGTGGGGCAGCATTCCTTTGTACATGCACGAATTACCGCGCCGGGCGGCAGCGGTTTCGACGATCTACGAAGCTACGAACTGGTCGAAATGCTTCGGTCCGTTTTAGATGGGACTAAATGTTTGAGGTCGGTACGAATTCCGAGCAGACACAAAGCTTTGAACCACTTTTGTGGAGGCAATGCTTCAGTGAATATATCGGCTGCTTGCTCGTTCGTGTCGACATATTTAATCTCTACGGCTGGATCGTCGATACACTCTCTTAACGAACTTAAACTTATTTTATGGGTACGGCTTATGTGTCGGAGTTTTGGAGAGACCCTTTTCTTACCACGAGTATAGTTGCTTGGTTGTCGTCTTGGATTACGAGGTTAACGGCTCGACCAAGTAGCTTGTCCCACAGTTGTAATGCTGGAAGTCCTTCTTGATACAACGAATATGCGAGACTGACAACCTCGGACTCGGTGGTAGACCTTGACGTTGAGGTTTGGCGTTTAGACACCCATGCAAGCGGGAAATGGGTATCAGGGCCTCTCAATACCAAATAGCCACCTGAGGTAGACCTGACGTCCTGCTGGTCACCGCCAAAGTCGGCATCAACGAACAGTTCGAGCCACAACTCATCAGCATCATCTCGCAGACGGCGGTTAGACGGTAATCTAGCGAGTGCTGCAAGTACTGTATAAGCCGGAGCAGTTTCTTATCGTGGACACGTGTCCACTTCTGCACTTTAGTTGCTAAATCGTTGATGGATTTGAATATATCTGGGCGTGCTAATCTGGCGAGCCACAAAGCTTTCATCAAGATTGAGCATGCCTTGGGAGCAAGCTCCCCTCAATGCCATCCACTAGGAATGGTGTCTGTGCGGGCTTCACTTTATCCACACCGGCTACTGACTTGTAGAGGTCAATAGTCAGCTGCGCGTAGTCCTGCATGTCGAAGACTACGCAAGGCGGCGGTCTCGGTGCCTCCCTAAGATCCGATAGATGGGTTCAGGCGGTTCAACGTTAACCGCAGAAGTAATTTCAGACCAGAACTTATCGTGTTGGTCGCGAGGACCGATTACCGGGGAATTCGGTGATTTCCTCGCCTCCCATCTTCTTAAGGATCTGTTTTAGGTGTTGCTCCCACATTCCACCCGCGTCAGGGTGTCTGTAGAGAGCTTTCACCAGGAGAACGACGGTTTGAACAAATTTGTTCTTCCACCACGCCGGCCTTAATTCGGGGGGTAGCTCAATCCAGGTTTTATACTTAGATTTGAGCGTTGCTTGCACATAGGCCTTGACGGCGTCTGCGGCCGTAGGTTGCCTGGTAGGCTACCGTACGCTAAGCAAGCATTGAGCCCTTGCACAGAGGTTGGGTTGGCGCCCAATTCCTCATATACAGCCGCTGCGCCATATTCATCTTTGGCGCAGTCCCCACGGTAGACTATTCTACCCTTTTTCTTTTGAAGCTCTTTCGCAAGTTCGTAAAATTTGATGGACGCGATCGTCATCAGCTTGCCAAAGTGTACTGAAACGCCGGAGGCTTTCGCCTCGCACGGACATGCTCTTTTTCACAAACGGACTCGTACTCCCACGTGCCCTCGTTGACTAAGCCACCGGCTTCGTCCTTCACCTTTTGCAAGGCTTCAGGATCGTTCAGCATTTCAGTGCGACTAAGCAATTTGGTAACCATCGCTGACACCTCTTCCTCACCTTTCTTGGTTCGGGGGATTTGGTATGCCTCGTGCATAAGCGCACTTATGTCCATCAGGCCCTCTACCATTTTATCAACAGTCTCGCCTGTTTCGACGGCAATGGCCATTGCATCAATCCCTGAGAGGGCGGACACACGCTTCAACGCCTGCTCTTTCTCCCTATGCTCAAAATCATGTTTACATGGAAGACATGGCATGGCTGGGGCAACAGGGGAATGGGTCATGTTAGGATACAAGGCCTTAGCAATCTGAACAATCATCTGTCTTGGGTAGAATGCTGTACGAGCTGTTTGGGAGCCTACTGCATGGTCGTGTTCATGTGGCTTGTGGGGACATTGAAACTGTGAAAACATATCTACGATGGCCTTACTGGTGGTCATGAGACGCCATCTTTTCTTGATAGGACGACCCTTGGTTGATTGAACACCAACAGCACACCCGTCAAATTCGACTGGCATGAATTCAGGGTGATGCTCGAAGAATTGTTTCACATCTGGCCTCTGCCAGCTTTCACATCCCTTTGGCCATTCAAAGGTCACAGTGCCCTGACAAGCAAATGCGAGCTCTGCGTTCTTGGCAAACTCAGAAAACAAACGCATAGATTCCTTCACCTGTTGCGCATGCCTTTTCATGAATTTAAGCACCCCTTTCATGCAATTTACCCTTTGCCATGGAGACCCTGATGTGCATGGGATGGAGGCCCACAAATCAGGAATCTCATCACAGGTGCTGATATGACGATGCAACTGTGTCTGCATTTCGGGATCATCCAAATCGAGGTGTGACTCTTCCTCAGTGGCTTCTTTAGAAGAATCAGTGGGTGGTGCAGTCTCTGGTTCTCGAGCGGGTAGCTCTTCGACCGTGATGCCTTCCTTCCTTTTGGCAAGGAGGTCTGCACGTTCTTCTTCCACTAGTTTAGCAAAACGTTTCCTACAGGAGCTTCTTGGTTCTGAGGCCTCTCCACCGGTGCTGCGGCCGCGGCGGCGGCCGGTGTTGAAGATGCAGACGAAGCAGCACCCTCTGGTGGTGGAGGTTGGACACGTCCCATTACTGTAGGTCGCAAGAGTGAGAAGCGAGCTACAATGGGGGCAATGGGACCTTCCGTGTCTGAAGCGATACGGCTGATAACGAATGAATTGGCTAGTCCACCGGGTAGATAAGGGATTGCCCAACTTATACTACTTAACGACAAACGGCGAAAGAAGTACGTAAGCTAGATCCCTTGCGGCTCTACTTCCACGAACAAGTGCACGGGGCGAGTCCGAAGGACGAGTACCCGTGACTAACGAGAGGCTGAACGAACGAAGGCACGGCGGCGATCGAACGAACGAAAGGCAGGTGTCGGACGCGGAAGCGAAAGCAACGAAAGCGCACCCGACCACAGGTCAGGTAACACGGCGCCCTGAAGGAAAGCGGCGTGGCACCGATTTTCCTTGAGCCAAGTAGCGTCGGTCGGGACGAATGTGTTTTACATTCTAGGTGAACCGAACGACACATCGAATGTACATGTGTGAATGCTGTTACATGTTAGGGGTACCTTAAAGAATGACTAGCATTGGTCTTTTTATGTCGAGCACAAACATCGTTTAGAGTCTGGCTGAATTTTGGCTTCTGGAGTGTCAAACGCATATGGTTTGGGCAGTTTATGTTCGGAGTTTTAAATCCAAATTGGCAAGGACCCGAATATAGTGCAAATTACAGGGTCAATTCGTACCAGGAAAATCCAAAGTCACCTTGAGTTACTGGTACAGTAAATTGTGTGGGCGCCAGCGAAATGTCCGGAACATCTGCCACACCTTGTATGCTACAGTTGCGCCCACTGGGCAACCTTGTGCGATTATCTCTGGTAACTCTGGTAAATCTGTTTCTAAGACCCAGCAATCAGGCCCTACATCCCATTGGCACAATGCGGACTGGAAACTTGTGTAGGCATCCAATGTATTGAACTGATGCGTTGTCGCGGCGTCCCTTTCTTTTTCAATTTTCAAACTGGAGTGGAGGGCGTTTAGTTCAGCGAGATATCGATAGATTGTGAGCAATGCATCCATTTGTTTATTCGTATGTTCAAAAATCGAATCTGCAGCGTCTTGGAAATGTGGCATGTCCATCTGATTAATTTGTTTTGCAACCCTATCGGATAGGTCATTGCCTAAGATTGTGTATAGGTCCTCTGGATTTTCAGCATCTTCTAATTGACGATGTGATTTCACTTTTTTAATTTGATGGAAGAGGGGGTTCCAAAAACGTTGTAGCTGGTGAATCAGATCAGCGGGTGCTTTCTGAAAAATTTTGGGGTCGAGTGTGTGATTTGAAATGGCTTCGACAAGATGAAATGCAAAATCAGAATCTGTATGGATGGACATAAACTTATTCGGATATAATTGTGTAAACAACTGTGCAAGCCAGGCACTGTGTACCAGCAACCTGTGAACTCTGAGTCACGACAAAATCATCAATGGATGGGTCCTGGGGATTACGGACATGTTGCACCACGACCCATGCGGCACGACAGCAGTTTTGGAATTTGGGCTTGTCACAGCTTTCATCTGTATAGAACACAAAATGGGGTGTGTTCACAATATTAGGAATATCGAGGAAAGGACCTTGTCGATCCGCCTTTAGCAAATTGTAGATTGGTTGTTTTGCATGCATGGTAGCCAGTGGGAACCAAAGTAGGCTTGGGAATTCCTGGAGGAGACGAATGGCATCTGGATGTTGGTCTCGTAGATGTTGAAAATGGGCACACTCAAGTTGGCGATGCGAATGCGTGTCGGGTTGTTCACAATAAGGACATTGCATGGAATGAGTAGAGTCCCAGAGGGACTTGACGGCACCAGTCTGATAACCACCGGTGAGATTGAGTGCAATGAGCTTACGTGTCTTATCTGAAAGTTTTCTGTTGATCTTGTGTTGTACATAGGTATCAAACGGGTTAAGGGTGACCCTTTTGCGATGTTGGATGTGCTCAAACACCCGGAGTGCGCGACAATTTCACTTGGAGATTGGTAACGAATCGAAATTTGTTGACCATCTGGGAGCCGCATTCGACAACGAGCCGCACCTGATGGCAGCCAGTGTCGGGATTGCAACCCGTCGGCCTTGGCCGACACGCAGGTTGAACGGATGTTCAGGTGGTGGATGCGTTCCAGAAAGCCCAAGGCTTGGTTAAACATATCAACGTTCAATGTCACGCCACCTTTGGGAAAGCAATCTTGGAGCACCATATTCTGCTTTGGCAAATGCTTCGTTCGTATTTAACAAAAACAAGAATTAGATCTCTGGCCTTTTCATCCGAATACCCCCAACCATCCATCAACTATCACCTCAGCTCTAGAAACAAACAAAATAGAACTCAGGCTCAGGTCCTATCTTGCTATATCTTGCTAATGTACTCCAAGCGTGTGCTGATTGAACGTGAGGGTACGACGACAATGGTTAACAAACCGCAGAAACATGTGAGTCTCACCTTTTCAATGTAACGTATGAAGTCCAATGATTGAAAGTCAAGTATTGTCTTGGAACAATCAGAACCCCTGCCTTTGATTCCAAACTTCCAATTCAAAACCCAGGGCTGTACAGTAAGGGTCTTTTCGCAATTGACGCCGTAGATTCGACCTCACATGCTTGAACCAACAAACGGAAAACATCTTGCACAAACGGGCCACTCTTGGAGAGTGAAACGCACTGTGTTTGGGGCATCGTTGAACTTCAAGTAGCCTGCCCGTGGCGCAGCCATGGAGCAAATGTGGCAGTTGGCTGTTGCTAGGAAGGCCATCGCTTCTAGGTTGGAGGCCCATTAGACTGTCGTTCTGACTTGCTCAAGTCCCAACGTTGGTTCGCTCTCTGACCCGCCATGTGCGTCTCCCCACCTAACTTCCCAATCAGCTGGTACACCAAAAGGTACATCGCAATCAGAAACATCAAGCCATAGTGAGGCAAACCTGGTCAAGTCCCGACACTTGTTTGCAAAAGATTGGTGGTCAATTCGATGCAATATCATCAAGTTATATAAAGTTTCTATATATATAGATATAAACATTCAAAATACAACAGGAAAATCAATATTGATCGAGAGTTCGCAGCTAAGTCACAGTGTTCCGCACCCGTTGAATTTCATTGGCAAATTTGGCACAACATAAAGGTAGTGGATTTCAATGGATTTCTCTTGGCCAAGACACCGAATCGCGTCTCTCTGATATTAATGTACTTGGTGGTGCCTGACAAACAGCCCCAAGCCTTGAGACGACGACTTGTGAGTGAATTAACTTTGGAAGACCTTCCGTTAGTTGCCAACACTAAAGGTTTCAAGAATCTTGCTTTCCACACACATATGGCAGTGCATAGCAACATCTTGTGACTCAGATCTGGAATCCGTAATCGTTCTGAAACACAACTGGAATCACATCGACCTGTCAGCGCACAAGACTGTCTGGTGGCCAAGGCACTATGGGCAAACAAGTTCAAAAAGTCAGCCCCACAGATCCTCATGCCAAAGAACTGTGTGGATTTAACCATGATGTGCTTTCACACTGGTCACCAACTCATGCAACACCTCAGCAATCACCGTCAAAAAGCATTCATGCCCCAACTAGCGATCCATGGCCAAGCCGCATGGAAGGGACGCATCGGCGCATTACCCATGGCAATGGCCACCGGACCACCATGCCAAACCATGTGCCCACAACCCTTTGCGAGCCGATAAAGCCTCACCACACACCATGCAACAACAAGTCTGGTTCGGAGGGCACCCAATGGAGCAACATCGGCATTTGATGCCTCAAACGCGCGCTCTCTCTCTCTCTCTCTCTACGTGAAAGAAATTTTTTTAGTGAAACACGCTCCCTACGTGAAAGGCATTCTTGATGTGAACAACCCACTCATCCGAAATGCAGTCTTTCTTGGAGCCACACTCTCTGTGTGAAGCTACACCTTTTTATGGCACTCTGCACACAAAGTGGTTCTCAGAACAAGTGTGAGCAACAAAAGAAGTCAGCAGACATTGGCAGAGTTTCCTTGTGTTCCCCTCATGAGGCCCTCATGGTAAAAGCACAGTTTAAGCAGGACACCCTTTGTAGATGTTAACATGTCCAATGCCACACTGGCCCAGAGCAAGCCTTGTGTCCCCCAACTAATTCCACATAACGATGCAAAACGAGGATTGCGGAACTACAAAAAAAGAGGTTTGAAAACTGGAAAGACCTCTGAAGACATCGACAAATTTGGCGTCAAATGTAAAAAACAAACGAAAAACGGCACAACACTGACGCAACTGGTCGCGGCCTCCCTGCCAAGTTTTGCAACTCAAAAACCTAACCTACTACTGAAACCTAGCGTCAAACGAGACGCCGTTGTAACCACGATAAAAAATTTAGTTTTCCATCATTGATAGAAGATTGCCTGCCCGAACTAAAACTAAAATCATGAATATAAACACTGGTTATCCAATCCCCAACAACAAAGTGCGATCCAATCCCCGAACAAAACCTGAGCATGAGGTTAAATAGCAATCATCACAAAAATTAGTAAAGGGACGTAAAAAAACCGAAAGAAACGTAAAGGTTCTAGAGATACCTACAATGTTCAACTAGATACAACATGCTCCTCTCTCTCTCTCTCACCACAACGCATCAGCACCATTTTCACTGCCAAACTCTGTCGAGGGTTGTTGGGATATCAGACCGAAAGCATTTCCAACAACACTCGGTCGAAATCAAACCCAAATGGCACTGAGTGGAAGTTGGCAGTACAAATGGTACTGTGTTCTATCATGGCCGTGACAGAGGCCAATGGATTGGGAAGCTAGCCGGAGAGATCGTGACTGATCTGTGAAACCGAAAGAAGCCTTGCGCATGCGATGCCTATGCGTGGCATCGAACTTCGAGGGGAGAGCTGTCGTCATGTCCCATCGACTCAGAAGGTCTGCATCTAGATTCAATGGACCGGGAATGTGGGAGATATCACAACTGATGCGCTCAGTTACAAGAATGGAAGCTAAATGCTCAACGAAGTAACAAAGCGGAGCAGCTGTTGTAAAAAGCTTGTTACGGCAGATTCCGCTGCAACATTGTCACTAAGACTTTGGAAACGCAGTGGAATGCAGGCCATTGGGCAAATAGCCAGGCACAATAGAACAAGAAACCCTTGAGCTAAAGTCTCATAACATGCAATATCTCTTTGTGCATCCGGACGAACGGGAATGTCCAGAGCCTTAACATCTTGGACCTTCCATTGTTCAGAGAACCAGAAAACAGTTGAACCTGCTTCGATAAGACCACCAACTTGAAATGAATTCCCTTGGGCAGAGGCATCTGCTGATGCGTGGAGCTGAACCTGAAGCGGTGGCCGCATGGTCCGAAGAGGAGGGGAAACTTTGAGCCAATCCAACCAAAGTTTGAGGACACGGCGACTATGAACCGATAGTTTACGCTGTTGGGATTTGG
>CAXAMN010005880.1:19079-81373 GCA_963970005.1 Durusdinium trenchii
GTCGTGATGAACAGGGGAGATTCCTCAAGCTCTGGTTCAGGGATATGGTATATGGCTGGAAGGATGATCAACGGGGCTGTCTACGATCTCGATCGAGTCAGGTGGTGGTGGAAAAGTATGGGACAAGAGAATTCTGAAGCAATGCAAATTCATACATGACAAATCAAACAACTGCGTTTGAGACATGAGAGTGACTGCTGGTTCAATCACTGGAGTCTGAGCTCCCCGATGCAATGGCGTGGATGGACGAAATCCATGCATTATGATCTGTGTACGGATGTCAGACTGAAGCTGAAGCGGGGAATGCACTGAATCTCGACCATAGAGATTTACACTGCTTTGCAATGAAGACTTACGATGACCTTGCAATGCACGGCTAGCAGGATCTAAGTTCAATTGACATGCCCAAGACAGGAGTGTAGCTTTCGCTGAATGAAGAGTATACTCTACAGCGCAATCTTTAAGGCTAGAAAAGTGACTGACATAGCGTCGAAGGCAATTGATGGTCTGAGCATATGACATGGGTTCCAAGACTGCACCTGAGCCGTCGAGGCGGGGGAAAAGATGGTCAGGAATGAAGTGAGGTCCATATTTACTAATTGATGCGTCCCAGACATCATTCAAAGCTTCAAGCCACTTGAGAACCCAACTAGATTGGGGTCTTTCAGAAATTAACCCAAGGCATTGGACTGCAAATGGATAGCCAGATTTACTGGACTTGGCTTGAAAGCACGCTGCGCGCAGTGAAACATGATCCAAAATCAGTTTTCGTTGAATCGAAGCGAGGCCCAAACGCACACAAGGAATGATCCTCGGAATACTCGTTCCTGGAGGGAAAGATGGCCTTCCATGACTGAGAGCTCCAAATCGTGAACAACAAAAAGTGGCAAGGGGAAGCTCTCATGCGTTTCTTTGGATGAAAAGAAAAGGCTGCTAAAGATGGGTGAATACAAATCAACGATTTGCAATTGCAGGATGTTCGAAACCCATCTAAGAGCTTTGAGGGTATTCAGACTGATCAATGGCGACTGCTGAAGGGAATCTAAGTTCGGATCCGAATCAGACCACTCCAGGTGCATCAAGCGAAGAACATCAACTAATTCAACAATGGAGCAGTGCTGCAACTCTAGTCCGAGATCAATTTGCCATTGAGCTAGGTTCAAGAAAGAGATACAGTATCTTTTGATGGTACTTGGGCTAAACTTACGAATAAGAATCGGAATAAGATCAGGTCTACTGATAAGAGAATTGTTGTTGGCAAACAAGGTACTAAAAGTAATGCGCAATTGACAGACCTGATCAAACAAAAGCTCAGCGAGTTTGCGTTGTCTTGACTCCACACTCTGCTGTGATCGCAATTGAGGCCGCGAACCAGTGACCTTGAAGTGTGAGTCTGAATGCGTCGAATCCGGGATGGGGTCATCAGGTGTGAATCCAGCTGCATCATTCAAAGGCTCTGGCAAACAACTGGATGGATATGGTTGACTACGATGTTCCGTGCGGAAAACTGGTTTTTGAAGAGGTGCAAAATGTTCAAAGGACTGACTTCTACGTGGCATAATCACTGGGGCGGGGAGTGGCGATGAAGCGGCCGAAAAATTCGAAGACGGTCGAATGGGACTGGCATTGGGAAACTTGTCAATCCTGTGAGGTGCAAGCTCACGATTGTGTGGAGGAGTCTCACACACTGCTTTCGGCCGAACAAGCTCCGTCTGGGGCCCCGATAGCGTTTGACTTTGAACGGTGCATCCATCCCGGAAAAAGGGCTGCGGGCTAGAAAGAACGTGAAGCAATCTAGAAACAAAGTTGAGGCAAGCTGAACAAAGTGAAGAAAGGTGAACGCGTGCCAAAAAGCATGTCCAAATGCAATGAAAGCGTGAACAAATGCGTGCATACATGAAAACGATGCTACAATGCCCAACATAGCAGATTCACCGTTCGCAGGTGGTAACTGCTACCCCGGAACATGAAGGATCTCAAAACATTACGTGAATGCCAGCGCAACACGCGAAGGCCCCCAAGCAAGCTCAGGAAGACACTTCCCCAACAAAAATTGATGTGACAAGCAAGTCTCCAGTTGGAGACATATCAGTTGTCACACTGATAAGAACAGATACTACACTTGATCATAGCCAAAAGGCCGAGAAGGTATGATTGTCCTCGCCTCCTGGCCTCTTCATGTGAGACTATGTTAGCCAGCCTCGACCAATCAACAGGCCGCAAGTAACAAAAGAATCAGCTGCCACAGCTGATGGAGGCAGGTAGCCTTACAGGGTTTGCTCAGGGAGACAACCAACTCATCCTTATCGCAGTTTTCGCAAGCAGAAAGCACCTCCACGCCTGACTCTCCAATCGACCACCCTATGCAAAGCACAGATTCTAAGCCACCGTATGCCGTCCTAAGCATGTTCGATGGGTGTGGCTCGTCTTTGGACATTCTTATTGAGAAGTTTGGCTATCGCCCCAAAGTTTGTCTATTATGTGAAAGAGATGAAATCCTCAGATATTTGGTTGCTGAAAAACATGGAATCTCTGTAAATGCTCAGTGGATACACAGTCTCAAAGGAGGAATGTTTTTCTACGCAAATGACGTTGATCTCATCTTTGATGATAAAGCAAGAATCTTAAGGGAGTTCGTCACCCTTAGCGACTACTGTCATGTTTTTGTTATTGGAGGCAGTCCCTGTACAGATCTCACATACGCAGGTCAAGAACATGGTCGATTAGGTATCTGTGGCCCTGACAGTGTCTTCTTTTTCACGATGCACCTAGCCCTCTACCTTCTGGGTACAGTCCTCCCAAAAACACATATCCGCTTTCTCCACTATGACCATTTTAGTTTTATTAGAGCCTGCCTTGGTCTCTCACATATCACTAGAGACAAGATGACATGGTGCACTTCTAAAATCTCGCCTGCAAAGCGTTTACGGCTTTTCTTTCAAAACAACCTCTCCCATCATACAATAGATTCACAAGCTCTGTGTCATGATGATCTCCACTGGCCTGATGATTGGAAACCACTTGCAATACACGACAGAGGGAAAGTCCGTGATGTTTTCATCAAACCTTTCATGAGGCCCCTCGAGGTCCTCAATGATATCGCTCTCAGATACAGTTGGACCAGTTACCACCCGGCAGCCCTGCTATGGAGAATCTCATACTGGCATACACACGAGCGTTTTGTCGTCTTAGCCAAAATGTTTACGGACAGCTCTGCGCCTGCCTTTCAATGGAGTGACTTCATCCCTGCTATTTATTACCCAGCATGGAGACGCTTCCTTAGCTGTTTCTATAACAAAACCTCCTCCAATCCAGAGAAAGATGCAGCACTCCGAGATGTCCTTCCGCTCTTCCACAACAGCAGCATGCAAGTTCCCTTTCGTTTTCTGACTGATAGTGAAGTTCTGCAAGTCTCAGGCCTTAGCCGTAACTTTGCAAACATCTCACGTCTCAAACATATGTTACATTCGCAAACCACACGCTCCTTTGTAGGCAATTCCTTTCATCCTAAGCTAATCAGTCTCGCCATTGGCACACCAGAACATATTCGCGCATGGATTCAAGGAAAAACAGAATGCTTCTTTGGAGTAGCCTCGCCTGATGAAGTCAGAAAGGGGTATGTAACTTTCAGACAAGCCATTGAAGATAATCTCAAGCTGAAAGGCAGAAACACCCAAGCCACCATAGTTCCTGAACCTTATCGACACATCAATTACCGTCAACTTGTCATGACGCCTGCCAACAAACCCTCTGTTGCGCAACCCATAGTAGCGCAGAAACTACCGCACTACCTCACAAAGGAGGCAGTTGACAACACCAACAAGGACAGAAAAGAAAAACGACTTGATATCTTAGGCAAAAGGCCCTTGATGCAGTTCTTAACGGATATCAACCTTTTCGACTATGCCGAGCAAGCAGCAGTGCCACAATGGATCTTTGTTGACGAAGAAATTGTGCAGGCCTTGTGCTCTCTTTCCGCACATACTGCTACCCTCAGCACTTACCGGCAAGAACTGCTGCAACATCGTTCTTACCATAGAATTATTCTGTTCCTTCGACGGCTATTAAGCACAATCAAAACTGCTGATACGGGCTTTATCATTTGTTGGCTAGTCCACCAGCCGGTCCACATAAGATATCTTGGACTTGGACCCAGTCGAGCCAAACACCTGTACTTGTTGCGGTTGCGTGATACACTCGAGATCCTCCTCTTCAAGTATGGAGGAGAGTCCCTACGTATTCGGCAACCCTTACAGTCAACTTCCTTGTATCGATCTATGTTTGGCTTCCAAGCTGACCTGCAAGGCGTTGGATCCGAGCATCTCTGTGCCTTTGCTCTGCAACAAGAACGCATCTGCACGATTACTGAAAGACCATGGAAACACAGCCTGGTAGAACCAGGATGTGCCTTGTGGCGACTCTCCCACTGCTTGCTAGCAGAAGAGGATCAGGTTTGCAAAGAACCCTTTGCTAATGCCTGCCATCTCTTGTTAGGTAAATTTCCAATCATCCTTATCGGGGGCTTCCTAAAGGATTGGTGCCTTAGCATCTGTCCTCAAAGTGCACGTGCTGCGCGCCCGCGAATTCAGTCAGACATTTGGCAAGCAGATCGGGTTCCTAACCTGTGTCTGCTGCTTATACATCAGGCTGACACTTCAGATGCTGAGAACTGTGAACAAATAGTTGCCCTGACACCCACTCAACGCTCACCACACCCAGTCCTTCCAACTACTGCCGAACAAGCTGCAGCAAACATACCTGTAGAGGCCTGTATTGATGATTGTCAACAGATGACACTACCGTCTGGATGGTACGCTTGCGCGCAAGGAGAGACTTCTGCCATCTCTTTCGCAGGGCGCAAGCTCTGCTACGGACTGAGTAATGTACTTATGCAACTTACCCATCAGATCTCTCCGACTAGTGCATCGTACCCTCTCTACAGGCCCAAGAGCAGTTCATTGGCGCAATACACAACAAACCAACAGCTCGTCGATTACGCGTGTCTCTTCCCTTCATTTCCTTATCCATTTTGTCCATCCGCGTCTGCCATATCGGCAGATTCATGTAGAAGACCTTCTCACACTATTTGGTCTTGATAGCGATGTCAATCTGTCAGATGCTTTACACACACTACGTGCAAACATTGGCAAATTCAAAGAGTGTGTGGTTCCAGACCCTATCACAAATGTCGGTGACTCTCCCTTAGTTCTCCTCAATGAAGTGCAGTCTTTGCGTCATGTCCCACCGCAGTTTTGGCAGCTTTGTCAGGGCATTTTGCATTTCCGAATGCAAAGACCTAACAACCTACCACTCTCTGTTAAAGGTATTTATTCTTGGAACCTCAATAGTTGGTCTCCTGGGCTACCCACCAATATGCATAAAACGTGGGTAGTCAGAACCATGTTGAAGCAAGCCCCTGTGCTGCTGCAAGAGACGAAATGGAATCAGGCCAATCTCCAGTACTTAACACACACATGGCCTGATATCAAAGTAGTTACTACTCTTGCCAAACAGAATCCAGGAGAACAAGCAGGGGTTGCAATTCTCTTCCCTCCAGGCTGGAAGGTTCGAGAAGAGAAAGTGCTGGTTAAGCATTACGCCATTGCTGCCTGTGTTGAATACCAAGCCTGCACTATTTGGCTTGTCTCGATTTACATACCCCCTAACAGTCCCAAGCCTTTTGTTGCGTCTACACTACAAACCATTCTCACGTTAGATAGTCATCCTGTTTTTGTAGGTGGGGATTTCAATCGATGTGATCAACATCACTTCCAAACGTGGGATGACTTTCTGGTACAAGCAGGACTCACAGATGTCGACCCTCTGTTCCCCACCTATAAATTCCAGGAACAAGAATCCGCACTAGATCGCTTCTTAGTACCCAGTCTCTTTTTGGACACTACGCAGCTTTTTGCGCGTATCTATGGCAAATATCGAATAGATACCTGCCACCATGAAGCACTGATGCTTCGACTCAAAATGAAACCTCGTCTTCGACCTCATCCACAATCAGAAAAGCATCATACTATACCGACCCAAGTCTTCCTGGACCCAACTGCCACGTCAGAAGGGCCACAGGACGTTGTCAGGCAAGCTGCGCTACATGCCCTCAAGCGAAAAGTTTCTCTTGCACAAGAAACCAAAAGTGCCAGCGCGGTGCTCTCGCAACATTGCCGAGCTATAGTTTGGAGTTGGTGCAGAAATCACTCCTGTCACTTCAAAAAAATGTCGCCATTAAAACGGCTTTACAAGCTGTTAGGCAAAGAACAAACCTATTTACACGTCCAACAAGAAGAAGTACGTCTGTCAAAAGAACAAAGTGCTGCTATCGAGCTCCTCCAACCATGGCAAACCCAGCAAGGATGTCTTTTGATACCGTCCACCATCATAGCGGCGGCGCTCCAAGCTGCAGAGGTCGCTGCAGCTGCTAATACGCAATTACCGATAGGTACAGAAAGCACAGACCCAATCCAACGAACAAGAAGACAAAAAGTCTTCTGGGACAGGCTCAAAACTGTGTGTCCTAGAGGCACTTTCTATCACGGCCCCTTGTTGCAACATAATGGGCAAGAGTGCCGTACCGCCCTCGAATATGATGAAGCCATGCTTGCTACCCGAGATTTTTAGTTTACACACCCCATTCGTTATGATCGTGACTGGCACGACACGCTTTCGGCTTACCGACGGTGTGTCTCTCCCTGGCCACATATCCCAGAGCCTACTGAGCAGGACTACATTGAGCATCTCTTGCTTACTAGAGACTCGGCGCCAAGGCCTGACGGGCTACCATATGCTCTCTGGCGAGTCTTCCCATAACAGACAGCTATGATTCTCAAAGATGATTTTCATCATATCCTGGCTGGTACATTAGCGCCGCCTACGCAAGTCGGAGTTTGGATTCCGAAAGCAAAGCAGGGACCAACAGCTGATTTTTTCCGTCCGCTAGGTATGCCTGATACGCTAGATAGACTGCAAGATGGCACTGCTGCTGCCATACTGTTCCGGGTCACGCGACACAGCTTCCATCCTGCCCAGACCCTGCTGAATTCCTTCCGAGAACCCTAGAGAGCAGTATTAGAAGTCCAAGGAACCTTTGAAGGCTCCACACCTGCCTCTGCGCTCTTTGCTGACCTCTCTAAAGCTTTCGAGCGTGTTAATGCACATTGGATACTCCACATTCTCCGCATTCGTCGATGTACTCCTTGGGTCCTCCAACTCGCACGTTACCTGCTCTTTGGCAGACGTATTCGACACAAAGTCCAGGGACGGCTTCTGCCAGCGAGAAATGTACATTCCGGTGTCGACATGGGAAGATCTACGTCGGTATATTTCTTCTGCCTTGCCATGGATCCAATATTTGTCGTGCTCAATCAGATCCCACGGGTTTTAGTCGTTGCTGGATATGTTGATGACACTACCGTTGTTGGCCACCAAGAAGACTCTACTTGGGTCGAAGAAGTCTTCAAAAATATCAGGAAGTGGCGATCAGCTGGAATAGTCATGGACATGCACAGCTGTTGGCAAGTTGGTTTCTCCAACCAAGCTCTCACAGAGGACATCTTGCACAAAGTTGACGAAGTCTGGAGTCACGTAACCCCCATTCATGAGGATGGGCAAGCTACTTGTAGTGCAGCCCTCCAGCGTGTCCCCAGCTATGCACGTCACTTTGTCCTTAGACACGGTGACCACTGCATACAAAGCCCTCTGAGGTTGTTCCGAGACTATCATCGGAAGGGCACCCACTGCTCTGCCGCTTAGCGGCGAGCCCGTGTCAGCGTCGATCAAAGACACAATTACTCACCAATGTGTGTTATACCCCCAGTCAGTTGTATCGTCTTGACCACGCAGGACTTGGTGGGCAGTGTATAGTCCCATCCACGGTCAATTTAGGCCTCACGCTCCATACGGGGTGGACTTGTCAACTCACGAGCGATGTTATGGTCAAAACTCACCTACAATCATCCATGACAAACCTTTTGTCCAAGCAGTTAGCCAAATTCCGAATGAGCAAACAGAGCCAACCTCAGCGTTCACGCGAAGATCATATACTTTAACACTTTCTCGCTGAGCCTCTTCTACTATTCGCAGACCCACCGATTTTTCTCCCCTGCGCTCCTGAAACCACTCTATCAAGCCACGGCGGACTTTCTGTTGAAACGACACTGGTTCCCACAACATTTGCTTGTAGGCCTCTGTCGTTGGTTACGTATTGGCCCATTGCTTGATCCAGCAATCATGCAGGCAATCTCATTGTTCGGATGCTACCTGCGGCAGGGATACAGATCCCTTGCAGATGAGCACGAAGGATCTTATACTGCGCAAATTCAACAGTGCTGGAGGTATTGGCAAAGACAACTCCCTGCTGAAGACATTCAGTGTCTCTTAGCCCTCTTGCGACAGGACAACACGCCCACGCAGCGGGCAGGTCGTTTCAAGCATTTATTCAAGCAGATAGCCATCGCTCGGCTTCTGGAAGCCTCCCATCGGCACTTGACTAATCGAATATACCAAAATGGCTGGGCCCTGGGTCCCTCTATTGAATTCCTTGGTTGGCTTGCAGATCTCCCTACAGCACAAGTAGGCGCAGTGCCGCGGTACGCAGTCTTGCGATGGGCGTTAGGAGAAGATGCGGACTTCTGGTTACCCCTTCGAGGCAAGCTCAGCCGTAGCCAACCCTGCCTATGGTGTCATAACAACACACGACGCTTTCCACAAGGACCAGGGTATGGGGCCCTATGCCCATCTTGTTTCCAGCCAGCAGCAGCAAGAGATGTTACCCTACACAACCTCAATGAAGAGAGCCATGCCTTCCTACAATTTCATAAGATTGCGATGCCTCCTCTCACACGATTGCCCCCCGCGTTTTCTCGTCTTGCTGCTTCGGAGGGGTGCTGTGCGCCAGACTCCTATGTCCCCTGCGTACTCTGCCAGCGAGGTATTAACTCTATTGACCACTGGCTCTCTTTCTGTCAAGTTGCCCACCTGACATGGATTGCCCTGTGGGCCTCCCCGGCCCCAGAGATTGACTGGCGTAAGGTGCCTTCCCGTAGTACAGGGGCAGCACTCTGCTATATGCTTTTTCATCTCCGGCGACTTGTCACTGAATATGGTGGACTAAGACCAGTCATTGCCTGTGTGCGCAACCGCTCTATCTCGCAACACGTACTTGACTTGTGGCAGCGAATCTATCGTTTCTTACCCAGCACTTTGCTCAGTTATTTTCGCGTCCCGCCTCAGGCTGGTGATGCCTCGTGTGTTGACTCCACCAAACTTAGGCTGCAGCGATTTCCTACTGTAGCGCTTGAATCTGCTTTGTTCCCGCCCAAGGGGCTCATTACCATTCAGCCCTTTGCCAAAGGCGAAACAATTGCGACTTTGGCCAAGAATGACAATCGTTTGCGGCTGCTATTACTGCAGCATAGGAAGCTCCCGTTTCCTACGGCTACAGCTTGCCTGGTGCCCTTCCTATGCCACTGTGGATCCACGCACTTGCGTCTGCAGGCTACGGATGACCTGCCTGCCGCTCAGTGAATCGCATGAGTGGCAAGGTTGCCTTGTTCAATTTGATGGCTCTGCGCATAAGCACACTCAAACAGGCGGAGCAGGCGTCAGCTTGCTTCATGTCACACCGTCCTCCACGACACTCGTCCAGTGGCTCTCCATTCCCCTTCTCTCCTGCTCAGACAACGTGATAGCGGAAGCCCATGCGTGTCGCGCTGCCATAAAACTTGCATTTGAGTACTATGTTTCCTGTTTGTCCAAAGGCATCTTTGTTGACAGTGTCGTTGTGCAAGGAGACATCTTGCCGATCATCAATTACCTTCAGCACAAAGGGAGAGTTAAGAAACCAGCCGTCGTTGCCATTCTAAACCAATGTCAACAATTATTAGCCCGCGCACCGTGCCTCTTCCGCCTTGTCTATCTACCCAGAGAATGTAATCGACTTGCAGACTATTTTGCGGGTCAGGCAAGCGCTGCTGCTAAGGATGCCACAGGCAACCCATTGGTACCCCTGCATCACGCAGCTCTCCCGCCGTACCAACTTGCGCAATCGCTAGGTTTTATTATTGAGCAGGGAGATGGTACGCAAGTCCCCGCCTTCGTCCTTACGGAGTGCCCCTCTCCTGCTTCACAGGAACTTTATACGTTACTGCAACTGTATCCGCACTACAAATTTGTTTCCTTGGACTACATTGCCTCCTCAGTAGCAGCTTCGCATCGCCTTACGGTTGGGTACAAGCCCACTGTTACTGCTCAAGGGGGTAGATACTATGCAGTAGGTAATACTGCTCAGCGACTGCCACGACAAGTGCGGCTCCTTCTTTTTGGCAGCACACACTGGGAGATAGATATCAGTGGTGCGCACTATGAGCTCATGCGACGACTTTGCAAAACAGCTGCAGTCCACCTAGACTTACCTCCGATTGCACAAGCGCGAGAGCGTCTTCGAGAAGCAATCAGTGATCAGATCGTTGGAGGTAATATAGAGCAATTAGTTAAAACTTGGCCGCTTGTTATCATCAACAGTGCCACACCGCAGGAGGCAGTCGAATACCTCCGGAAGCGCCTGATTAGCGAGCCGTCACCCTCTCTAGTGTGTTTTGCCCGGGAGATTTTCGCAGCGAGCAGATATGTTATGCACCATCCCCCCCCCTGGTGCCCTCCAGTGCCTGACCAAGGTGGGAGAGGTGCCCCTTTTCATTTCTTTGAGGTCCTCGAACAGCATGCAACGTGGACTGCGCACCCCTTTCTGCAGGCACGAGGAGGCTTCACATCGGTCACCTGGCTGCATGATGGTTTCTGGGTGACCCCCCGGCCAGGGGAGGATGTGCTTGAGGATCTCCACTCTCACCTCTGTCTAGCAGACTCGACCGAGACACCCCTTATGAGGTGTGATCCCTTACAACCTAAACTTGATCACTTGATTGCGCAATGTGCAAACCCATCCTCTATCATCAGTTCACTCTCACATGCCTCCTCCCAACAGCCTCTCCCTACAGTTGTGCGCGTTCACAAGAAACGCACTTTCATTGCGGCGCATCCGGCGCGCCAGGAAGCGCTAGAACAGCGGCTAGCTAAGAGAGCGCGTACGAATGGCATCAAGCGGAGACGACTTGCATAGTTTGCACCCTCCACAGAAGCGGGTAGAGGGTTCCTGTTGCGACTTCTCGATTTTTTATTTGTTTTGCGTTGTTTGTTGACTTTTGCGTTGGCTTGTTAACTTGACCAACTACGCCTTCTGTCTTGAGTTACCTGCAATTAAGAACACGCAGGAAACCTCATTCTCTTCTGCGTCGTCTCTGTCTTATTTGTTTCCTGTTGATTCCGTGATCTGGGCTCAAGCCGCTGCAACAGACTAGGCAGCAGTTACGGGCGTCTTGCTGCACCTGTATACCTCCCCTTGCGCAATAGCTCTCACAACCTCACCCTAGGGGGTTTGGACCTCAGTCCTGATCCTCTTGCTCGCAACGGGCAATGCCTGCAGAACGCACCATTGCGGTGACAGTCGGGCCTGGGGGACTTAACTTTACCCCCTGTTCGCGCCTGGTCAGCCGGCAACCAGATTACAAGATACACTATGTTCAGCTCAACATCATAATCGCGCAAACGCTGCTCCCATTGAGACTGGCTGCTGCTGCCTTTCTACGCGCCCCATGGGATGATGGCACATGCCCTCGTATATCTGAGATGGTGGTAGAAGCCATCCCTGTTGAGATCCAAAGGTCCTCCCTGATACTCACCAGTGGACAAGCACTTTATCCATTTGACGACTCTCCACACATCACATATGATGGAATCATCCTGCACGGGCGAAGTGCCCTTCAACGAGCGATGGTGCACCGTATCCTTCATCAAACGGGGTGTCTCCCCTCTTCCAGCTGCACAGTCGGAGTAGGACAAGCCCGGCCTCCTGAACCTGGGGAAGCATGTGCTGCCTTCCCCTTTTCACAATTACACATGTTGCCGGCAGTGCCTATAACCACGGAAAACCCGGTGCCACCGATCCCACCATGGCTTTTGCCGCAACCTGTTCCTGCCCCCTCCCTATCGCAGCCAGCAGGAATTGGTGGAGTCAAAGTCCCTGCCGAGGCTAACGCCCCACGTGTCTCTGGCCAACTGGGGGTATATGCCTTACAAGCGCTCACTGAGCAGGATCTGGCTTCTGGGTATGATGCGCCGTGCAAGAAATGTGCGCACTTTGGCGTGCGACATCCAGCATACTCTTCAGAGTATCCACAGCAACCGACAACATCTCAGCGTCCAGCCGGGGGCGAATGCGTGTTGGGCGCTGGCCAGTGAGATGGACACCATTTTGAGTGCCCTATCAGACACTCAGGACACCACAAATCGACACGCCACTTCGACTGGCAAGTTGCACGCACAGTGAGTGAACTCCGTGGAACAAGTGGAAAGGGAAATCTTTTACCCTTGCCTGGGCAACAGGTACTACCCCCCTCTTTTTGTTTCATTTGTTTTACTTGAATTGGTACTCGGTTATCTTTGTTTGTTGATTCGGTTAAGTCGGATCCTGCTCGAAGGTGTTGGTGCTTGCGGCTGTTCGGGCTCGAACGCTAGCTTCTTTCAGGCCTCCTTGTAGTGAGTAGTGAGATCTTGTTGACTACCCTCGTCCAATGGCTCTTCCTTTCATTGTTGGCCCCCATCAATGCTCTCTCACTCATGGCCCTGAAGGTCGGCCACAAGTGGAAGTAGTCTTTCGTCTACGGCTGCCTCTTGCCGAATTCTTTGATGCTCTCTTGCTGTCGCTAGCAGATCAGCGTCCCCTTTTTCAGCAACCGGGGTATGTGACTGCCAAAGCCCCAGCTGCCCCGGCCAAGGCAGGGCCACAGACATTCGGCCATCCTAGCCATGCAGAGAGAGGAGGCCTCCCCTAACCAGACGGCTGCCAGGTTTGCCAATCCGAAGAGGTCTCCTCCTGGAGCGCCAACGCGGTCCACTAAACACACTCCTAAAGTTGACCCAACGCATGAAAAGCTCCTTGCAGCACTCTCGCAGGCTACGAGTGTCCCGGATACCACTGCGGTAGGGACAGCTGCCACAAGAAAATACACACCCACTTCCAGCAAAGAAGAAGTGAGGAAGCTGGCGGTAGCAGAGCCTGGGGAGGGTCAGTCTGATAGCCAGGCTGCTGGCAGCATAGACCCAATGCAACATCACCCCCCTCGCGTACATACACAGAGTCGCATAGGGGATGATGGTACACGGGAACATATGCCCCCAGCGCGCGCCTTTGCGCACCCTAAGAAGTGCCCGGTCCAGTGAAACCCTGGGGGATTCTCTCTTGCTATGTTGCCTCCCTTGTCCTTGTTGATTTGATTTGGGAGCGTTCCACCTGAACATGGTTAAGCAGTTGGGTGGTTGCTAAATTTTGGCTCAGAGCAAATAGCTGCAGGTCAACAGACTGCTTGCTTTATCTAGGTACTGCTGGAGCACAGTTTGCGCTTACGCACGCTGTTGCCTTGCAAAGGAAAAAAGGACGGTAGTCGTTGCCCTGGGAGAATACAATGCAGCAGCAGCAGGAACCCCTGCTGTTGGCAGATGATGGCACTTATGTCGATGTCACACAGTTCGTTGCGTTTCGAGCTCAATCATGACGATATACGCTATGGGGTCCTGGACCTAGTCGTGCCATTTTCATATAGGGGACATCGTGCGCAATGCTACTTGCTGCATTTCTTTCCGGTTGAGACAGTCAAACAGAATGTTAGACAAACCTTCCCAGAATGGACTGAAGGGTTTCACTTCCCGCCCGCACTGCTCAAGCTAAGGGCAACACTGGAGGGATCTATCATCCCGCTGTACCATCAAGGCTGCATTGCCATCAATACTAGGGGCGCCACCCTCTATGGTTCTAAACGGTCCCTGGTTCGCAGAATGATTATGCATATTCAGCATCACGAAGAGCCTCTCCTAACAGTGCTAGCAGGTTCAGTGCCGGCCAGGGAGGCCATAGAGGACATGGACCCCCTTGATGCCTTTTTGCAGACGCGCCCCTTTCAAGGATCACTCACACGGCGTGCAGGATTTTGGACGTTCAACGACAGACTGCAACAACCTCCACTTCGAGTGAATACACAACCAATGGATCAGGCGCCCCCTCAGCGAGATGTAGTGCGCACGCATCATCAAGTTGAAACAGCTCTCCACGCTAGAGTGCAGGCCCTTCATGCTTTGGTTGACGACATTGAACAAACAGTTGATCACATGCCGCCTCACGTACAGGGTGCCCTTCTTACCCCCCTTACCGACTTGCACTCACAACTGTGTGGTTTAGTGTATGTCGCCTGGCTTTTTTCCCTTTTGCACCCGCAGGCAGATGATCATGAACAATAGGCACGAGTGACACTGTCCACATGAAACACTCCCGAAGTAGAAACTCATGGTCCACGTTCCCCCTAGGGGCAAACGTTGTCGTTTGAGAGGTAATCCCCAGCCGTGTAGCAAGCTCAGGGGTCTTTTCGGCCGTTACATCTTCGCCCCAACGTTTGGCTTACAGCTGGTCTCTGGACCATGCCTTCGGGAGTGTAGCTGAAGTCACCCTGCCTGCAATCACCCTCGCTCGCGCCTGCCTGCGCACCTGCCAACCTTAGTTGGTGGGTATTGCACGAGCCTTTTCGAGCTAGGTGTAACCAATATCACATGATCCCTGGGAAGTGGCAGACAATCCATTGGACCTCAATGATAGCATGGATGATAGAACTCGAGCGCCTATAGCTTTCACACGGGCCAGCGCGGACTGGCTCTCAGACGCTGACCGTGCTCTCTTCGCCCAGGGCACTCAAGTCAGTGCCTCGAAAGCCCAAGAAGAAGCATACGCAGCCTTGGCCACGCCTGATCGCCTAAGTAATCCTTTTGGTCTTGATTCCGCCCAACCTGCCCTCATGCTGTCAGATGTTCGTGCACAGCCGCCCAAACAGGACAAAGGCTATGACACTAAAGAGGCAGAAGGGGACCTGCCAGACATGACTGCCATCATCCATACACTTATGTTGCATCGAGAGCTCATCATGCGCAATCAGATGATCTGCCTGATTGTGGATAATCGCCAGCCTGATGCTGTCCCGCATTGGCCGGCCTTTGCAGCCTGGTGGGCCTCGCGCCGATGCCTGGTGGGCCCCCAAGAAGAGGCAACTGATGTACTTTGGGTTTGTGCGGATGCTACCACTGGCCTTCACAAGATTCCCTACTGTTGGGCGGGCGTTTTTGTTTTAGAAGCAGCCCGCTTCCTTTCCCCTGCGCAACATTTTGCACTCATTGACAACGATTGTGCACCGGTCACGGTGTTTGAAGTGCAGGACTTGATCGCATTAGCTCATCAGCACCACCAATGGGTTGACCTGATAGGGCGTGCGCGCTCTGAGTTTCACTCCTGCCGAGGAATTGGAACGCTGCTCTTTACGGAGGCTCATTTGGAGTACAATGCAGGTCTAGTCATCTCGATTGGCAACCGCCACAAGAGCAGCCCGATGGAGAACGAAACAAGCTCTGCTGTACCAGCCAGGGACCTTCAAGCGTGCCACCTTGCGTCAGTCTTCCAAGCCAGACCACCTGTCACCCGGAGCGAGACAGCCATCCACGGTGCTTTGTTTACTCCTTTTGTTGGAGTACCGATGCAAACTGCCCTTGACCTGTGCCTGCATATCCTACACCCACAAGAAGTCCTTCCGGAAGATCCAGATCCACTCTGGAAAGGTCTTCACAGGTGGACTGTAGCTGACAGGCGAAAGAAGAAGTGGTTTTGACTTTCTCGCGCGAAACGAGTTGCATTAGCCTCCAACTGCTAACCACCTGCTGCAAATGGCCAGCCCAGCAGCAGAGCACAAACCCACTGTGCTGGATGTCCCCGGCCAAGTGCCCATTCCCAACGTGTGTGAGAAAAGAGCAGCAACTTCGTGCACTCCCGTTGTGGAACCTGCTGCAAGAGCAACAAATTTATCATGGGCAACACCGGGGAAAGCGAAGGTCCATACACTTGGCTTTCTCCACTGGCGGACATGTCCAGTGAAAGTGCGGCGGGATGTCGCCCTCGAACGCCCCTCCCCCCAGACCTCCACAGTTGATTTGCAACACTGGGAAGCGGTGAGGCGTCGTACCCCATCCAGCACTCTTTGATTGAGCTGCTGTCCACACGAAGGAAATCCACGAGAATTCAGCTTGCTGCCTTTGGCACATGGCTTGAAACACTTCTGATGCAATGTGCTCCAAGGGCATGAAACTTTCTCCTGCAACTCACTTTCCTTAAAGCAAGCACGCAACAAGACCTTTGGAGCAGCCCCACTGTCCAAAAACACGGGAGTTTTTCGTGGTGGCGGAGCGTGGAGCTTCCAGGAAGAATGTCCAGCCAGTCCTACTGAGCGACGCCTCCAAGTTGACATCACACCCACAGCCGGATTACAGGGCATGCATGAGTGTCGTGTTGCCATCAAGCGGCAGTGTTTTTGCCGGACTCACTTTTAGCACCTTGACTTTGCGCAGTTGGCAAACCCAGGCTGAGACTGGCCTGGCGTGTTGGAAATTCCCGCCTGGCTGCACATCTTGGAATCCAAGCCACGAAGTTTCGTGTGTTGGCCATGGCAGAGGTAGGGAACACAGTCACAGTTGACCACCCACTCCAAATGGCCACCTCAGCCTCTGAGCACAAACCCACTGTCCTGGGCATTCCAGGCCATGTGCCCATTCCGCACCACCTTGAATGCACAATAGCAGTGTTGCAAAGTCTGCACGCACCATTTCGCCTGCTAACCACGGGCAGTACGCTTGCGTCTTGTCCTCAGGTGGCCACCTTTGCCAAGGCCCTTGGCACTGCTGCTCGACACGACAATGGACATATTGCCTCGCTAGCCTCAGGCAGAATGCGTCGAATGGGTCCGTCTGAAGACTTCCGACATTTCATTGCAGGGGCTGAGAGTTGTCCGATGCGTTTGACAAGATGGTGGACCCAAAGACCAGTCTGATGTCTTTTCCAAGCACCTTTGAGATTATACTCAGAGATCAGGAGGGCTTTAGCGAACCACTTCCCAAAGAACTACGACCTCATTGAGCCTCATCCTTTGCTGGCTTGCTTCTACCTTGGTGTGGCAATGCGCTTGACTGGCCGCGGCTTGGATGTTTTAAAATAAAGAACCATCAAATAATCAGTCCCACCTATTTTTAATTTTAAATAATTTAAACTAGGTTGTTTTCGTTGATGATGCCACATGGCGGAATGAGGCTCAAAGACGAACAAGCAGGAAGTCATCAGACTGTCAAACATGGGGCGCTCAGCCACAATTACTGCCCACCTTTTGAAAGGAACCGAGTCTGACCCCTATTTGTTCACGGATGAAGCCCGACTCGCTCTTGCATTTCTTGCCCGCAATCAGGCATTGCACCAATTGCAGGCATCATTTCTGGCCTGGCTGACCAGGATTGAACAACTCCTTAGACCAATGATGTCAACATCATCGTCTGACAACAACAAGATTGTTGAGGCCTTGAAGTTCGCCAAAGAGAACAACATCAGGTATGTTGATGGCCGGCCACTGAACAGAACCTTGGTGCAATGTACATTCAATGCTTTGATGGCGTTTGACCAGAAGGCCCAAAAAACATTTCATATGTTGGAGCGTTTGACGAACAAAACATTCTCACTGCATTCTGAGAAGCTTCGGCGGTGTTTGACTTCTTGCAAGCAGATGAGCACTGGCAGCAGCATGACCTTGTCTGACGTTTTCAACTTTGTTTTGCAACTTTTGGTGTTCCACACCACCAGCCTGACAAGATCGGCCAGCTCATCATCGTCGATATGCGCCCATGAAATGGTGGTATCCAGGCAGGGAAGCTGGATGGCAAAAGCTGCCGTTACTTTGAGGGTTTTGACGATGCTCAAGACTAAGAAGGTTGTCGAGTCCGTCGAGGTTGACCAGTTCAAATCTTTGTTGAAAGTTTTTAGCCAGCCAGAGTTGCTTGACCTGGGCCTGACACGAAGTCGAAGTCAGGATCTTTCTGGCAGTGAGGATGGGCCTGACGGGCCTGACCCGAGAAAAGAAAAGTCATCATTGAAGACACAGGTTCACCATGAGCTCATGAAGAGCCTGACTCGTATGACAGGCCTGACCAGCCTGAGTGACAAATTGCAACCACTTGCAGAGTTTCTCGGTAGACTGTTGCTTTTTGACTTCAAAGAATGGCCTGCCGAAAATACAAAAACTGATTGGGCTGATCTTGGCAGGAGGCCTCAACGTGGAGACTTGTTTGACAGCTTGAACAGATCACTGCACGCGATTGAGCCAGGGATTGCGGTGATTGACTTAGATGCTGACAACCAACCGTCTGACAGCTCGCCTGAGAAGGCTGCATCGCCTGAGAAGGCTGCGCTGTGGGTTGGCCAAACGTGTCAGTTTGTTTGCTTGCCTGACGGTCGAAGACGGCGTGGAAGATCAGTCTTTGTCAACGAATTTCCTAAGTTGCTGAGAGACAGTGCTGTCAAGGATTGGTTTCCTAGCCTGAGAGCCAATGCTGATGTTGATATGACTGACCAGAAGATTGCGTTCATCATGTCGGGTGACACGGTTTTTGAGAAGGGCTACAAGCCGTGGCGGCAGCGGAGGGCCTTGAATATTGGTGGAAAGGCAAAAGCTTCTCTGAAAGAAAGGTTGGCTGCCATAAAGGACTTCATGTCTGACAATGTCATCGCTCTAGCCTTTGATGGGATGTCACGAGCTGTCAGACAATTGATTCAGAATTGCGACAGTTTTGGCTTGGCTTCAAAGGAGGTACTTCTGATGCATGGACCAGGACTGATGCCCAGCTCTTTCACTTAACTTAATAGTCCCCCTCCTGCCAAGTGTTACAACCCTCGAACATAATGTAGACAGACTTTTAGAACATGTCTTGACAGTCACTGTTTTTGCCTGGCAGGAACGAAGAATCCTGAACACCTTTACCTGGCAGCAGGCCTGCCAAAACAGCTGAAGCACGCCTATTATCGCAAAGCTTTGAAGTCTCTCCAGACAACTCTGCCGAAAGCAAGGCCTGCGCTTCCAATGATACAGTCTGACATGAAACAGGGCGTGATGGGGTGGAAGAAGGTCAAGCACATCGCGCCCACAGGCTGGAAGCATGACAAGGTCCCTTTGTTCTGGAATGAGAGGAAAGGGCCTGACTTTTGGAGAAGTTTGATTGCATCCATGGACATCGGAGCTGTTGTTCATTTGGGGGCTGGTTTGGCGTTGCCATTGGCTTGTATGACGACAGGGACTTTGTATGTTGGCTTGGCCGCGAACAAGGATCAGAAGGAGTTCTTATATTCTTGCCTGACAGATGCCGCTGAACGTCACTTGAGTGGGAGACCTTGCCTGTGGGAGGAGTTGAGGGACCTTGAGCCGACCATGGATGACGACGACGCGATTCAAGACGACGAACTCAGTTGTGGCTCAGGTGATGGTTCGGACTCAGACTCAGATTGACCCGCACACTGACTTGATGCTTGGTCTTAGGCTTGGGGTTTCACAACAGACGCAAGGCCGACTGGCATTTTCATCATCAGAGGGCGACCCCTCTGCTTGACAAAGGCTCTTGGTTGTACAGGCGGGTACTTTGCGAGGGGCATACAGGGGAGTGTATGCAAAATGTGAACCAGTTGAGTGATGTTAAGTCTAGTGAGGACTCAGGCTCTCATCATCTATGACGCATAGTTGATTGCAATGATCAGTGAATGGGGGGTAGCCTACGCCCATCAACATGAATTTACATTCAAATTAAAAATGACTCGACTGAAAGATGTTGAGTGGCCCAAACATCAATACCCTCCAAAGAGTCAGCTGCTGCTAGGACCCTCCAATCCCCATCAGGAGGGCTCCAAGCTGGCCGCCGTAGCCGCTTGAATGGCCGAGACGACATTCAGTTGTTTGCAATGGTTTGCTTATGTCAGTCTGTCAAAGTTGTGTGCATCTGCCAAAGTTGGGTCGATCAAAAAAAAGTCTGAGAAACACTGATAGACAGCTGACTCTGACAAATTTGCGGAACAAATGATGAAAGTCTTTGACACAATACCTCCAGCTCCTTTTTATGGCTCAACAGACCCTCATGACTATCAGCAAGGACCTCAGCAAAGTTTGGGCTAAGATCGTTGTCATGCCTTAGGACTGAACCGCAGCCCCGTCTGGATTGTCAAACTGAAGATTGAAGTGATTGCACTAGACCTCGGGGCAGCCAAGGGACAAACTCAATTCAATGATGATAAGCTGTCTGACTGGTAAGAACTCTTAAAAAGCCAAGACAAGCAGAACCAGGGCTCACAGTGTGGGTACTCAATAATTGCCAGACTAGCTGCCAAACTGCTGGACAGTAAGAAGAACTGCTGCAACTCAGAGTGCGTCAGGCCTCAGGCAAACGTGGCCACCGTAGACAAACGTTTATTGACGACGATTAGAAAAGTTATTTGAATTTGAAACTTGATAGGCAAACTCTCCAAGAGACTCACCCACACCCTGTCACATGAATTGAATGAACCTGCGAAAGGTGGAACTCAGTCAGTCTGGTAAGCATCTGACTGCAGCAGTGGTCACCTACAACAGTGGCAACTTAACAAAAGGGAACAGTGAACAAGACAGGGACAAAATGTAACTCTAGCCTAAGCCTAGCCCAGCAAATCTCTGACTCCATATTTTCCAGTCAGCCAGGCAATGGTTGTCACTGTGGGCAAACCCTGACAGCGCAGAACAGCTAAACTCACAATGTCAAATGTGACTGAGTCTGACAAAGGCCGGGGTCAATCCAGTCATTGCCGGGAGGCATTAAGAATATGGCTACTTCTTTGTAGCGTTCTTCTTCTTCATCACCTTCTTCGCATGTTTTTTCTGATGTTGAAGGACTAGCCCTTTCTTGGAGCTCCATGTGAAAACCTTGAGAGGAACATGCTTGTCAGTCTTGTCAGTCCGCATCCTTGATCCGAGCCTATACTTATTCCAATTCACCATGGTCATCGCTAACATCATGGCAAGCGCCATGATGTCGACATGCATGGCATTTCCTGCCAGCTTCGCCATGTCCAACTCGGTCACGCCCTTGGGAATTGTCACCCGTGACAAATCCACACCTTGGAGCTGCAATTTTTCTGCTGCACTGACAAGTTTGAGCGTATTTGGGGTGCTCCTGTCAAACGACACAATCTTCCCAGAGCAGCTCAACGTGGGGACTTCCCCAGAAATCCCACATGGTACCCGCCCTGCATTCTGGGACACGTCAGCCACAAAGGTGTTGGGGCATCCACGCCTCGCCCACTCAATCTGCAATGCACCTGACTCCCGTGGTGTGAGGCCAAGGTCTGCAGAAGGCGCGGCTAAAAGCTTTGCTTTCATAATGTGATCACTCCTGATGTTCTTCTTCAATTTGGCATGCCTTTTCACCCACTTTGGCTGGAACCCCTCGTTCTTCTTGACAGCCTTCTGGTGGCGAGTCTTTGACACGCTTGGCCCAGTTTTGGACAACCAATAAGATTCCAAAGCCAATGGTTTCGGCATAGACTTGCAGATGTCAGACAGGGCAAGTCTGACAAAGTGAACCAGGTCAGCCTCAGGTCCCACCAACACAAGCATGGCCACTGACTCATGCTTAAATTCAAAGGGCCTCACCCTAATTTAACTTGGTCAATTTGAAATCCAGAAACCTGTCAAGACCTGTCACAAGTGGAAGCCCTTGAGAAGTGAAGTTAGCATCATCAGCAACAACACATTGTTGAATGCCAAGCCACCTTGACGGCCACATCTCGCCGGACCATCAAAAAGTACAGCCTGGGACGCTGGCGTGCTCCTTCAGCAAATCCCTTGGGCACATAGGCGCAACCAAGGTCACATACTTCTTGGTCAAACCTTGGGCCCGGATCTTTGTCCTGACCTGAGGGTAGTACTTCGCCAGGCCTTTTACATTCTCCAAGACTGCCCAAGCCGGCTCCTTTGTGGAGATTGTCTTCAACGCCACGTCAAACAATCTTGTCCTCTTGTCAGCCCATGCTTTTCTCCTACCGTTGAGGCGGGAGAACGGTTGGCAGGGAAATCCACAACTATAGCCTGTCATACTGCCACAGTCAAGTCTCTTCAATGCATTGGCCACCAAATGCTTTGGAGAGAAGTTGGCATTGATAAACCGGCGAGACTTGACTGACGCGTCAGATGCAAAGAGATGACTGCAGGTCAGGCCTAGCCTTTTCATGGCCATGCAATCAGATCCCAAGCCTGAACAGTCAGATGCCAAGACATGAGTTGCTGCGTCAGGCCCATTGCCGGCATCAAACCCAGCCTTTCGAGCACCAGCTTCTTGATGAAGGTACCCCGCTGCTCAAAGTGCCTCGTCAGGATCCGTTCAGGTTGGAGGTGCCACGTGGTCCCTTTTCTCTGACGTGTCAGCTTGGCCACCATGAGCTCAGTTGGTAGGTCTGTGACAGGTGAGTCAGTCAGTCAACCCCTTCTTTCAAGCCAAAGATTGTGAACGCCAGGCTGACGCGACTTGTCAATCTAAGACTCAAGTTTCTGGCCCTGGCACTCATGTAAACTTAGCCTAGCCAAATTTGTGCTAACTGGGGCAAACCCGCAACTGGTAGTCAGAAATGTTTAAAACAATCAGCAAGCTGGCGCTATGTGGAGTGAATCTGGCTACTTGTCAATCAGGCAGCAGGCAACATGCCTGAAACTGTGTGTGTCCTCACCTGCTGTGAAGCTGGCGCTCGGTCGGAGTAGTCAAGCAGCACAAGCGGACCTGGCGCAAGTTACTGAGGTACGCTAAGTGACCTTACCAGTTATTGAATCGAAGAAAACTGGTCCTCCGTCAGGGTAGTCAAGCTCTAAGCAAACATTCCTCGCACGAAAGACATGATGACTGTTTGCATAAAGGTGAGTGCATCTACGTCTTTTTCACTGGGCTCCTCCTGCTTACTCGGCGCTGCCTTTGCTGCACTTGCATTTTGGCGTCTGTGTTTGTTGTTAAAGGCGCAGCGCCCTGAGACAAACGCTAACAGACCATACTGCCAGAAAAGGGGGTTCGCATAGAGCGCTAGTTGCTTGTGAGGGATAAAGGAACGCGGTTGGTGTCCTTGTTTAACAAAAGCAAACAGGTTCGCCAGCGGCACAGCAAAGGCTTCACTGATGCTGAGTAGGTCCGCAATGTACGCAGGGTTCACTTCGGCTGAGATATCTCCAAAGTAAGTTCCTCGGAGTGCTCTTTCGGCAACCCGCCGCCAGAGAATTGTTCGGACGAAACGATTCACTCGCTTGTTTGAGATGCGCAATCTCGCCATTGGCCATTCTCGGGGCAAGTCACTGTAGAGTTGTAAAGAAGGTAGTGCAACTCCTTTCCTGGCAGTGTCACGGGGAGCTATCGTCTAGAGGATCAACTCCCTGTGGCGGCAGAGCACTGCTCTCTTCTCCGTCTTCTTCTACCATCGCTTCGTTTGCTGGTCGCATATTGGAGGAGGCTGGGCAATTGCTAAGGCAGTCACCCTCTCCGCCTGACGAGGTAGCATCGTCATCTCCTTCGCCCATGGGGGAGTCAGCGCCATCCGGAAGCGCCGAGCTGTGCAACGTGGATGGCTCGGAAGGGGAGCTGAGAACTGACACCAGATTGCTTGCTTCCTCGGCCGCCATTGTAGCGTCGGTCGTCACGGGAGAGGCCGGAGACTGGCATGGTTGGTCAGCTGCTTCCGTGTCAGCATCGGAGACGGAGAGAACATCTTCGGGTGTGCCTGGTTGCGGCCAATAGCAGCCATGGACCAGGAGGCCAGCCTTAGGCGGCAGGACTAGCTCCGACCCTGGGACATCGAGGACAGGTTCCGGCTTCCACGCATCATAAAAATAGACACGGTGTAACGCTTCAAAGGTGTAATCCTGTGCCTTTCGATGCTCAGCAGTGTTGGGTGTCGGTTGGTAGCGCTGGGAACATCTTACGCTACACCTTTGGCCAGGACCGATGCTGTTGTGCAAGAGCCGCCAGCATCCCGTCTGCTGTCCATCTGGTATGACTAGCCATTCCGGCGTTGGCGAGGCATCCAAAGCATACCCGTAAACAAGCCCATGTGCAGCCGTACGGCCAGGAAGGTATGGCCCGTCCTGCAGGCTAGCTATTTCCGCTTTTATCAAATGCGACTGAGTGGCTAAGACAAGGCGTAAGCGCCTCACCTTGCCCTCATGATGCTCTGCTAGGCAAACCGGGAGAGGGCCAACCCATAATTCATGCGGCAAGAGCGCCTGTAGCCTTTTTCACCTGGATTGCTGTGAGGATGGTTTGAACGCCGTGCAAGAGGGCAGCTAGCACTTGCAGGGCCCCTGGCGTTCCCTGCGTGTTCAAGGGGCAGGCAAGAATGGTGAGGTTGGTAGCGCGGCTATAGGCCACGTTTGCACGGGTAAAACATTCCTGATCGTAGTCGAGATTCCGCCCCTCTCCACTCAGGAAGGTTGACTGCCCGTGTATGACAATGCAATGCCTGGCTGTGGCGCCTGCTACTTTGACTGCCGTTTCCGCATTAGCCTTCTTCGCAGCAACGTCAAAGTAGTTACGCAGATTTTGGGCCCCTTCTCGGGTGGTTGCCCTCGTTGCCTGCTCCTGCCCTTGTCAGCTCATCTTCCAGGCGCTGATACACCCGAACGGTAGGGCTGTTCTGGGGGTCTTTTCGTGCGTCTGCATTATCCGAGGCATGGCACCAATGGACGAAACGGAGGCCAGAGGCAATCAGTTGGTCTTCCCGGATCGAGGATGCGCCTATTTGCCAGGTGTCGCCCAGTCGGCTGCAAAGCATAGGACACTGGATTCCGATCAACGGTTCGTAGACTTCCTGGGCAACTCTTGCACTAGTTGGAAGCATGAGGCTCCAGCAATGTGGACCAGCTACACCCGATCTCTCTGCGACACTCTGCGCTTGGCGAAAGTCCAGTGGACTGTCAGGGCTGGTGGCCGCGTAGCCAAGACCTATAAGAAGCCCCTCTGGGAGCTCCAGATCAACACTGGAGAGGTCACTGTACGTGGACTGCAGCATACTGGCGAAGGGGGAGACAGCCTTGACTTTACCCGGGCGGAACCAGCAGCCCCCTAACGGCCTATAGCTAACAGCAGCAGCAGCTTCCTCGAGGTCAGTGTGCCCAAAGCCTCGACTGTGATGAAGGAGCGCATGGAACACGCCAGGGAATTCATGCGGCATGTACCAGGCATGTTCGCAGTCCAATGGGGGCTTTGAGAAGAAGCGTGCGATGAGCCCGTTGCCCATCTGCCACTCCTCCGGGGCTCTGTTTGGGATCACCAAGCAGTATCCTAAAAAAGGCTTGTCGGGGGACTGCCGGAGCAAAAGCAGACTTTAAGTCCATGTCTTGCTGAGCTTCTTCGCTGATGAGGATGTCAATATTTTCCATGTGCGAGTTCAGTGTCCTTTTTGATCCCAGACTAGCCCCGAAGTGACGCATTCTGCCTGAGGCCATTGGCAGTTTGCCGAAGGGGGCACTTCAGCAGGCCTGACCAATCCAGCAGTCTGACCAGTCATGCGAAGAGGAGGCTGTTTGATTTTAGTTTAATAAATATGAGTTGCTTGTGTGACTGCCTCTTCACCGTACACCTCAAGAAGCCAATACTTAGCAGGCAGGTGTTCTTTTCAAGGCCTTGCCTGGCTCTCCTGATGGTAGGAAGATGCGATAGCGGTTTTTCCATGTTTGGCTTTCAAGCTCGCATGACATGTGCGCTTGGCCTTTCAGGCCTTGAGCCTCCGGCTCGAGCAAGGAAATAGGCTGCTCTGTGCGGCTACGCGTGTGTTCGCTTCGGCCACTTGGTGTGGCTTCGCCTTCGACCTCTTCGTGGTCTTTGCTTGGTTGGTTGAGGGCACCCCTAAAGCCCCTTTTGGCTACCGCATTGGTAGCGGAGCAGTGTTCCATCCTGGGCACTGCAGATCTTCCTGCTCATCGCTCCTGACGAGGACTCCGGTGGCCTCTGCGGTTCGAGTACCTCATCACGAAGGGCGGTGGCAAGAGGAAGGGAAGTCCCTCCAACATCTGGGACGACAACGGTGTCTTGGTGGCCTACAGGATTCTTCACGGTCGAGGTCACGCTCTCCGAGAAGGCCAAACCTCCCCTTTCGGGATCGACGCGCCCGACCACTGGCCGAGTTTCCTACCACTGGACCTGAGGCCTGCGCCAGGTACCCGTTCCTCAGGGGAACCTTCATCGTCTTCGAGGCCTGCAGGTGTTTTTGGCACTTCGGAGGTGAGTGCACGCTCTCTTCTCCCTGGAGGGCTTGCAGTCATGGTTCCTCGCTCCAAGGGTCCTTGCGAAGCTCAGTGGTCCTGCCCGACTACTTGCCATGGGCTGGGATCAACAGGAGTTCATGGGACCTCAAGGACTCCAACGACTGTTGCAGAAGCTCTCCTTGTCGCCTCTGGTGAGGAGAAAGCTTCCAAACACAGCCTCCGTGATGAGTCAATACTTCTCATTTCGGAGAGGAGCCCAGGAATCCATCGCGACCTTCCTGCTCAAAGAGTCACTTCATTTTGAGGAGTTCAAGGAGGCCTTGCAGCTCCTCAAGGATGAACGAAGTGGCCGACCTGAGACCTTCTACATCCCGGAGGATGACGAGGAGGACGACGCTGACGAGGACGAGGACAGCCCCAAGAAGGAGAAAGCCTACGAGAAGGTCCCGACTGAGGATCCTGATCTGATGATCCACCACCTCGATCTCCAGTTCGTTCAACTCGACGAGAAGTTGGTGAATCCTCTTCGGACATGGACAGCTTCATCCTGGAGCAGCTCCGTGGATGGAGATTGTTGACGGCCGCAGCCCTTTCACCAGAAGAATGGCGCTCAGTTCTGGCCAGCACCAACAACAAGCTGGACTATGTCTCCGTCGTGTCCGCGCTCGAGATCCTCTACGACGAGCACTTCACGAAACGTCCTGGACAAGTTCATCCTGGTCATCATCAACCTCAGATCTTCAACCTGGAGGAGGACGATGAGTGGAACTACGAATGGGAACCTACCTGGGACTCTTCCTGGATGACACCAGTCACTTGGGATGATTGGGAATGGGATGAACATGGAGGAGAACCTGACGCCGCTGGTGATGGTGATGGAGAAGGACCTCAAGGTGACGCCGACGCCATGGCTCTGGACCACGGTCGCTCATGGAGCCAAGCTCAAAGAGCCACACAGCTTATGAAGAAGGATCGTGGCTTTGGTGCGGCATCTTCATCGGCTTCCACTGGATGCTTTGTTTGTGGCAGCCACCAACACATGGCCAAGGACTGTCCCGACAGAAACAGTCCAAAAGGGAAAGGAAAACCTAAAGGTTTTGGTGGAGGAAAAGGTCGATGGCTTCACTACATGGAGGACGACTGGGGCTACACCTACGCTATGCCCATGAAGGGTAAGAAGGGAAAAGGAAAAGGCAAACAGGCCTACATGGTGGAGGACTACTACGCCAATGCCTTCAACTTCAAGGGCAAAGGCAAATCCAAGTCCAAGGGCAACCACAATGTCAACGCCTACATGGCCGACATCCACGACTACTATGGCCTGCAGTTCGAACTACAAGCTGCTGAAGAACACCAGGCCAACGATGGTGACCTGGGCATGGCTGCAGTGAGCGCAGGCACTACTTGCTATGGCATGCTTGACAGCGGTGCCACCTGTAGCGCAGGACCTGAGCAGTCCATCACGCGGCCTGTGCAGGCGGTTCTCACCAAAGACTCCGCCGCTCAGATCAAGGTGGATGGTCAAAACCGACCTCGCTTCAGGTATGGATCGGGAAAGTGGGGACGAGCCCAATACCACTTGGAAATCAAGTCCAGCACCTCCGCTCGAACGTTTCAAGCTTTCGCACTCCCCGATCCGGAGGAAATCGCGCAGCCCTGGTTCCAAGATCACATGCTGGTTCCGGTTTTGGTGGGAATGGATTTCATGAAGGGCAACGGCATGATAGTTGATTTTAGTGATGGCCTCGCAGTTTGCGCAGCCCTTGATGAAGACGAACCAGTTCAACTACCACGCAATGGGAAGAGCCACTATATGATCGACCTGGTTCACTTCATCACGGGTGGCAAGACCAACTATGTGGGATCTTCTACGGTTCAGGTCATCAACCCCCTTCAAGAACAAGATTAACCACCCACCAGGTCTCGTTCGATGACGTCGCACTCGTTGCAGTACATGATGTGTCCATTGCAACTTCAATCACATGAGAGTGAACATACCGTCATCTCACCACGAAAGAGTTCAAATAGTCGTCATTTGTTTTTGCAGCTGTGGCAACGACGTGTCAATCCATCTCCACGGCAGCAAGCTCGGCTTATGGGAAACGCACTCGCTCCCAAAAGCTCATCGACGACTTCCCCTACCCGCTCTCAAGCTCATGGCGCCCAAGACGACCGAGATCAAAGACATGGATTGGGATCGCACTGTTCCCATGGACCCTCGCGACCCCAGGAGCATTCGCACTCAATGGCCATGCGTGGGGAACCACATTCCCATGAAGTGGCACTCCAACAAGTGGGGTCAATGGAAGCATTGCTCAAGGTGCGCTCTACGCCTGGAGTATGTCCCCAAGATCGGAGCTCCAGCCAACTCCTCAGCTCTGGTCAACCCCGGGAATGTGAAGAAGGCGCTGGAGGAACTGCAACGAGATCTACCTGGACACATGGAGCCCAACGAGGAGCTGGTCCGCGTCATGATCGAGAAGGTCATTGCCGAGGAGCGCATGAAGACCCTCTTGGCGGAATACCAGAAGAGTTGGGACAGCGCAAAGTCCAAAGTGAACAAAGCCAAGGAGGCTCTTCGTCCAACGACATCCCCAAGGTCTTCCAGGACAGAGGGCTACGCAGAGCTAAGGTTGGCAAGTCCGTCCACTGCGACTGCCAGCTGGGAACAGGTGACGCTTCGCCCCACTCCAGCTCAGGAACCAGACTACCTGCAGTACCTCAACGAGGACGAGAAGATGCGATTGATGGATCTTGTTCACCAACGAGCTCAACAGCAGGCCCAACAGGCCCCCTTGCCGAACGACGCGGATCCGGAGAACATGGAGCCGAACTACGAGGCGAACTAAAAGAAGAACAACAGTGTCTCCCACTCCGGATTGGCAAGGCTGCGATGAACCTCATCCACGTGCTCAATGAGGACTTCAAGAAGAACCTCGCGGAGCTGGTCTATGATGGAAAGAAGCCCTATGTCTGGGAAATGTTTTGTTCGCCAAACTCTACCATCACGCAATGCTGTGAACGTGAAGGTCTAAATGGTGTTCGCATTGGTCTCAGCACTGGCTTCGACCTCTACAAGGACCAGACCTATGAGGACCTCAAGACCGTCTTCAAGAAGCAAAAGCCTAAGAAGATTTGGGTGTCTCCAATGTGCACCTACGGTCGACCTGAACTACTGGTACAGGCGGGACGTTCTCAACAAGCACCTCCGTCGAGAACGAAAGATGCTCAGAAGAAGCCTCGTGGCCTTTCTGGCATGGATTCTGATGTGCGACCCCACGGTCGAACTACATTGGGAATGGCCCCGACGTTGCCGAGGTTGGAAGGAGCCCATCGTCCACGACTTCTTCCACAAGACCCTGCCTGAACTTGGTCAAGAAGTATGGTGGTGCCGAGTTGATGGATGCAGGTATGGCCTCAAAGATGACCAAGGTGGCTTCCTTCGCAAAGAATGGCAATTCGCCACGACCTCCATCTCCTTCTACAACGAGTTCCGCAACAAGAGGTGCGTTGGCAACCCTGAACATCATTGGATCCATGGTGAGACCACCAACAAGACGGCCTACTACCCCATCAACCTCAGTCGCTCGATCGCTCGCAACTGGGCTAAACAACTTCTGCCTGATCGCTGGTCAAAACTTCTTTGGACAGCCAGCGAAGTGAACCCCGCTTTCAAGAGCCTCTACGCCATTGACGATGAGTACACACCCACGGAGGTTCCAGCAGACTTTGTTCCAGGCGATGATCCACTACGACCTGCTGAAGAACCGGCTGATGATCCTCAAGGAGAACAACCTGATGCTCCTGTGGCTGAACGACATGATGATGAACCTGAGCCAACGCTTGAAGACAAGAAACGCTGGGAAGCTCAACTCAGTCGCTTCCATCGGTCAGCTGGGCATCCAACGAACAGGAACATGGCTCGCATGCTTCATGACGCACGCCTCCCCAAATGGAAGATCAAGGCAGCCATGAACTACTCCTGTCCCTACTGCCAAGAGACCAAACCAGGAGGCATGGCTTCAAAACAGATTCCACCTGGTTCACTACGACCTCTTCCTCAAGCTTGGGAACAAGTCGCCCTCGATGTTGGCGAATGGACCGTGCCGGATCAGGACTACAAGATAACGTTCCTCCTGATGACTGATGTTGCAACAAGGTTCAAAGTCACTGAACCATTGTTCGTCTACAAGCACGGCGAGGTCAAGGTGGAAAACTCCGAGATGTGCATCAAGGCCATTACCATGAGATGGCTTCTGGACAAACCACGCCCAAAGGTTCTATGCCCCGACAATGCCAAAAGCCTCACATCACAGCAGTTCGTCGACTTCTTTGGCTCGGTTGGCATTCAGGTGATACATCCACCCGACCAAGAACCATGGGCACATGGTGTCGCTGAGAACGCCATCAACCTGGTCAAAACTACAGCCTCTAAGCTTCAGTTCAGCAATGCCCGACCAAGATCCAGTACTGACCCTGGCAAGTGCTACCAGCGCGATCAACAACACGGAGTTCAACAAAGGCTTCACTAGCTTCCAATGGGCCTTCGGACGACAAGCATCCGTCGGCGAGGAAGAGTTGAGACGCCAATTGATGTCACCCCTGGATCGCAATGAACCTGATTTTGCCAAACTCCTCAACCAAAGGCAACTTGCTGAAGATTGCGCCCGCAAGGCAAAAGCAGCTGTGGTCCTCTCCAAGCTCAAGAACACCTCCATCCGCCACCCGATTCGGACCTACCACATCGCTCAACCTGTGATGCTGTGGCGGAAGTTCTTGAAGACCACGCTCTACAAGGGACGCAAAGGAGGAAAGAAACATGTCATGAGACCACGTTGGGTTGGACCTGGTCGTGTGGTACTACATGAATGGGTACCTGGACAAGGAGAAGGAGACCGAGTTCAAATAGCTTGGGTGGTGATCGGTAGCAATCTGTACCGAGCTAGCGTCCACTCCATCCGTCCTCTGTCTGAACGTGAACAACTTCTTTGGAAGCGCAAGGGGACAACAGCTGGAAGTGGAAAGAACTCAAGGACATGCTACCTGGTCGTGCCTACACCGATGTCACTGGTGATGAGCCAAAACAAGAAGAGACCTTGGAGCCCTTCCTGCCGAAGCAGCCCAACGAGGAGACCTACATGCCTAAGGTCCGCTTCCACTCCAAGGACAAGCTCAACCGCTTTGGCTTCCCTGGTGATCTACGACCACCTCCTCTCGTTCCACCTGACGAACCTGGAGACAACCCCAACAAGGAGATGCTCAACGACTATGAGGACAAGAAGACCTCCGACGATGACGAGTTCACCGGCAATGAGGACCCTTCTTGGAAGAAACAAAAGACTACGGGTTCCAGGAGAAGTTCAACGACCTCCAAAACACCTCTCCTAGACCCTGGACCTGTAGATGGTGAAACAAAAGAGGGTGAAACAAGACCCGGTGACACGCTTGAAGAGCCCGATGCCAAAAGACCTCGCACCGAGTCTGACAAGGACGACCTCCTGCTCGACCTCAACAGGGCGATTCAGGAGATTGACTGTGGCTATGTGATGGAATTTGACCTCAACTTCACCTCCAACCGCCAGAGGAAGATGTTCATGAGAAATCCTCAGGCCTACTTGGTGAAGAAGGTCAGTGGCGCTGAAGTCTGCTACAGAAAGCTCAATGCGGAGGACCGCAAGCTCTTTGACAACGCCAAGGCTTCTGAAGTCAGCAGCTTCATCCGCTCAGAAGCTGTTCGACGCTGTCTCTCCGTCTCCGAGCAGAACAAGGCCAAGGATTCCCAAAGGATCCTCAAAGCCAGATGGGTTCTGGTCTGGAAGCCCGTACCTGAAGAATCACGACAAGAAGCACGAGAAGCAGCCCAGAAGGAGAACACCACCTACTCTCCTGATGGCTCTCGCAAAGCAAAGGCGAGAATCGTGGTTCTTGGCTTCGTGCACCCCGACCTCTTGGACCCTTCGTTCAACTCCACGGCGCCTGTGCAAAGCCAGCTCATGCGCAACCTCTCACTGTGCATGGTGGCTCAACGAGGCTGGCAGCTTGAAGGTCTCGATATGCAAACAGCATTCCTCCAAACGGGCAAAACTGAAGAAGCCCGCGAGATTTGGACCTATGGTGCCCCAGAGCTCAAACAGGCTCTTGGTGCTGAAGAACATGAAGTTCTTCGAATCCTCAAGAACGTCTACGGCAACTCCACAGCACCCCGAGGACTCTGGGAAGATGTTGACCGCACCTTCACAAAGCTTGGTGGAAAGAGGATTTTGGGCGACTCATCATTTTGGGTCTGGACTCGCCCGAATCCCAACCCTCGAAATGAAGGTGACCAGTTCGAGACAATCGGATTTGTTGGCGGCCACGTCGACGACTTCAACAGAGCCCGAAACCTCGAATGCGAAGAATGGCTCAAAGTCCGCCAAGAGATCGACAAGGCCTACAAGTGGGGAACGGTCAAAACCCAAGAGTACCGCCACACGGGCCTGGATCTACAAGTCTGTGAACGACAAGGTCAACGATGGGTTCAGCTGAGTCAGGACTTCTATGTGGAGACGATCCCCGACCTGGCCATAGACGACCACCGACTTCGAGGAGATCTTCAACAAGAGATGTCACCAGCAGAAATGGCAGCATGTCGTGCTTCACTTGGCGCTTTGCAGTGGGTCGCTACACAAACCCAATTGCAAATATGCGCCCGAGTGAACCTCCTGCTGACCGAGCTCACCGTCCTAAAGACCCTGCAGGTTGCCAAGGAAATTCGAGACCTCATCATTGAGGTACGCAGGGAGCCTACAACATTGAGAATGTGGAGGCTGGACGATGTTGAGCACTGGCAGGACACCACCGTGGTGACGCTGGCAGACCAAGCCCATGCAAATCGCCCCAAAGGCGATAGCGCCGGCGGCCTCCTCACATGTTTGGGAGGCAAAGCCCAAAACAAAGGAGAGCCTGGCAAGCTCAATGTGGTGGCTTGGCGCACTTGGCGCCTACGCCGCAAGGCCATCTCAACAAATGATGGCGAAATCCAGTGTATCCTGGAGGGAGAAGACCATAACTACAGGACAAGGTTGCTTTGGTGCCAGCTAAACGGATGCTGTGCACTACCTCCAGGAGATCAACTGGCACGAGCAAACTTCATGATGAAGTTCCTCAACGGCATTGTGGCCACTGACAGCAAAGGTGGCTTCGACGCTGTGACCCGCAGCGAGGGGCCAATGTTGGGCTTAAGCAACGCCCGAAGCGCCTTACAGGCATACCAACTCCGTGAACAACACCAAGAGTCCCTTTGCCGACTCATATGGATTTCCGGAGATTGGAACCTGAGCGACGCCCTCACAAAGAAGCCCAAGGCAGCTCGCGAAGGACTCGCCCAGTTTCTGAGAAGCTGTGTCTGGCGACTCAGATTCGACCCGCAGTTCATCCAGAGCGAGAAGAGGGCAAGGCAGCAAGGCAAAAGCGCAGTGGCCCAAATGAGAGAGCTTCAATGCTTGTGCCCTGGCTACTTCCCCGACAACTTCGAGGGCATGATGGTGGACACTGAGGGAGAAGCACCCTAAGCTCGCAAAGCCAAAGAAAACTTTGAGCTGATGCGATAGCGGTTTTTCCACGTTTGGCTTTCAAGCTCGCGTGACATGTGTGCTTGGCCTTTCAGGCCTTGAGCCTCCGGCTCGAGCAAGGAAATAAGCTGCTCTGTGCGTCTACGCGTGTGTTCGCTTCGGCCACTTGGTGTGGCTTCGCCTTCGACCTCTTCGTGGTCTTTGCTTGGTTGGTTGAGGGCGCCCCTAAAGCCGCTTTTGGCTACCGCAGAAGACTTGGTTACTTGTTTTTTGGTGTGACTGATGAGATCATCTATAAACAATGCCTGACCACGGACTGACACTTGACGTTTTTCATCCTCCGCCTCCGACTGACTTTAACAATAACTTTACATTTTAGGCTCTGCTCATGAGTGAAGCTGACTTTTGGCAGTGACTGGATTCATCAACCCAGTTGTTCTTGGCACCTGAGGCCTTGACCTTGATGCAGCCATCGCTTTTTCTGACGCGCGCTTCCCAGTCACAGAGACACTCTGCCTAGCAGGAAAACTAATTTCAGGTTGTTGACAGTTTCTTGAGTCTCGATGTCGAGTTGGTCAAGTCAGACATAATTGGCTGCAACTTTTGACATCAGACGGATTGGCAGACTGACTGTTTTTCACACTTGGCCTGACGACTGAGCCATGTCTACCCAGTGGGAGAAATCCGACATTACCAAGCTGATTGACGTGTATTTGACGATGAGAAATGTGTCCCCAAGGCTTCACAATGATCTCAAGGAGCTCCACAGGCTGACCCATCAGAAGTACTTGCTGGCACGTGACATTTCCAAGGTTCAGTGCGACTTGCACTCTTGGATACTGAAAGCGCAGCCTGACGCTGTACTGCCATTTCCTGGGTCAGTGCCGGACAAGTCTGGCCCATCATCAGGAGACGAGTCTGACACACCGTTGACACCGCGGAAAAGGCCAGCGTCAAAGTCTTCGGCCGCCAAGCAAGGGGAAGCGTCCGCCCAAAGCTCCGCCTTGGAGTCTTGCAGATTCAAGTGCTGCAGCAAAACGGCATCAGCCCCTGAAGGGAAAGAGGGGGATCTCAGCGTGACATAGCGTGACGTGGAGAGTCAAGCTTGACAACTCTGACTGAGGGCTAGTTTTTCAGTTGTCACCGGCCTGACTGACTCTCACTGAGGGCCAGTTTTTTTTTAATTGCGAAGTTGACAAGGCTGTCAAGTTGCAGAAAGGGCTCTAGCTCACATTGCAGTGTTTCCATCTTGTGTCAGACAGTTTTGTTGAGCCAAGCTCAGTTATGATGTTGCGAATGCTGATTATCATTTCCGAGGTCAGTGCTGGCTGCGCTTGGCGGCTTGACATTTGCTTGACTCAGGCTTGACTTGTGCTGCTGCTGCAGTTAGAAGCCCTTTGAGCCACTGTTTATGGCAATGATCATGTCTGATGACCCAGATGGCCGCTGATTTATATTGTCAAGTTAGGCCAAGGGGACAGGCCAATGGACTGATTGACAACATGGCTGCGACATGACAGACTGACAGCATTTAGGCAATTTAGGCAATGAAACAACATCATGACAGTTCAACTTGACGCCGTCACTCACTTTGCTTGACGCCACTTCGGGGATGTTTTGTGGCATGGGCGCTTGATGCCACCGCATGTTCATTTTGCAGCACTTGCTGCATCAGCAGCAAAGCGAAGAAGGGAGTGGCTTTGCAGGGGATCTGGTTCACAGTCCTCGACATTGAGGAATTCGGGGACTGTGAGGAAGAGGAAGTGTGAGGGGCCTGACAAAAAACAACCTGGCAAAAAACAACCTTCGGCTGCTTCTGCTGACGCAGCCCCAAAAGGTCATCGAAGAGGGCTTGACGCGGCCAAAGCGAAATGGAACAGGTTTAAATCAATATGGGTCAAAAAGTTTCTTGACAACAGACGTGTTGTTGTCGCCTTTTCACGGAGTGAGTGCATTTTTTTTTGCTCGGACATCGTCAATTAACGACGATCACTGGCCCAGCTTGTCAATAATGGGTCGGCAATTAAGCTTGTTGAGCCCAGGTATGGCATCTTGACTCACAACAAGCAGGGCAAACGAGCTAAAACCATTTGGCTGACGGAACGGCCAGCGCACTTTGGCGGCTCGTGGGGCTTGGGTTGCCATTTGCGCAGCTTGCTGGTGGTGCGCGCCCAGAGCGAATCTGTCAAGGGTCTGCGTTTGACATCGAAACGACGTCGATTCTTCACAAAATGGAGCAGGTTTGAAGTGTATCTCGGCTTGGTCAAAGCAATAATGGGACAGAACGGCCGTTCAAAGGAGTCGTGATCAAGGTAGTTTTGGACGAAATGACATTGACCGTACACGAGCCCAATCACACCAGTGACTAAGGACTGACTGACAATGTTTGGTCACAGAGGGGGCAAAAGGGCATGAGGCATCTTAGCCCTTAGCATGATTTTCAGTGTCTGCGCCAAAGACCACCTCCTACCCTCCTCACTCTGACTGAACAGTCACTGTGTAATGCCCGGCCGGGCATCAGTCTGATGCATTCATTGCGGACTTTTAATTTTTAAACTGACTAGTAATTATAAATTGTGGACACTCCGAGGCGCAGTCTGGCAAGCATGCAGTCTTCTTGCTTTGTGCAGCACATGCGTTCTTCAATGCGCAAATTGGCCTGTCAGAACTTCTTGGACCCTGGGCCAGTCAAGACTCTGATTGACATCATGTCTGACAATGTCGATGACATTGACCTTTTTGCGGGGAGCTGTCCCTCAGGTGAAGGATTGGGTCCGTGTTTGGCAGATGCTGCGACATGCTTCATTCAACACGGCCGAATTTTGGCATGTTCAGCCATTATATTATTTATTATTTGCTTAAAACATTCCTATGTGGCTGTATACTGACATTGAGCATTAAATTAGTCTTCTCGCCTCCAGACTTAGGAGAAACATATGAATGTGGAAGAGTACTTGACAAGCTTGACAGATGCCAGATCAAGGGGCCCCTACAGGAAGCAGATTCGCAACATGTGCTCAATAATGGCTGAAACAGTGCGAGAACACAACCTGTCTGACTGCTCCTCGTTGTGCCTGACAATTGATGACAAGGATCCATACCGCTTGGTTCGGTTCCAGGCAGCCAGATTGACAACGAAGGGGCATGTCTTGGTTGACCGTGGGTTACTTGGTGTGGCTGCTTTGATGATGATTTTAATAATTTTTGTCGGAGTCGTCATTATTGTTGTCACAAGACCCTAATGACAATTGTTGAATCGCCAAGTTCAAGGTTCCCACAAGAAGTGGTGACTTGCAGAACTACGACGAAGACTATGCCATAAAGGTTTGCCAGAGCATTGCAGGGCTACTGGCGGCAGCGTGCGCAAGCCTTGATGGCGTGTTTGACGCAACATTGCAACCCAGTCGACTGACTCATCAGTTTTTTTTAATTTGGTGTTCCTGATGTGTTTGTGTACCATAAGTGTACCAGGCTGTTGAGGGTCTCTAAATGTTGTTTGCCGGCCAGTCAGGTATGACTCAATATTGCCAAAAGTTCACACCATTGTGACAGATGGAGCGAGGCCAATGACGAAGGCCCGTGCCTATCTGACATGTGGGTTCGGGAAGGTCAGCCTGTGCATCAAGGATCCGGTTCACACCATCAGAATTGCTTGCATGACGCCGTGCCAAGTGGAGACTGACTTTGCTGGATGGTGGTCTGACGTTTCTTGGAGCTCGTCATTAGGCTGAACCTTTTATTAATGATTGGTTGTTGTCCTTTTGGGGTGGGTGGTCCTTCTGTGATTGTTGGCTGCCCCAACCCAACTTCAGGTGTTTGACTCGAAACATAGTCTTGTTCCGTCAATACAGTATTCGCAAAAGTTGCGGTATACCCTGGTTGCTGCCCAGTGGCTTGTTTGTGTCTCAGCATTTTTTAGTCTTAATAGTTAAAGCTTGGCACCTGTTTCGGGCTTTTGACTGACGAGTCGTTGTGCAATAGGCATCTGAGAGTGTTAGTTCATTCAACTCTGCCCACATCACCACTTGGCATGGTGATGGATCCAAGGAATGCCACGCTTGACAACGGCTTCGGGCCGAAATCCAGTACAGGTTTGACAACTGTTCTCCGGCATATGTCTTTTGCAGCGCGCAGGTGGGAATCCACAGTTGTCCCGCAGCGCAGGTATGTGTTTTTGCAGTCCTCCATTGCCTTACTCCTGTCACTCCGCGCGGCTGACTTACGTCTGACAGGCAAAGAACGAGATCGAGCACTGTCGATGCTTGAACGCATGACCCCTCACCACGCAGCCATAGCTGGCCTTATGGCAGATTGGGGGGATGACGCGGGGCGCCTTGTCAAAATATTTGAGGCACAGCGGTTGTCTGACATAGCGCTGGCCAAAGACCACCTTGACGATTACAAGTCCAGGGTGAGCAAGCTGTACATTGATGGTGGGATTCTGGTCCAGCCTGACCAGCCTGATGAAGACGAGAACCAGCCCTTTGTTTATCATAAAGACCGCTTTTTGATGATCAGATTGCTTTCTCACCGACAGGTTTAAGTCAAAAGACACTTAGGACTAAGACTTGAATTGTCGAGGAAGCCATGAAGCAGAGAAACCAGTTCAGGTAGCTGTTGGGATGTTCGTCACTGGTCATTTTGATTGTGCTGAGACTTCAGGTCATACACCGCTATGGCCATAAAGGTTGCCAAAGAAACGCCACCACTCATTGTTGGCAGCAGATTGTTCACTCTCTGGAGCCCAACAGGGGCGGATGACATCAAGAGAGCTATGACATCCATGAGGAGTATTGCTGAGGCAAGTTTGGAGCCTCCGCAGTGTCCTAGATGTTGTAGTCAGTTGGTGTAAGTTAAACTTTAATAATTATATTTATACATTGTTCACCCAACTGAAGTACTGAATTTGGTCAACTTAGGATAGACTTACTGCAGAGTTTCCGGACAGAGGCACTCACCTCAACTTTGCATGTTTTGATTTGAAGCGGTGGGAGAAGATGGTGGCCTTGCAGCGGTCTGACATGGATGCAGCAGCCAAGATTGACACTGACCTAAGATGCCGTGCCATTGCTTTGGCCAGGTCATTTCAGGGGACTCGCATCTTGTCCAACCCTGGCGACGACGCTAAGCTGGGAGAAAGTTCAGCGCATGTGCCCTGAGGCTTGTCTATGCCAAGAGGAGGGACCGGTCCTGTCAACCGCTTCAGTTAGTTGAATCTTGCGCTAGGGTCACACTGATTTGATGTTTAGTTCAGGCTCACCAAAGACAGTCATTTTGAGAGCCAATGCTTTCCACAGTCACATATGAACCCCTGCAGGACAACGACTGAGACTGACGAGATTGACAACAAGACTTGGTGGGGCACCAAACTTGGCAACTTGCGTGAGCTGAGGTTTGTCACACCCTTGATAGCGTGGTATTGTTCCATAGAGCAAACTACGGTTGCAGTTGAACAAAGCCTGAGCCCGACCAAGTCCTTGTTGGAGAAGCACTGTGGGCCAATGTTGGACTCTGGCTTGACCATGGACGAGATGCTATTGGTTGTTGGGTGGCCCACAGAAGGTGGATGAAATTTGCATCAGGAACAAAGCTGATGAGAAGAGTGGCCTCACCCAAGCAGCTCATGGCTTGACTGACCTTTCACGGGATTGGGCAGGTCTTTGGCTCAGGCACCATGGAAGACGGTTTGCTTTATACAAGCAGAGGTCTGACGCTGGCGTGAAGGGGCCCGAGAAGCCTGGAAGTGAAGTGTCTGTCGTCAATGCCCGAAGACAGTCCATCAAACGCACGCTTGACCGGTCTGACCGGTCCGACCAGGCAAACACATTGGCAGGCAAGAAGCTTGGTGACCTCTTTCCGCGACTACGTCGACAACACCAGCCTGACAAGAATGATGGCCTGCAGAAGTTCAGAAGTTACACCACAAACCAGTGGACTGTCAACAGGTCGGCGTTCCGCACGCATTCACTGACTAACATGAGGCCTGGGGGCGTTTTCAAGCCTGGTCAGGTGTGTTTGGAAGCCCAGAGACAGTGGAATGTGGTTGTCAATGTGGCCGATGTCCCCTTGTCTGATGTGTCGCAAGACAAGCCAAAGGGGTCTGTTGTTGTGATGGCCCGGGGCTGCAATGACGCTGTGTTTGACAACAGGGTTGACTATGTCGTGGTCAAGAACATGAGGTCTGACGTTCTGTTTGCGTCTGATGCGCCCCCAAAGAGAGGCACTGTCCAGTTAGCGTTGCTCGTGGTTGCGCTTGGCTGCGCAGTGGTTCAGTCCAACAAGTGGAGGGAACTCGATCTTAGACGGCCACATTTCCCTGATGTCATGATGTTTCAGAAGTCGCTAGGCTTGACGATAGCCAGGCTCATGTTGACAAAGAGGTTCAGGACTGTCTATCCAGATTTGGCAGCCAGCTTTCATAAGTTGGCCCGGGCTGACAAGTCTGGCAAGTGGACAGTGGAGGATGAAGACCATTCCAAGCCTGACCTGTCCAAGCCTGGCTACTGGCACATCAATGGCTTAAGTGATGTTTGCGGTTTTCTTCGGAAAGTGCGAAGGATTGACAACAGGGATGGCGCCGTGTTTAGCAAAGTTTCAAAGGCCACCAATGGCTCAGGCTCAACTTTGTCTGACCAGCCTGACCAGCCAAAGGCGGCTGGCATGCGGCCAAGGCCTGACCACATCAAGTCCATTTTCACAAGAGCCTCAGCCTCACAGTTGGGAAGGTCCCATATGGGCCCCAAACGTCACCGCCGTTTGACTGTCCAAAAGGGCGCTGTGGCCGCCTTCCACTTTCTTCCTTTGCTTTGTTTCTTGCTTTGCTTTACTTCTTTGCTTTAAACCTTTGTTGGCCAGGTGCTTCTGCTGACCGCTGACCTTTCGCGTTGTTGAGTAAAAAGGTGTGCAAAACTTCTGTCTGGTTATAAGACTAAGTTTATGTGCGCCAAACCCCCAAATGGCCAAATGAGAAAACATTTTTCGGCAAGGCCCAAAGGCCAACCCAGGAAACAAAATGTTGTACTTCCGCCAGGTTCCAAATCTTACACAAACAAACTTAAATGAAATTTATGCATCGCAAACTGCAAGCATCGAGCGAGGTGGACATCCCGACATGGAATTTCTTCAAAGTGCAAGCCTTTTGCCACCAAGTTTCAAGCCCTCGGAGTTGTTTTCGATCTGTCGCGGGCGAGCGAAGGCATTTTTTGGCCATATCGAACACTGACCCCGCAAGCAGGAACTGTCGGAGGTCATTGATGCGGTGCTGGTGTCGAAGAGACTCTTTCAGAGCGGCCACTTGGTCCCGCATGCTTTTTGCTGACTCGCAGATTTTTGGTCGCTTTGTGAAGAAGGCCATGAGCCTTTTGGGACAGCACGCTGAGCACGCGCGCTTTGATGAGGTTGTAAGTGGGGATCTGCTGGCGGCATTGTCATGGCTGAAGCAAAGGGTCTCCATGGGCCTCCAAAGATCGTGTCCATCACGGAAAAGAAGACCATGCTGCTGTTTTTGGACGGAGACGCCGTGCTTAGGTGGAGCAAAGCCAAGACCGCGAAGCAGTTGAACTTCGAAGCAGAGATCATGCCTCTACTTGTTGCTTTGACCTGGTGGCCTGACAGGTTGAAAGACTGTCTATTGCTAGTCTTCATTGACAATGATGCTGCGCGACATGCTTGGGTGTCTGCCACGGCGAAGACCAAACATGCCAGGAACATGATCCATTCTGCGTTGTCCCTCGAAGCACAGTTGGGCATCGTTTCAAGTACTCACGCATTCCAACATAGCGGATGCACCTTCGCGATTGGATTTCAAGTTGTGCCAGGAAATAGGAGCTGAACGTGTTAGGGTCAGTTTTCCTGACCTGCTCAAGTGTTCCAGGCTGTCGGATGATGAAGCGGGGGTTGACTTTCGGTTGCCCCAGCACTGAAAGACAGTCTGTGCAAAGCACCAGGGCTTGTCTAGAATTCTGCTGTGCCTATGGTTCAGCCCAACAGTAACAGTCTCGCGACTGAAAAAAGAAGGGATGGTGCGCAGCGTGTTCCTGTTTTGCAGTCTTTCAGGCCTTCAGGTTCCCATGCCCTTGCTTGTTGGCGTCTTCGTGGGTTGTAACAATAATCGTCGGGAGCCAGGCCAGTTTCAGTCTTCAACCATCCCGTCAAAGTCGTCAGCAATCTCATATACACATGGTAAGGGCATGGTTTTTGTCGAACTTTGTTGTGGTCGAGATTCATGTCTGAGGCAGGCTTGTATGGAAGTCGGAGTGTCCTATATTGGATGTCATGATTGTATGATTGTTTTCAGGAAAAGGCAGTTCAGAGAGAGATCATTGAACTTATCTCTTCTGTTTGTCGATTTGAGCTTGGCCAGTGCGGAACCAAGATTCACATTCACATTTCTCTACCATGTACTGGAGGCAGTCCAATTTTGAACTTCCGTCAACAGTCTAGGGCCTAGGGAGAAACATGTGGAAGTCTTTGAGGAACTAGCCAACTCAGTCGATTGTCTTTTGAAGAAGGTGGAGAGGTTTATGGCCAGGTATCCAAGAGTCTAGAACTACCAGCAAACAATCAGTACTGGAAGTCGGAAGTCTTGAGGAAGGTTTTGTCGAATCAGCATCTAGAGTTTGAAGGTATCGCGAACGGATGTTCAATGAAGATGTTACCAAGAGTCAACAACCAGTTGGAAAGAGGTTCAGGTTTATGTCAAACAGGAAAGAGGTCGCAAATAGGTTAGCGGAAAGGTTCAAATGTCAGTGCATTGTCGAGCACGCAGCTTTCAACAACGTGTCAATTGGACAGAGACAGAACGATACACCCGTGTGTTCGCTCGATACTTCGTTCGGTTTCTAAGGAGTGAGGCTGGACACGCATGAGCGGATGCTGCCGGATTTGAGAAGGGTCCGAGACGGATTTTGCACCATGAAGGGTGGTTTCTCTTTTGCAGCACAGTACCGTCGATCAAGTCGAAAGGACATCGCGAAAAGAGAGAGTGTCTTTTGTCTTAGTAATAGTTTTCGAAGTTTTCTTTGAGAAGAACGTTGAATGTCAAAGGTCAGAGGAATTAGATAGATTTTGATGAGTCTGAGGTTTTCGAGGTCGGTTGAATGTCTCTTGAAGAGAAGATCGGAATCGGAAATCAGAAGGTCTTATTGGCAAAGCCATGGAGGTCTGGAGATTCAGAGTGAATGCAACTTCTATTCTGTTTTGTGTGTGGTTCAAGCTCGCTGTGCTTGCTGTGCTAGCTGACTGCTTGTATCCGCAGCTATTTGGGCGCGCGTTTGCGTTTCGTCGCCGTTCATGGAAGCAGCCATGATTACTGCTTATGTGGGTGGACGAGAGTTTGAGATTCTATGTATTCTCATTTCCGGGAGTGGCCTGTTCGTTGGAGGAATTCTGACGAAGCTTTGTTGCCGTTCAGTGCAAGTGATTGTTGATTCGAGGAATCAGCTTGAGTCAATGGGAAAGAAGAGTGCAAGAGATATGAGCGTTGAGGTGAACGGTCTGATCCCGCCAGTGTTCGCAGATTGGCTTGATATGCATGAGTCATACTAGCGAACTGAGAAAGGAACAGTGTTGCACTTGACACCGTTCTGCAGCTATGCCAAAGGCCGTGCTTTGTCCCGTTTTCATTTCTGCAAGAAGTGTTTGAAGACGAGGCGTGAGGAGAGTCCCAAGCAGCAGAATGACGTTGACACTTGACCTCGAAAGGGGGTGTGAAAGTGTATGGCCGTGCTACACTAGTGGCGAAGACAGTTTACAACCAAATGTGTGCAGAGCAACTGTTTTGAGAACAGTAGCGTTCATGTCTGAGTGCTTTGTAAAGCCTTAGCTGTGAGGTTTTGACGTGTTTTGAGAGCTCTGGAGAGCATAGCTCATGGAATGTACAATGTTTGGAAGCTTTGTGAACAGGAGTTTTCGTAGCTTTTGTTGTATGAATGTTTCTTGAGCAGTTTTGTGCATGTTTGAGTGCTTTAAGCTTGATACCTTCGTTATCTCGCAGGGAAATCGCTTTTTACAGGAATGCCTCATAGCCCCTTTTGAACTTTACTTTGGCTCAAGGCCCAGAGAGTGCGCGTAAAAGGTGTGCGAGTGCTTTCGCGTTGCTTGTGAGCTGTTGCGTGTGCTTTTGCTTTGTGTTTAGGACGTTTGTAATCTACTTACTTTTTCAGGGAAGGGTGGGTGGTGGGTGAGTGAGTGTGGGTGAGAGTGAAAGTGAGTGTGAGTGAGGGTGAGTGAGAGTGAGAGTGGGAGAGCGAGTGAGTGTGAGTGAGAGTGAGCGTGAGAGTGTGAGGGAGCGTGAGGGACTGTGAGTGTGAGTGAGAGTGTGAGAGTGAGTGAGATTGTGGTGAGTGAGTGTGCGTGTGAGTGTGAGTGCGAGTGTGAGTGAGAGTGAGTGTGAGTGGGAGTGAGTGTGGATGAGAATGAGTGTGAGTGTGAGTGAGTGAGTGCGAGTGCAAGTGAGAGTGGGAGAGTGAGTGTGAGAGTGTGAGTGAGAGTGAGTGTGAGTGGGAGTGAGTGTGGATGAGAATGAGTGTGAGTGTGAGTGAGTGAGTGCGAGTGCAAGTGAGAGTGGGAGAGTGAGTGTGAGTGCGAGTGTGAGTGAGAGTGGAGTGTGAGGGAGTGTGAGTGTGAGTGAAAATGGGAGAGTGAGAGTGGGAGAGTGAGAGAGAGTGAGCATCTGAGAGCACAAAGTACTGCGCCTGCCACAAAGTCTGCGCCTCGAGGTTCACCAAGTGCTGTGCCTGCCACGAAATCTGCACTTCGAGGTTCACCGCGGGCTGTGTGTGCCACGAATCTGCGCCTCGAGGTTCACCAAGTGCTGCACCTGCCAGGAAATCTGCGCATCGAGGGTCACAGAATGCTGTGTCTGCCACGAAATCTGTACTTCGAGGTTCACCAAGTGCTGCGCCTGCCACGAAATCTGTACCTCGAGGTGCGCCAAGTGCTGCGCCTGCCACGAAATCTGCACATCGAGGGTCACAGAGTGCTGTGGCTGCCATGAAGTCTGTACCTCAAGGTTCACCAAGTGCTGCGCCTGCCACGAAATCTGCACTTCGAGGTTCACCAAGTGCTGCGCCTGTCACAAAATCTGCACTTCGAGGTTCACAAAGTGCTGCGCCTGACACGACATCTGCACTCCGAGGTTCACCAAGTGCTGCGCACGCTACGAAATCTGCACTTCGAGGTTCATCGAATGCTGCGCCTGCCGAAATCTGTACTTCGAGGTTCACCAAGTGCTGCGCCTGCCACGAAATCTGCACTTCAAGGTTCACCAACTGCACATGCCACGAAATCTGTACTTCAAGGTTCACAGAGTGCTGTGCCTGCCACGAAACCTGCACTTCACCAAGTGCAGCGCCTGCCACAAAATCTGCACTTCGAGGCTCACCAAGTGCTGTGCCTGCCACGAAATCTGCAAACGAGCCACATGTCCAAAAGTCACGATTCACTGCACCTGTCACGAAATCTGAGCTCCTCGACGATCACCACCATGTCCAAAGTGCTGCGCCTGCCACGAAAACTGCATTTCGAAGTAAAACAGCTCCGATCCCTTGCACCTGTCACGAAAAGTCGACTTTGGAGCACCAAAACACGAGGTTTCCCTTGCACGAAAAGTGATCACCATGTGCGAAAATGCGCACGGCACCACAACGGGAGCGCAGTCGTTAGAAGCACCCGCGGCAGACAGCCAGATTCTGCGAGCCTGCGCAGTCTGAAATGGACTTGGAGGATTTCGAGAGGCATGAATGTACTGTAAATAGCAACGAATTAGCCGTTCACGCCCGCGCGCTTCAACGATCTAAGCGTCAGCTTCCTTTCCCCTACCGTAAGAACCCCCTCAGTGTGCCCACACTCTTTGGGGAAGAATTAACACAACTACACGTGCAGCTTTTGACCCCAGCGGGTTTGTTTTTGATGTTTCTGTTTCTTCGTTTTTAATCGCGGTTTTCCAAATTCGAGATCTTGGGGATGAGCCGCTTGTCGCGTACTTTACCCGCAACTTTGTGGTTGGTTCCCTTTCATGTTGACAGTGCCACCAATCCGTCCAAAAAATGTTCCCTTTGAAAACTTTGGCTTGCTTGTTTGCGCGGCCTATGGATGTGAAAACATGAAGCATAGAAACAATATATATATGTCTGTATTCTGATACTGTTCACCTTCATATCACCGCAACTTGCATGTTTTTTTGTCCGCAATCAAGACCGTCCACTCCGGTGCTCATTCCTTTGTGTTGACCCTTGCCCTGCGTCAGGCTTCCGGCCTTGGTGTTGCTTTGGAGATTTTGTGTTCCCAAAGCGGGGTTTTAGCCGCAGCGACGATGACGTCGTCACAAACAGAATAGTTTTGGATATCCATGTGGGGCGCAGCTATCGTCACCAAGGGTTGCTGCGGATTTCTCGAAACAATGCCGACTCTCATGTTGCTCGGGGCACTTTCTCCCTTTCTGTACTTTTTGCCTTTTGTCGTCACCTACTTGGGCAGGCTAGATGCACCTCAGCTGAAAAAACTTAACTCTCCTAAGTTGGACGAGCGGAGCACTGGGCAACTGGCAGCTGCCCCCGACATGTCATCTGCCTGCGCCTGATCGACTTGATCAAAGATATGTGCATGTATTTTCTTTTGAGCAGTCAAGACCCAAAGATCACCAAATCATCCGCGAAATGAAAGCCAAGAAACCACGCCTTACATCCCTGCCGAAGGAACGGCATCGTGCCGTCCAACGCCCTTGCTTTGCACCTCCGCAGTTCAACTCACGGGCAGGCTGATGAAAAGAAACAATAAGACCAAAACTTTGTTTCAGCAAGGTTAGTGCTAGAACGTGACGTTCGACTGAAACTTCCAAACTGCAAAAAAAAGAAACATGGCAAGATGGCAGCGTTTGGGTCATTTTTTTCCCCACCCGCGGAACATGAATGTGGCTGAGACTTGGCGTGGCCAGATGCCCTTCATGGAAAGACTTTAAGTTTTGCGTGTAAACACGCGCAGCCGTGACGCTGTTTCGTGCAACAGCGGCTGAAAGGGTGCAATCCTAGCATGCGGAAAAACCATGAACGAACGTCCCTTGTCCCCCCCTTCCGCCCCTCACATGTATTGGAACATCAACATGTTGGTCAACAAACGTTAAAAAACGATCGACGCAAAAAGATGCACGCCTCCGGGGGGCCCGTATGGCCGTGACACCAAAAACAGCGTTACCCGTTACCAGTTACATCCTTTGAACGGATGAAACTGGTCAGGTCCAACCAGAGCTGCCTGTTATGCAACTTAAAGTGAGATCGTGAGTCCACTGCCCACCCTGTCAAATTTTGTGCATGGGCTCATGGGCTTCATCATTTTTCAATATCCAGGGGCACGGTCTCGACATTCCTCACTGCGCCCATTCTGAGTGGCGTTTCCAGTGGATGTTCTCATAGTTTGCCTTCCAACCGTGCTTGCACATGAACCAACTGCGCTGGTGCCCGCTACCCGGCCCAAACGCACACTCCCCGCTCCAGGGCCCATCTCTGCCACACAGCTTGTGTCATTGAACCTTTGCCCGTTTCTCATTATCAATACATTTCTCATTGTTGTAGTGGCGCCTGCTGTTGCCATAGCCTTTGCCTTAGCTTCTGCACAACAGGCAGCTAGTTGCCTTTCAAGACTTGTGAGGCGAGCAGCTTTCAAACAGCAATAGTATTCCCCTGCGGTGCCGACATTGCACAAGTGCCACATAAGCATGGGGCCAGTTCATGCGTGCCCTGAACCCACGCATGGCAATTGAGCAAACCGGCCAACAAAGCAGCATAGGGCAACAAGCCAGCACATGTTCCGACAGCATGTCATCTGACAGGCCAGGTTTGTTGGATTTGAGGCACCTGGCTAGGAAAGCATCGGCCTGTGATTCTTTGTGCGCAGCCAGCTTGCAGTACTTAGCACCCCGGTCACCGTTATAGCTTATTGCCACTTGTGACTGTGGATGGTCTGGTAATGCTGCATGGTTTTGAGCAAGCTTGGTGCTTCCAAAACAAACTCAAACACACCACCAGCCACATGAGCAGCGCTATGCACAGGCGATGCTTTCGCTTGGTCGGGCAGTCCGGGAACAACCCCTTGATGTCCTGAACCATTTTCTACTCATTTTCCGTTGGGGGCATCCACATCATGCCCTCAGCTAGCAACCCCGTCGCTGCTGAAGTCGCTGTTGTTGTCACAGGGAAACTTTGTTGAGGTTAAATTTTTTGGTGTGAGGAGACAGCCCATGGCTTGGAAATTTCAGTGGGGTCATTATGGATTGTGAGCCATGTGGCTGTTGCGAAATCTTTTGGCACAAGGGCCCTTGAGGCAAGAAGCGAAGCGCCTGCCATTCCAAACTTGCTTTGAGCCGTGGCGACCGAACCGGCTAGGGATTGTGTTCGTTGGCGTTTTTGTGCCAAAGTTCTTGACGTCGTCCTATGCTCCGGAGCCGCCTAGCTGTAGCTTTTGAGAGGCCAGGGTAGTGTACATAGTTGGGTTCGCGCCAGGTCGCCCTGGAAAGAGAACTAGCACAAAATGCAAAATTATCCGGTAACATGCCACACCATCCAGACCACAAAGGGCCGACAAAAAAGAACTTGAATGATCTGCATGCGGTGGAACTGTTTTAAGACAATCACTGGCTGGGCAACATCAAAGAACACAAGGCAGTGTACATGGTTCAAACCTATTTTGCAGTATGGTCACCGCATTCACTCACATTGGGAAGGGGCAGACGTGAGTGGAACAGTAGAAATTTGTTTCATGGGGGTTGGAAAACGACCTTGGCGCGGTCTTGTTCTGTGGACGGTGAACGTGCACTTGGGCCAATGTATGGTACGAGACTGCTATGCAGCAAAAACTGGCATAACACACAGAGCGTCAGCTAGCTGGATTTTTTTTGTTTTAGAAGGTTCTTGGTGGAATGGCGTGCCCAATGAAGAATTCATGTGAAGACCTTCCCCGGCCGGGTTCAACTCACCCCTCCCCCACGTTTGACGAAGGCATTGGAGAGGACAATCAAGTACGTCATTTGACTATGCCCCTCGCCACATCCCGTCGTTTCCAAGCCATGCAAGCTTTCGTCACCAACCCCCGGCCTCAAGTTCTGGTGCCTTGCCCTGTGGCAGCTTACCTGCGCGTCGCTGCTACCTCGCGGGACATGACCTTTCGGGACCTTGCTTTTTTGCGACGCGAAGTGGCCAATTGATTTACAACGACATTCAAGTTTGGCACACGTGTTCCTTAGCCACATAAGTCGTGCATAACCGATGAGCTGCCCGGGCATATTTCCATGAGTGTGGTGAAGGGTGTGGGGGCCATCAGCTTGGTTCTCCACGTGTATGGGTATGCCCCTCAAAGATTGCATTTTATGAAGGTGAAGTGCAGATTCGAAGAGCGATTCCCCGTGTGCGCTGCGAGAAAAGGAGAGAGAACCCTGACCCATGTGCGCGACTGTGATGTACCTGTTGAATGTGTCATGCTGTAACATGTGAACGTTTTTCACGAAACTACTTAAGAAGGTGCACCAGCCACGTCGGCCGGCCCTGACGGACACTGCGGGTAAGAACGGGTGGGGGGGCTAAAATATTGTCCGTCTTTGCGCGGAGTGATCTGGGAGAAACATCCCAAGGCCAAGGCAAAACAGTTTTGTCAGAGGAGCGTTTGGTGGAGACAGGCTGTGACTTCTTTGGAAGGAGCCTGTAGCCATCAAATTTGAATGCAGGCGACATAGTCGACAACGTTTTCTGGGAACAAACTTAATTCAGTTCGGACATAGCTGCGTTTTGGATTCGTTTGCGCGTGTGCTCAACGGGAGTGGTGGGTGGGAGCCTTCGTTGGTTTGCGCTCGTGGTTTCTCGGCGCGCTGGGGGCGATGGTGGATCCTGGTCCTGTGGTCGGGTTGGCGGCCTTTGATGATGTGGTTCTGCTCCAGTACAAGTTTCCTAGAATTGAAGAAGGTGTAAGCCAGGCAAATGATGAAGAACCTGCCCTTGCCGAACTCCTCGAGACGTCGAACCTTCTGGTGGCTGCCATCGCCCGTGCGCACCTCGCTTTATCAGCAGGAGGGCTGGGGTTGCCACCAGCCATGCTTCATTGCAACCCCGACATACTGGGCTTCCTGGGAAGACTCAGTGGCAGTCCTGCACAAACAAGAGCCCTCATTCACCGCTTCCCTGCTCCACCACCTGGCGTACCCTCCCGAGGCACCCCCCCACACCACAGCCGCCAGCCACGCGCGCACAGACGTTCAAGAACAAGGGTGGGACCCGCCCAGCTGGGAAGAATTAGCGGCAGGCCGTCGCCGCCGCAGGGGCAGGAGGATGTAGGCAACGGACCGCTCCAACCAGGTTGGCGACGACATGCCGCCACTGTTCCAAAATCAGGGCCCTTTTCGGGTTGGGCATTCACTACACACCAGATGTGTGCGGCTTTGGCACACACACACAGGTCCCTCCTCATGGAGGGCTCAGACTTCACGAGTAGGCCTATGCACAACAGTGACTTCTCGGACTGTAGTGTCCCGAAAATCGAACCGGTTTGCGGGTTTGATTAGCATCCTCAGAACTGAGTGCCTTAGTTCGTTCAGCATGACATCCAACTACCTGTGTGTGTCCTGACGTTGGGGCATCTTGACTGATAACCGGTGTGTGTTATGAAATAACGAAACAGCGAAACTACAAAACCATCAAAGTTGGAGGGCCTCGCTCTTGGGTTGGAGGCCGTCGAAGGCAAGTGAAGGAAACATCGCTAGACAAGAAAAAACTGCAAAACCATCAAAGTTGGAGGCCCTCGTTCTTAGGTCAGAGGCCGTCGAAGGCAAGTTCAGGGGCCATTGCTAGCAGTTTGGTGGCAAGAAACGGAACTGCAAAATTGCAAATTGCAACGCTGTCAAAATTGGAGACTCTCGCTCTTAGGTTGGAGGCCGCCGAAGGCAGGCTAAGGGGCCATCGCTAATAGGTTGGGGAAAAGAAATTGCAAAGATGAGGAAAAACTGTGACCCCCTGCTCTCGAAAGTCGATAAAAGTCAAAGACACTCATCAACCGCGTGTAAGTGCAGGCTACACACACAAGGTCCTCCCCGTGGAGGGTTTAGACTTCATGAGTGGGCCTATGCGCAACAATGACTTCTGTGACTGTAGTGTCCCGAAAATCGAACCGGTTTGCGCAAAACTGTGTGTGTCATGACGTTGGGACATCTAGACCGAAAACCGGTGTGTGTCATGAAATATCGAAACAGCAAAACTACAAAACCATCAAAGTTGGAGGCCCTCGCTTTTAGGTTGGAGGCCGTCGAAAGTAAGCGAAGGGGCCATCGCCAGTTGATTGGTGACAAGGCATGAAACTGAAAAACGACAAGCTGCAAAACCGTCAAAGTTGGAGGCCCACGCTCTTAGGTTAAGGGGCCATCGCTAGTAGGTTGGCGACAAGAAACGAAACTGCAAAATTGCAAAACCATCAAAGTTGGAGGCCGTCGCTCCTAGGTTGGAGGCCGCCGAAGGCAAGTTAAGGGGCCATCGCCAGTATGTTGAGGACAAGACACGAAACTGCAAAACTGCAAAACTGCAACACTGTCAAAGTTGGAAGCCCTCGCTCTTGGGTTGGAGGCCGGCGAAGGCAGGTCAAGGGGCCAACGCTAGTAAGTTATATAGTGACTAGAGACTGTAAAACATCTCCAAAACTATCTGTTAGAACTAGTATGCTAAGCGTGAGATCCCGACGAGAACTGCAAAGCACTAGAGGGATCAATCAAATCTACTTCTGGCGCTTTGCAATTCTGGCGCTTTGCAACTGCGCTCGATGGCAGCTTCTGCCGCTTTGCAACTGCGCTTGATTGCAGTTACATACAGTCTGTCTGGAGACTATGTTTTCTGCCTGCGAGCCACTAACCAGCACCACATTTGGTGAGCCCGTGCCAGCTATAGAGTCCCACGAAGAGTCTTGACGGTGTCGCCAGTTCTGGCATGCACCCTTTACACACTGGGGAATGAGTTGGGAAGTTGGACCGTTAAGGTGATGTCAAAGTCGAGAACCTCCTAAGCCTAAGTGTCCGCCCAACCAGCCAGGAAACATTTGCGACACCGCCGGTCAATACAGTAGCTCGCAGCAAAGCACCATGTTAGGCAGCTTGAAATTTACTTAGTTCCGCGTCCGGAACTGATATCCTCACCGGGTATTGCCAGCTTTGTTGGTGGAGAAACAATACCGGTGTCTCCACCCCCTACTCTCGAAAGCCGATCAAAGTCAAAACAGTTCGTCAACCGCGTGTAAGAGCGGGCTACGCACTTAGCTTGGGGCTCGCAAGAGCTGAGGTCGTGATTGAAGTCCCATTCTAGTGAATACGATACCAGCTGCAAACTACAAACGGAAAGGTGGAAGAGTCCGCTTCAACTGTATCGTTTAACAGAGAAAGTTGAAGAAGTGCAGGTACGTGAGTCAGGCGTCCCTGACCCATGCCACAGGAAGTCCATGGTGTCTTCGTTGGATGCCGGCCATGGAGATCCCCGGCATCCCCTCTGCCTTTATTTTTCCCGAATGCGTAGCGAAGGGTTCTCGTTTAACTTGGGAGTCTGAGGGTAGAGCTATCTTTGCCCGACGTTGTTTTCGAGTTCGCAACCGTTTGCAACCGTCCGCAACCGTTTGCAACCGTCCGTATGATGTCTCTATGGCCCTGCCATTGCGGGAAGCTTTTGCAAGTGACTTTTCATGGATGTGTCACGTGTCAGTTTGCGCCGCTATTACATTGTGATTTGCATGAAAATGACATGTCGCGCAAGAAACGTGATGTATTTCGCTGCACAGGCGCAGGGTTTCGTGAAAGTGACACGTTTGTGTCGGTATTCCATTGGGATTAGCGTTTGGAGAGCAGTGTTTTTGGGGTGTTGGATGTGGCCGTGCCATTGGGGTTTGCGTTTCAGGGTGTGGCATCGAAGCGCTGTTTTCGTGACAAGTCTCAGCTGACATGGTGATTTTGGTGGATGGGAGTGTGCTCAGAACGGGCCGAAATCATTCCAAACGTGTGGTGTGGCGCAAATTTTGTTGAAGCTCACATGAGATGATATTGTCACTTTTCGTGGCAGGCGCAGTACTTTGTGCGGGTTTTGAGGTGTGGACGTGCGATTTTCGTGGCAGGCGCAGGGAATCGTGAGCTTGCGATGTGTGACGGAGGTGACACTTCGTGGCAGGCGCAGTACTTTGTGCGCGTTAGACGTGTGGACGCGGAAAGACTCGTGGCATGCGCAGGGAATCGTGAGGTTGTGAGTTGTGGTAGAGGTGGCTGTGACATTGGGATTGGCATGTGAGCGGGTGTTGGTTGGAGGGGCTGGAATCGCGAAACTGCTTGGCAGGGCTGCGCGATGGGTGTGCTGCGATGCGTACGAAACGCTCGTTTTGGAGACTTGAGTGTCTAGCAGAGTGTCCTGGCAGAGTGTCCAGCAAGAGTGCCTAGCAAAGAGTGCCCAGCAAGAGTGTCAAGCAAGAGTGTCTAGCAAAGAGTGTCAAGAAAGAGCGTCTAGCAAGAGTGTCTAGCAAAATGTCTAGCAAAGAGTGTCTAGCAAGAGTGTCTAGCAGAATGTCATTTCAAGTCAAGAGTGTCCAGCAAGAGTGTCTAGCAGAGTGTCAAGCAAGAGTGTCAAGCAAGAGCGTCTAGCAAAGAGTGCCCAGCAAGAGTGCCAACCAAGAGTGTCAAGCAAGAGTGTCTAGCAAAGAGTGTCCAGCAAAGAGTGTCAAGAAAGATTGTCTAGCAAAGAGAGTCAAGAGAGAGTGTCGAGCAAGAGTGTCCAGCAAGAGTGCCTAGCAACAGTTAAGTGACACGTGAACGTTTAGTACATAGCATTTCTCACACGTAGCGCTTACGTTTCTTTTGGCTCAAGTAAAACAGTGCGGCGCCCTAGAACTGCTGTGCCGCCCACGGCTTTTACACAAAACAACTGGTTATCAGCCGTACTCGCCATTCGGCGGGTACGGACTGCAGCCTTTCATATCTTCGTAGTGGTCAATTGTGTTGGAATTGAGCCTACCTTCACTTTGTTGTACCACAGAGGGTGTTTAGTAGCTTGGGGCACTTATAGTCTCTCGCTCCACTCTTTGTTACCCGGAAACTCACGTCCATATCGAGTAGTTGACGTGGATCGCGCCTGGCGACGCGTCAGTCAACAACCAAGACCCTGGAATCCAGAGTGAAGGGACAGAACCGTGCGAACCGTGACCTTTGGCCCAAAAGCCGGTGCATTCTTGTTTGCATCGTGTTCACTGCGCTTCGTCTTTGTTCCTCTGACGTTGCATGGTCAGAGGTGTCAGAGGTGGTGCCTCGGGACTGCGACAGCACCGTCGTACTCTCCTGCATCCTTTCACGGTGCGTGAGAAGGAGCTCAGGTCAAGGGACGACCTTCAGCCGTGGGAAACAGAAGAGTTCCACAGCTTGCATCGGTTGTTCACTCAAGCGAGCGAGTTGGGCCCACAACTTTGGGATTACAAGACCAGCAGAGAGCTAGCAGAACACTTCCAGATCAGTGCGTATATCATTGAATCTGTTTGTTGGCCTTCTGCTCCTAGATCCCGCTCACGAAGTCCCCGCCCTTCCTCGACGGGTGCAGCTGCATCTTCTTCTGCGGTTCAAACTCCTGTTCCATCCAGTGTACGGCCAAGACTTGTAGGGGTAGAAGTGATCAACGAGCACCGTGTCGAAGACGCGGCGTCGCGCCTGGTTGACATTCTCAATATCGGTCAAGGACGGGCCCAAGACAGCGTTTGCTTGTTGGACTTCAACGGAGTGATCAACGACTCCTGGTCGGATTCAGTCCGTGTGCTGCAGGACCTGCGTCACCACGGGATAAAAGTGGGTGTGCTCTCATACTGCCGAAGTCCTGGGACCATCCGTTCAACTCGTGAGTATTTGCAGGCACTTGGACAAGAAGTCTGCCTGTACTTACCGGCGGTCATAGCACCCCGTCCTGTTGCAAGAGATTGTCGGAGGGCTGGTGATTGGTGCAAAGCTGGTCTACTGAGAGAACTTCCTCCTTGCAAGTTGCGCTTTATCGACGATCGCGCTGACATCGTCGCAGACTGTTCTCGTCTGGTCGAGTCTCAGTCATTTAGGGCCATCCTTTGCCATAAGGGGCTTGTGCAAGGAATTGTCGAGTGGACTGTGCCAAAAAGGGGTTCACATTATCTGGATTTAGCGGATACCAGGGTTGTCAGGCTTCAGGACTAGGCAGTCGCCGATCCTGAGTGTTTCAATTTCCACCATCTACCATAGATCTGTGTTTGAGTTCTCCTAGCATTTTGCTGGTTGACCGAACCTTCACATCTCAGATTGTAAGTTTCTCGTGCTCGCTTCCAGCGACCGGGGAAAGTCAACACAATGTCTACTGGAGTTTCACCACCGGAATCTTCTGGGTCATTGTCTCTTTCTACCAGCTCTCAGACTGATCCACCGATGCCGCAGGCTAGAGCTTTGACCACAGTCGTAGAAAGACCATCGAGGCAACCTTCCAGGGATTCCAGCCGGAGCTCCAGTGAAAGACGCAGTAGGAACAAAGTCAAGAAGAAAATCTCTCAAAAGACAATTGCAGAGTCGCCACATGGCCAATATAGAAGTGCTTCCGGGGAATGCATGTGCGGGCATACCTCCTGGTGAAACTGATGATGAAGGCATGGACCAAAGATTCATACCACGGGTTCACAATATTGACCAAAGGTCTATCGAACAGCATCACCATGACCACCACACCCAGCAGTATGTTGATCAAAGATCAGTTTACCAACACGTGCACATTGAGGAAGAGAGCGCCCGGCACGAAGCTCATGAAGCTCGGGTTGCGGCGTTGCAGATCCAGGCCGAAGCTCAGAGAGCGGTGGTTGGGGCTGAACAGGCTGCCCAAAACATCGCAATGCAAGCCAACCTTGAGGTACGAAGGGTTAGGGACGCAGCAAATGCCGAAGTGACAAGAGTTGTTGGGAACGCAAATTCAGAGAATGAGGTGTTGAGACATCAGAACGCGCAACAGCAGCAAACGATAAAGTCTCTGCAGAGCCAGTTGCACCAACAACAATCCGTCATGAGTAGGCTACAACAGCAATTGGATCAACTTCTCACAAATCAGAGCCGAAATAGTGCGGACCATATTCATGAAGTTTTGTCACCCATTCACACCACACCAGCACAACACAGTCCGATGTCATCTGCAGGAAGGCCTCCAAGGATTCCATCGCCCAAAGCGCCATCTGAGGTTTCCAACGTGTCAGCCGAGCTCGGGGCTCACATGGCCGACGCAATGAAGACGTTAGGACAGCAAATAGGCAAATCCATGAAGTCCATGCAGGAACAAATCAATCACCTTGTCAGTTCTCACATGACGCGTGTTCCATCGCATGTTGGCGGGACAAGTCGTAACATCCAGGTGTTCGCTCCAGGCGACCCTGGTGGTGACGATGATGATGATGACGATGACGACAACAGTGAGGAGGACGATGACGGTGATGACGATGATGATAGAATCGTCGATGCTGTAGGTCGTCGTGCTGGTTTGTGGCATTCCCCAGGGGGTGGTCCGCCAGGGGGGAATGGGGACCCACTATATGCGGATTTTATGCCAGGTGGGGAATTTAATGGAGACGAGCACGAGGTGTACAAGGGAAAGGATTTGTCAAACTTGTCCATACCGAGTCTTCCCAAGGACGCTTCAGCCTTTCGGGGTTGGAGGAACTCGTTGATAGCAAAGCTGTCATCCATCGACCGGACAGGGCAGGGAGTGATCATGAGATGCATTTCAACCATCCAGTGAACAGATCCTTTTTCACCTCGAGCATTTCTCAGACGGTTTGCCGCGTTTGGATGCATGGTTGGCTGGACAATTGAGTGAACCAAAGCACATGTCAGGGAACATTGGCATGAGGTTTCAGAGTTACCTTGAGAGGGCTCAGCTGCAGGCTGTACCATTGAAAGGTCGCAGAATGTTGCATGAGGTTGCGCGGGCGTTTGCCTTGGATCGCGTGAGGGGATCGCAGCTGACTCAACAAGCGCTGCTTGAACTCCCATTGGATCCCTTCTCGCAATCAGATCTGCGTCACTTCTATGACCGTGTTGAGTTCATCCTCAATACCATTCAGCCGAACATGCAGCCATCCGAATTGAAGAAGTGCAACGGCATGCGGCGACACATCGATCGTATCAGGGATAGTGGCGTCAACTCTCGGAAACGTTCTTTTGGCTGGTTGTGGAACCGTTTTGGTGAATACCTTGATGAGTTGAAAGAAGATGCCAACCAAGAGTCCGTGAAGAAGTCATTGACCACAACGACAAAACCCAACAATCCAAAGGGTGGCAGTGACAGGGCTTCAGCGCTTGCATCATCTCTCGCGAAACCAGATCCTGCAGCAAAGGCAGCAGGGGCACCGCCTCCGAAGTCAACGCCAAAGCCACCTCCACCAAAGAACCCAAAGGGTAAAGGTGGGGATACCAAAGGTAAAGGCAAAGGTGATAACAAAGCCAAAGGCAAAGATGGGAAAGGTCAGGGGGGTCCAAAGGATACCAATCCCAGGAGCAAAGCTCCATGCATCTTCTTCCCACAAGGCACTTGCACCAGAGGTGATTCATGCCCATTTTCTCACGACGTAGTGGATGGGAGTCCGGCCCCGAAGAGCAAAGCTCAATCGAATGCAACCGCAGCGCCAAAGGCAAAGACTGCAGCAGCTGTGGCCTTCGCATCGCTTCCGTCTGCAACAGCCTCATCAGAGTCAGCAATGACTGCACTTGTGCGCATGTGCACGGCGCCACTGCGGTACATCGCTCGTGTTTTTGCGTGTGTAGTGCCAGTGCTGCATTCCAGTGTTGCGCATACTCAGATCTCAGCCGGTGTCTCGTCCACATCATTCTGTGTAGACTGGATTGCGGACTCGGGCGCAGGTCGAAGTTTGGGTAGTGTATCTTCCCTGGAAGAGGGTGGGATTCCAAGTGGGTTGATCAAAGACAATACCACAGTAACCGAATTTCCCATTGATTTCGCAACAGGCGGTGGCTCAAGAAGGGGCGACCAAACCATTGGATATGAAGGTGACGTCTTTGGTCGTACCAATGCATATCTCCTCCCAAAGGGTTGTCCATTGGTTCGCAGCCTTGGTGAAATAGTCAACCAGCAAGACAGGCCATTTGTTTGGCTACCTGGTGAGCTACCATTCTTTGTTACAAAAAGTCATTTTTTGCAAGTGTCGTGCGCTGAAGGGGATCGTATTGTGGCACACCGGATTGAAGAGAACGTGCCAATCTTCCGTGAGAACATCAAGATCGTTCCCGGAATGCCAAGTCATCCAATAGCGCCGAGGCGCATCCCAGAAGTTGTGCCTAAACCGCCTGAAGGCTCCAAAACGGGGGCGGCGGAAGGCTCCAAAATTGGTGCGCCCGACAAAGGAGTTGAAAGCTCGAAAACGGGGGTGCCGAAAGGGCATGATTCAGACGCTGATTCAGAGGGTGGTGTTGAATCGGTCCGGGCCGAAATGCAAAGAGCCCGTTCCGTTGAGCATAGACTTGCACACTTTCCCAAGTCGAGTCAATGCTTGGATTGCAAGATCGCCAAGTGCTACAAGAAACGTGTTGCCAAGAAGAGGGAATATGAGCTCCTTGATCGGGGGTTAGATCCTGTCACTGGATTTGGGGAACGCATTGCAATCGATTTTATTGTTGTTGGCAAGACGGCCGAGTCAAAGACAGACCATTACGTTCTCATGATCAGGGATGAGTGGTCCGGCTTCCTTCAAGGGGTTCCGATGTTTTCCAAGGACGGCGACTTGATCGTTTCTCACATCAAAAAGTTTTTGGGGCCAAGGTCATCTGCGCACACCCTGGTATGTAAAGCCGACGTAGCGAAAGAGTTCGAATATGCCGCCGAACAACTTGGAGCATTCTATGAACCAACTCTTGAAAGATATTGGCCACACAATTCACGACTTGAAAGGGACATCAGAACATTTGAGGAATCCGTGCGCGCCACCCATCTCGCTGCTGGCTTTGCCCCATATCCATCCTTGTGGCCCATAACAGTTCGATACTGCACAGTGTCGCTCGCACTTGCTTGGACACAGCCGGATGTGAAGCCACCAGAAGGGGAAAGAGCCCTGACAAGACTTGAGGCAGCATCAGGCCAAAGGTTTGACGGTCCTCATTGGTTACTGGGACAACTGGTCTATTACAGGGTTAGTGACAAGACCAAGCTTCACAAATTTGGTGGCGCATGTCTTCCAGGCATTTTTGCGGGGTGGAGGATCGAGAATGGATGCCGTTTCAGGGGGGTTGTACTCATACTGGACTACGAGAAGCTCCGCACACAGGCACCAGGTTTTGAGAACACCATTGCAGTGCCACAAGAAGAGGTAGTGTTTGACGATCATTTGACAATGCCTCTCAAAACTTCGCACCGCCAGTCCTTGGCAGGATTCAGTATGGAAGATCCTTCAAAGATCCCTCCAATCAGCGTTCCTTTCAGCGATGAGCCCATGGAGATGCCAGCCAAGACCCGTGCAGAGTACATCACACTAGATCGTCTCATCAAGTACGGTGGTACTGACAACTGCAAGGGTTGTGAAATGCTGACGTCCAGGCATTCGAAAGCATGCCGAGACAGGTTCAACCGACTGATCAGGGCCGACAAGCCGGTTCCAGTTGGAGCAAAGCGCATCCCCATCATCGCTGAAACAATCCTGGAAGAAGACAAAGATGAGCCTTCAGCGATCGCGTCCGGCGACCTGATGGCCGAAGATCTTGTTCCAGAATGCCCTCCAGCAAGTGATGGGGAATCCTCCGGATACGCGCCAACGACACCCAGGAGAGAAGAGGAAGCAGAACCAGAGAGCGCAAGCTTTGCACTAACGGTTCAGAGGCAAGCCAAAGAAGCGTGGACGCCGCTGTCGCGCATCAGACGGCTTGCGACCGATCTTCCTGGGGTTGGGGTTCTATACGAATATGCGTGTAGCAGTGACTCATTGATCGGTGACGTACTCCCACAATATGGTGTGAAAGTAGTTCACTTGAACAAAGAGGCCATTGACCTGAGCAACCCACATCACATTCTCCAACTTGTGGGGCAGCTCAAAGCCCAACATGGCGCCGACATATGGATGTCTTTGCCTTGCGACCCATGGTCCAACCTCCAAGAGTTGAATATCCAGCGTCTTGGTGATTCGTTTCTGGCCGACCTCACGCAAAAGCAGGAAGCATCATCCTACATGGTTGATTTGGCCTTGCAAGTCGGGGAGTACGCCATATCCAACAATGGCCGGTTCGTTTGGGAATGGCCCACTTACTGTAAGGAATGGCGTCTTCCAAATCTCGTGGATTTCATTGCAAGGCATCGCCTCATGATGGTGCAGTTCCACGGATGCATGTTGGGACTGAAGGGAAGGCAGAACAAATGGTTGAAGAAGCCATGGACGTTGGCAACCAACGACCGTCGAGTTGTAGAGCTGTTCGCTGAAATGCAGTGTAATCACAGCCCGAATCAGCATGAACCATGTGAAGGCGGCAATGCTGCAAGAACAGCGTACTACACCGTTCCATTTGTGTCACTCATTGCCGAAGCGCTTTACCCAAAACAGTTTTACACACAACGCGTCCCAGCAATGTCAGTCAAGACAACCCATATACAAGACAACCTTGTTGATTCTGAAGACGCCTTTGTGTTGATGTTTGGTCTTGTCACAAAAGCCCTCAGCAGAAATGAATGGCTTTCAAATCCAAAAGCCTTAGAGGCCATCAGAAAGGAAAGTGATGGACTCAGGTCAAACCAGACATGGGATGACGAGACCGCCTGCGATGCAGATGAGCTCACGCGGCAGTCCAAAATCCTGTCCAAAGACGTCAAAGTGGCTGAGCTCCTCATCCTTTGCGGCATTAAGCACGCCGAACTAGATGAGTCCAAACAAAAATACAAAGGAAGGATAGTATACCGAGGGGACAAAGTCATGACTCAAAATGGGGACATAGTCCTCTTCACCGAGGTGTCCACATCGCCCACCACAATCATAGCGCTCAACATGTGTCTCTGGTGGGGTGCTTTGGATGGACACGCCACGTCTACAGCAGACGCTGTACAAGCGTTTTTGCAAAGCTATCTCCCAGAAGATGAGCCAACGTTCGTCATACTACCCAAGCAGCTGTGGATGAGCTCATGGAAAACCAAGTTCCACGGAAGGGTTGCAGTCTGCAGTCAGACTCCGCAAGTCCCTTTATGGGCACCCTCGTGCAGGACGCCTTTGGCAGGAGTATCTTGAGACACGTATTGCCAAGCTAGGGGGTACACCAGTAGCGGGTTTTCCCAGCAAATTCATTTTCAACATCAACAGGCATCGTATGATACTAAATGTTTATGTTGACGACTTGACGTTGTCAGGGGCATCTCATCTTCGCAAGCGATTTTGGGACCAACTCAGTGAGCTCATCAAAATTGAGGACCCACAAATGCTATCTTCTGATAAATCGGTACTCATTCTTGGTAGACTGCACGAACTCGAGACGCCACGAACAGTTAAAATGTCCATGGTTGGTTATGCTGAGCAATTCGTGGATCTATACCTTGACATCACAGGATTGGATGTCAAATCACTCCGTCGCGTGGCCACGCCTCACATCAGTGATAGTGGTCTCGCAGATGAGATGTATGAAAACGCAGGACCTATGAAGCCGCATGCGGCCAAAGTACTGATGAAAGGACTCTGGCTGGCCCGACTGGCTAGACCAGATATTTCATACTCAGTCGGAAGGCTGGCAAGCAGAATCACAGTGTGGACACGCGCTGAAGATGTTCATCTTCAGAGGTTGGTGTCCTACGCTCTACCTCTGGCATGATGATAATCTTGGAATCAGGATCCTCACGCTGGCCAATCGCATGGAACTCGCGACGCCAGTCGTCGGTAGCAAGATCGACAACTGAGGCTGAGATCATCTCCATGGCAAGTGCTGTATACTCCGAAGGACAGCCATTGCTTGATTTTCTAGAACAACTTGTAGACAGGAAGGTCACGATGAAGCTCAAAGAAGACAACTCAGCAACACTAGCAATCTTGAAGAGTGGCTTCTCGGTGAAGCTTAGACACGCTTCAAGAACCCACCGCATCGATGTCGCCAGTTTGGCTGAAACCATCAAAGCTCAAGATATGATCGCTGAGTATTGCAGTACAGATCTTCAAGCAGCTGACGCCTTGACAAAGGTCATTCAGCCCAATGCTTGGGAACGCCTACTGCAACTTCTGAGTGTCCGACCTGCTGCTTCCACATAGTTTGCTGTGTACGTTCCGTCCGCTCGCCGCTCGAAATAATGAGGGGGGAGTTAAGTGACACGTGAACGTTTAGTACATAGCATTTCTCACACGTAGCGCTTACGTTTATTTTGGCTCAAGTAAAACAGTGCGGCGCCCTAGAACTGCTGTGCCGCCCAGGGCTTTTACACAAAACAACTAACTAAAGCAGCGCCAGCACCTCCCCAGCCCTGCGGACACTCTTGCTTGACACTCTTGCTGGACACTCTTGACACGACACTCTTGCTTGACACTC
>CAXAMN010005880.1:81383-126543 GCA_963970005.1 Durusdinium trenchii
CACGACACTCTTGCTTGACACTCTTTCTTGACACTCTTTGCTAGACAGTCTTTATTGACACTTTCTCTTGACACTCTTGCTGGACACTCTTGCTTGACACTCTGTCATCTCCGAAAACAAGAACGCTTTGAGTTCTACGCTTCTATACAAAGTGACTGCATTCGGGTTCGTGGGTTCTATCAGTTTTTTTTGGTGTATGTCCTTTGAAACGGGAAGCGACACACACACACACAGAGCCGTGGTCCGGCGCTCTGAAGGGTTTCCGTGGAAAAACGAAATGTGGATGGTCCAGGCTCCCGAGCACTTAAATAGCCACCTAACAAGCCTTAGGAAGGGAAAGAAAGACAGAAAGAGAACGAGGAAGAAGGCAAGAAGGAAAGATAGGTGTAGAGGACCACACATCTCTGTCCGGAAACCGACAAGCTCAATGCGCCGCTTTAATAGCCACCTAACAAGCCTTAGAGAGAAAGGAAAGAAAGACAGAAAGAGAAACCGAAGAGGGCAAGAGAGAAAGGTAGGTGTAGTGACGAGGCCCACTAGTTATGAAACCTTCTAGTTACTGATTATAGTTAGCGAGCGGGACTGTGGTCTTAGACCACACGGGTGGGTAGGACTAGGACAGGAGATACAGAAGGAAAGGCACCAACACACAAGTGTGTTGAGTGCGATTTCCTTCTGTTACCCTAGATAGCAGGTGGGATAGCAACGGATTAGGTGCAAGGAGGTAGGGGGAGGGTGGGTTGGGGTGGCCCGAAGGCATTGCCGTCACCGGCGCTCAAGCAAAGCCGTAACCGGCGCTCCCTTGACTGAAAGGCACCTGGAACCTAAAGAAAGGCCTCAAGAAAACGAAAAGCAACAGCAGGAAAAAAAAACAAACGGACGAAAAGAGGAAACCCAGTCACGTTTTTCATTTTCTGATGTCACGTTTCGCTGTATACGGCGCTCCCTTGACTAAAGCTTCACCTGATACCTAAAGGCCTCACGTTTCTCACTCCCTTCACGTCACTCACTTCCCTCACGTCACGGTCGGCCATACTCTCACATGCGCAGGTAAGTCAGTGGGCCCTGCGGCATTCAATCCCGGTAAACCCTGCGGCGCTCAACCTACAATCTCGTGCAGTTCCGTAAGCCTGTGGGGTTGCAACTGAAGTTCACGGGAAGGAAAGGCGCAATCAGAAGGGATCCCCCAACAAAGTGGGTTTATGCACATGCTGAGCCCTTCGATGGGGATCACACCACAGCCTGCAGTGGGACTCTGTGGCAGCACACACTTAGCTTGGGGCTCGCAAGAGTTGAGTTCGTGGTTGAAGTCCCACTTTAGTGAATACGACACCAGCTGCAAACTACAAACGGAAAGGTGGAGGAGGTCCGCTTCAACTGTATTGTTTAACAAGGGTGAGACGGAGAAAGTTGAAGAAATGCAGGTACGTGAGTCAGGCGTCCCTGACTCATGTCACAGGAAGTCCTTGGTGTCTTCGTTGGATGCCGACCATGGAGATCCCGGCATCCCCCTGCCTTTAAATTGTTTTTTGTGTATGTCCTTTGAAACAGGAAGCGACACACGCTTATGGATATGCGTACTGACTGACAGCGGTGCCACACGCCGGCCTAGGGTACCATTTCCTAAGAGTACATGTACGAATCCCTGGATCCTGGAGGTCTTCAAAAGGAAACGTGGCCCAAAGCGTAAGCCGGAAGCGAATCGACAGGGTGACGACGTATCGTGCGCATCTGCTGAGTGAGTAGCGGAAGGCTTAAAAGTTGAAAGGCAGTGGAAAATTGCAGGTACGTGAGAGTGATCAGCTCTCATATCCCGTGCGTCAGGTAGCTTCGTTGGACATGGTCCCTGAACGCACGCCATGTCCCCCAAAAAACCTTGTTTCGTGAAACACTTGAAGATTTGTGCGTTTCAACCCTTCACACTTCAAGATTTGTGCGTGTCGTTCCTTCAAAATTCAAACGAATCCCTGTGACTACAAGGGGCACACACACAGACATCTGAGCCAAAATCACCACATCAGGGTTGACCCCCAAGCTCACTGACCGCCAGAGTTCAAAACCATGTTGGCCTTGGATGCTCCGGGCGATTTTCAACGCACTCAGAGCGTTTTGAACCCATGAAGTCCCATGCCTGACACTTTTACAGATAAGAAATGGTTATCAACTATTTCAAGGTCCGATTTTAGCGGGGTTTTGGACTCACATGTTGTTGTTGTTGTTGTCGTCGTTGCTGTTGCTGCAGCTGTGCATCCTGCTGCGTCAGAACGTCCTGGATCTGCTGCAGCAAGCCAAGCGTTTGGTTCGAAGGTGCGGGCCCTGGCTCACGCACTTCAGTCAAAAGCGGGGGAAAATAAGGTTTGGTTTCTAAAATGTTTTCTGTTGTTAGAAGGCTGATGGTCTGGGTGTCATGGCCCGGCGCGCGAGGAAAGAGTTGACGCTATTGATGTTTATGAGGTGAAATTCAGCGCTGTGCAGTGTTTGATTATTGTAAACGATTTGCAGATTGATTTTTTGGGTCATGATCCCAAAGAACTTGGCTTCCAACACGAATGCTGGCCCCAACAGCCATGTCAGGGAGAACGTGTTCTCCTTTGTGTGGCGCACGAAAACGTGTGACCATTTGAAAAGACCCGGTTGTGCAGGCCACCAAGCAGGAAGATATTGTGAGATTTGTTGTGTGTCCGCATTGCAAAACGGAATCCAGATTGGGGGGTTCATTATCTTTCTGAGACGACTGGCAAAAGCAGGGAGGAGAGGAACCGTGTTATGAACGCATAGGCGCATCCATCTTGAAAGGTTAAACTTAATCAGACCAGCGGGGCCTTTGATTGCAATGCTGACTTGTGGCTACAGAGATTAGATAGCCGGAGGGTGTGCCAAAGACTGCGCGCACTTGTGGGAGGAGCTAGCCTCAGCTGTGTTTGATGCGTTTGTTGGATTGTCGGTGCCTTCGTATTTTGCTGTAGGATGGGTGCATCAACTTCGCTGCCTTGCTGAACCCTTGGGCGCATTGGAACATGAAATGGCGCAGAGGCAAGGGCTTCCAACATGCAGCCATTTTCGGATTGCAACAAGGTGACTGCTCCCGCGGCGTGGCCCGCATGCTCAACAGAGGCCACTTGAGCGGAGTTTCTCGCAGCGGAAATCATGACGCTCCAGGTGGATCCTCAAAAGCCGCTTGTGCTCTTCGGATAGTGCTCCAAGGTCTTACGTGTAGTTCTCCAAATGGTTTATGGTTTTTGAAGTGAAATGACGAATCACGCCGTGAATGATCGGCCATTCCCTTTTCCACGCGGGCCTTGTCCAGGTTTTGTTGCCTTGCTTTGCCCTACGTTGTTTTTCCTTGTCTCCGCCTTGCTTCGGGCCTTGTCCACTAGATGGGCCGCGTTTCTGATCTGAAATCCGACAACTTGAAACTTAAGTTTGGGGTGTATGCTGGTGCCAATATTTTAGAAGTGTGTCAGCCGAGCAAACAGGTACAGATCACGGATGTCTATGTTTTGGACAATTTTCCTAGTTTGCGTACCCTCATCCAGGCCGGGGCCTTTCGATGTAAGAATGTTTGATTCGTTAAAGTGTCAGGAGAAAGCTCTTGAGTTGGAGCGGAGATGTGGCGGACAAACCATAAGTATTGCACTCTGAGACAGTGGCGAATGGAACTTTGGGAAGGAACATGGGTCATTCACCGAGGCATGCTCACAGGGGATTTCTTGGCGCCATATTTGCTATCTTCTATTGACATGGGCGTCGGCATGATGAAAATGCTCGCTCCCCAGTTGCCAGCCACGGCACGACAGATTTCGCCCTGTCCTTAGGCTCAATGGCACCCCCATCGATTTTTTGACATGGGGGAACCACGAGGATGTGACAACACAAATTCAGATTCATTGGCATTTGGTGTCGTTGCAGCTGAACATTTTTGCAGGACGATATTCCTCACAAGGAAGTTCTGAAAAGAGAACGAGAGTACACGGGAGTGTGGATCAACACAAACATGAAGCCCAGAACCCAGTCTTTGAGTTTTGAATTGTGTTGATGAATGATTCAGAGGCCCTGTCCCCGTGCGATGGTTAACTTCTCACCAGCTGTGCCCACCTATTGAATGGCTAGACGGATAATGAGCTGCGGACAGCCAGATGATCGCAAATGCCTGAACATGCATTTTGCAACATCCATCCATCCTTGGATTTTCTTGGGGTTCGTGCAGTTTCTCCTTGTTTATGGTTGAAGGGGGATGCATTGGTTTTTAAGTAGTACTGTACCCCGTTGCACAGATGAGATAGCGTTAAGCTGGCCGTTGCGGTTTAAGCATTGTATTGTTGATTCTTTTGAGCAAGAATTGCGCACTGACACACTTTTGCAACCGATTGCCCGAGTTTTTGTTTACCGCGCTGGCCTCAAGTTGTATCAGGGAAAACATGGTAAGTTCTATATGATTAGCAGTGTTTTGGAAGTCGTTTTGACGGCTTTTTCGACGGCAAATTGACGCAACAAAATAGAAGCACCAGGGTCCAATCACCTGAGTTGGTTGCTGGAAGTGTGCCGTGGAGATATGAGAAATGAATGCCGAAGGGTTAAAACCGTAGGAGGGGGCAGTCGAAGAGGAGAGAGAGAGAGAGAGGGTGGGTAGTCGAAAAGGGAATTTCAGCGTGGCACTGCCGAGTTCTGCTGCGAAGCGTCGCAAAAGCATTTGCCAGAGCATCGCAGGGACATTGTAGTGTATGAGACCTATCAGTGGTACGAGGTTGGAGGTCATCGCCAGTAGGTTGGAGGTCATCGCTATTAGGTCCGAGGCTATTTTGGGGAGCGACGTAGGTGTCAAGTCCATATCTTGCTGCCCTGCTGCAGTGGACCAGTTGAACGGTTTTCTCCACTGTCGGGCCCACGAACGAATCCTGTTGACCTACGCTAGTAGCCTAGGCTTGTCGCCCTTTTTTTGGGGGACAAAGGGTTTAAGTCTGAGGGATGTTAAGTCTATTGGGAAGTTTGTGCTGGAACAGATCGTTTGTCTGTGATAAAAGCGTGGGAGCATGTAAGCATTGGGGTTTCCGCTTGCCAGCACAAAAGCCAGTTCTGCAAGCAAAGGCCACAGTGCAAGTGTTTGTGTCCACACAAGGGTCAAAATGCACAGATCATGTTGGCCTCAGCCCGAGCGCAAGCCCAATAGAAACCCTTTCACTCCGCGCTTTGAACAATCGCTTCGCCTGTGCTGCACTCATCACTCATCCCCATGAACAATTACAGAGACTTCTGACGTTTTTCCTTTGAGACTAACAAACGCAGCGCCAATGTGACGCAACCGTGGCAGTGCTTTGAAACTCTTCCAACTGCAGTTCTCACGCAAGAACTTCAAATGCGACCGCGATGAAAGTACCGGGAAACGACAAGAGCACCTGTGACCATCCATTTGTGACCTTTGACAGGGCCTCAATCCAGCACACGCCTCCACAAGGCCCCTTTCCGTAAAGAGGCCTCACACACACACACTGCACACACACACACACCATATGATTGACCGTCCCGAACCTGTGGCCAAACCTGTCCACTCCTCACCCTCGAACAAGGCCCTTCGCATGGCGTCCCACTTTTGTTCGAATTCGTTCTACAGTTTTTTTGCAGGAACCTTTGTATAATGTACTTTATTTTTCTTGAGCACTGCACGCCGAGTCATTGAGGTCACACGAGTCCTTTGCGAAGTCTACATGTCAGGTTGAAGAAGAAGTGCTGCAAGTCGTGTCGGGTGCCCAGTCACACCTCACACAAGGACTCGCATTTGTGAATGTCACCAACAAGAGAGGAAAAGAAAAGACAAGAAGAAGGTTTTGTCCTCGTTTTAACTTTCGGGGGGCCTGATTAAAGGGGCCCTTACTGCACTTTAGTCAATGCAATTTGGTTTGCAATGCGAAGTCATGGCAATGTTTCTACGTCGCTGGCTGTATGGACTCGTGCGGCGCCAGTTCACTCCTTTTGCTTGAGCCGGACGGCTGTGAGGGGCTAGTAGTGGCTAGAAGCAGTCAAGTTGAGACAAACCTCAAGCAGCCAACTCCGAGCCTGGAAAGTTGACGAAGCGGAAAGCAGACAGCTAAGTGACTATTTCCAGAACATAAACTCTGAACCCTCCGTCCTGCCAAAACCTGGCAGCAATTCCCCAATCCGGGAAACTGGAGGTCGAGTTCTTGTTGAGTGAGGCTTGAAATATTACGAACAGTTTGACTAAAGCTTCACTGCTCGACCTCCTGCTCGAGCAGTTCGCTGCCAGATCAAGCTGTCTTGGGAAAAGCCCTTGTGCTCAACTTTTAGCTAAGTCTGTGCTTCGGAGGAGGCTGCACATGCCCGAGCTCTGGTTGTAGAAGCGCTCGAAGTTCTAAAGGGTCGTAGACCTACTTGACTGGGCCCGAACAGCCACGAGGGAACAGAATGAACTGGACATGTGACATGTACATGCATGTACTGCATGCTGTCACAGTATTCAGTTGAGTGGAAGCTCAATTATCCCGGCAAGAGACCCCAAACAGTGCAGAGTGTATATCAAACGCACTTTCGGGTACTGTAAAGGGTTGCGCGCAGGGGGGTCGGAAGCAGAGAGAAGAGCACCCGCGAGCACGAAGTAGTAGGAAGTAGCAGGTGAGGCTTGAACCCAGATAGAGTAGTAGGAGGTGGTAGAAGGGTATGCCTGACCCCGGAGGGAGTAGTAGGAGGAGGTGAAGCACCCGCGAGCACCAAGGGGGACGAAGTAAAAGTTCAGGTCCGAAATGTCAAAATACAGCACACAGCAAGCGCACATTTTTCCGGGCATGGTGTGATTGTGAGCGTAAGTGAGAGTGAGAGTGGGAGTGAGAGTGTGAGTGTGAGTGGGTGTGGAGAGTGACTGAGTGTGAGTGTGAGTGCGAGTGAGGGTGAGTGTGGGTGAGTGTGAGTGAGAGGGAGAGTGAGAGTGAGCGTGAGTGAGAGTGAGGGTTTGAGAGCACAAAGTGCTGCGCCCTTGAAAAAAGCTGCGTCACAAAGCGCTGTGCCTGCCACGACATCTGCACTTCGAGGTTCACAAAGTGCTGTGCCTGCAACGAAATCTGCACTTCGAGGTTCACCAAGTGCGGTGCCTGTCACGAAAAGTCGACTTTGGAGCACCAAAGCACGAGGTTTCACTTTCGCCTGCCACGCAAAGTGACCACCATGTGCGAAAATGCGCGCGGCACCACAACGAGAGCGCAGTCGCGACAAGCACTCGCCGCGGGCACCCAGATTTCGCGAGCCTGCGCAGTCGAAATGCATGTCGACGATTTCGAGAGGCATGACTGTACTGTAAATAGCAGCGAAGTAGCCGCGCACGCCCGCGCGCTTCAGCGATCTAAGCATCAGCTGCTTTACACCAACCGTAAGAACCCCTAAGTGTGTCCACACTGTTTGGGGGAAAATGGCTCTAGAGCTCGAAATGGGAAAAAAGGGTGATTTGGGTTCCTTTCTGTCATGCTCTTCACAGCCGGTCTTCACAGGTGCTCACGGTTCTTTTGAATGGTTACAGCTTCAACTGAGATTGCCGTTTGCTCTCCATTCGCGAACCATCTGCGCTGTCGGTTTTTTGGTTTTCACTGACTGATGTCGGGTCACGTTGGCTCTCAACCAACTTGGTTTGTTTCTGAATCTCAACGATCAACATGAAGAGGGCATTGAGAGAGCGATTCCGCTGCTTCACCTGTTCCTCCAAGATTGTTTCAGTGACTGGCAGCAAATTCAGCCGCAAATGCTCACGACGACGAGCAGCTGAATTGGCGTGGAAGTGGCATGAAACCATTCGGTTGAGATGAACAGGCATGTGGTGCAGCTCTTGAATTCAATTTCTTCCATCAAGACCTCCTCATACGAGCTTCCACTTTTTTTTAAAAGCTCTTCATCCTTACATGCGTCCGTACAATTTTCATCTTGCTCAATGTTTTCACCATCAGAGCACTGACAGAGTGCTGTCGAGCAAGGCTTTTTGCGTCCGTGGTGATGGGCGATTCCTCAAACATGTGCATTGTTTTGTCCTTCTGAATGGGCACGAAAGCATTCACCATTGCAGCATAAAACACCATTGCCTATTCCTGCTCATCAACAGCAATGGTTGCCGACTGTGCTCCGGCTGACAGAGAACTTCGACGCATGCCAACCAACGTCATTCTTGCCCAACCAACAGCCGTCAATCCAAACATTGTGTCGTTGCCCAGCTCACTTTGATTTGCTATGAACATCATCAGCATGCTCCCCGCTTCACACTCACTGTGCCTTGCCAAGCCTGAATCCAACCCCGAGGCAGCGCACTCATGTTGTGGTGTAAATGGAAGCTGTGCTGCCTCTAGTTCACCACGCTCGACGCTCCTGGCGCGGTCCGAGCACGGATCGGCGTCCTTGGTGGACTTCCTTTGTCCACACCGGAATGAAATGAAATAGCCCTCCAACCTAGCGATGGCCTCCACCCTAGTAGCAATGGTGCGCACTAGAATTACATGGACAAGTGGTGCGTACTGCATGCTGTGACAATTGCATTCAGACGAATCGCAGTCAAACTAAGTGTCTCCAGTAAGCTTAGTGCTAAATATGTGTACGCAGCGGCTCACAAAGGTGAACCCTTCACAGGGAGGAAGTAGCCCGTGGTCAGCTAGTTACTAGAGTCGTTTGAGTGCAGGCAATTTTAATGCATACAATGCAACCAAGTAACTTGGTTCAACGGGAATGGCCAAGATATGTGTACCTGCGTGGCATGATGGAACCTATCAAGATCCACTGGCCCGAAAAATGACCCAGAGAAACTCAAATGCAAAAACCCTTTCATTTTGTTCGCAAATGATTGTAACTGGGCTCAAGTGACATTATAAAAAGCGCAGCGGTGCTGGCATTTGCTTTGTTGTCTTGCCTTGATTTCTTTTTGGAGCCTTTGGGGTTGAACCTAGGTGATTGAAGTGCCATGCCAACCCGTGACTCAGGTCATTTGATGGCAGCAACATGCGCAAGATAGGTCTCATTGGTGTGCTGAGCAACTCGTTGCAACCTCAGCCGCTCAAAGTGCTACACTCACGTATATAACCTGATCACAAAGAGAGACACGCTCGAGATAAGAATGTATCTAATGGAGGTTCCAGACTGTGAGCGAGACAAATGAATCGCTCCCTCTGTGCGCGAGACAAGTGAACCGCTCTAGCAGAGGTAGTTCCAAACTGCGAGCGGGGCAAATTACAATTATATATAGTTCCAAAGTGCGAGTGAGACGGATGAATCGCTCTTAGTAGGTAGGTAGGTAGGGACGGCAAAAATGTAAAACCTCCTGTTGTAGGATAGGTAAACTAGGCAAAACGATGGAAGGCCCCCGGTTCTAAGTAGCAAGACGACGGAAGCTCTCATTGCGGTAAGTGAAAATGAAAAGAGAACCTTCAAACAAGTCTGCCAACGAACTCTGCTTCCAGACTTCCAGTTTACGGCCGAGACATAAGAACCGCTCTAGTTTAAAAAGCGGGTACGCAAAGGCCCCCGGCAACTCCCTGGGGCACGCACGCGTGCCAGAAGCATGCATACATACATACAGTACAGTACAGGACAGGACAGGACAGTACGTACATACAGGCATACATACATACAACCGTACGTACGTACGTACCAACAAACAAACAAACATACATACATACATACATACATACATACATACATGGCTCAAGCCGTGAAGCTGCTCAAGCCTGCAGCCAACCAAGACAGGCTAGTGTGGACGCCCCATTCGAACATAGTTCGGGACTTTGAGGACAAGCAAGGCCCATCGCGAAGTTCAATTAGAAGACATTCTTTGCTCACAATTCCCGACCTCACCTTGCACACCCCTGCTGAGCTCTACGGTGACCGGCAGTTTCTCGCCTGGCTACATCCTCGTGATTTCCCGGGTGATTGGCCCTTGTCACTGAGGAGACCACAGGCCTGATCACGTTCGGTGCCACCCAGTCTGCCCACCTGTTTGCCTATCACTAGGCCACATAGCAGATCTCTATCAGGCACTATGACATCTCAATGGGGTCGAGCCTACATGACCTGTTCAAAGCATGGCTGCAACAACTGGATTTGGACCGATCGAGTGAAGACAGGCACCAAATGCCGCAGATGCGGCGCATGGTGGCCCAATCCAGCAGCTGGTGCAGGGAAAGGCAAAGGGTATGGACGACCTGCCTCCAGGACCACACCCAACCAGCAATGGTTGGACACTCCACCAGGCCTTACGAAGTTCAGACCCCTCAAGAAAACCAAGATGCAACAAGAGGCCACAGACCTGCTCACTAACAGCTGGTCAGTCCTCCCAGAGGACACCCAAGCCAAGCTTCAGGCTCTTGGCATTGGCCCGAGCAAACCCGAGGAACCCGAGTTGACAGACATCCTGAAGACCCACATGGATGCGCTACCACCACAAGTCCAACAGATCGTCGCCAAGCTCACGGCTCCAGAACCCTGCGCAGAACGTGAGATTGCCACAAAGCTCAAAGGACAAGTGACGGAGTTGAAAGCTATGTCCATCCGCAAGAACCAGTTGCAGGAGAAAATTGATGGCGTTAAGGCCCAATATGCATCACTGCTTACTGACATGCAAGACCTCCAGAGCAAACTGGCTGATGGTCAAAAGGCTTTGCATCAGCTCTCACAAGACTACATGAAGGCCATCAACCAGACTCCAGCACCAGCTGAACTGGCAACAGGCTCAGGGGAACCTGAGCAAATCCCCATGGCCGTCCAATCCTTTGTACACAGTCTGGGCATCTCGCTCACAGAAGAGCAGAAGAGCCAGTTGCATGGCCTCCTCAAGCGGCCAAACCTGGACCCAGATGATCCCACGAAGCGCAGGAAAACAGATGGCATTGCTGCACCACCACCAGGACATTGTGGGTAACAGGGACAGCACAGCCATGATGAAGGGGTGGACTTTTCCGTTACAGGAAGATGACACATGGTCATGTGATGGAACAGAAGAGTCAAACAGGGGAACACCGTTCGAAATGGACACCAGTTTTGAGGAAGAGCCATGGTTTCTAATGCACCACCACAAACGAGGTGCCTAACCTATGACGGCTCCACAGGGAAAGCCACCATTGTCACCTGTGAAGGGGACATTTCACAAACGACAACTGGTACACAGCAGTTTTGGGGCTCACTACAAACCGGATGGGATTGCCGTGCTGCCTCAGGCTCAGAAGCTGATACGTATCACTCTGATAGGACCAGTGTTGGGGCAAAAACACAGGCCTTTCAGGACGAGCACTCACCCAATGGCAGTGGGCCAAACAACATGGGGACAAGACAAGTTGCAGGGAACAGCAACACCACAACGGGACATGTCAACAACACAGGACATTTCCGTTTTCTGAGCACCGCCCGAGCGCCCTCGACGCCCCACATGGGCAACGACTGAAGCTCACTGGAGGGGCGCCGGATCATCCAAGCTCCTCTGTCGATAGTGACTGGACTCGACCCAGCATGAGCTCACACTACTATGCCTCCACCACTGACTTGCTCCTCCAGAACTTGAGCATGGTGGTGGGAAATCCCAGCGCTAGATGTTTTGCAAATGCCCCGTGGAGGGCTTTCTGCTGGATGTGCGCCTATCTAGCGGAGTTCAACCGAGACCCATGGGGAGTCATCAAAGATGCAGTCCAAACACCTTTGGAACTCTCTGAACCAGTAGATATCCAACGACTACCTGGACTGCACCACTTATGGCAGAAACACAACCTCAACATGGAGGGAGACGCTGCACACTTTGTCCATTCGCTTTTTATTCTCACAAACCAGAGTGATGCAGTACCGCCACACCGAGATCAAAGAAGGCGGGTATGTCACGGAACACATCCAACTGCCCCTCATCGTGGACTACCCAGATGAGTACCTCGATGAGATCACATGGCAAGAGCTGATGAACTGTTGGGCCAACCAAGGCCTAGGGCAGTATCTCAGTGACGACAAGATGGTCCAGGTCAGCCACATCAATCGAAGGCAAAGCACAAGAGCCAGTGCCGAATACATTCCCATGGCATACATTTGCCATCGAGGCCCAACCCATGAAACCGGGCATTACTACACCATTCTGGTGTATAAAGACCTGATGTGGATTGCGGACGGTGGAGCCACACCCAAGGTCCTGCCATTCCTGACACCACAAATTGCGGGCCAGATTGTGCAGGTCTGGGGCATCCAGACCTCAGCCCTGATCACACCGCGTCAAATCGCACGGGCACTACCACCACCGGAGAGCCCAGACTACGATCCACCACTCCACGGCACACCGCCCAAAAAAGCCAGATTCACACAGGAACACATGAGGTTGAACGTGGGCAACCTCACGGCCTTTGGGAAGAGTACTCTGGACTGGTACTGGACGAGAGACAATGAGATCTATGTGATGGTGGAAACGCACCTGGACCAGCAAAAACACCAGTCGATGTGCCAATACTTTGAAGTCCGTGGAAGGCACGCCTTTGGCTATCCAGCACATGCCAACAGCACCAATGATGGCACCCATGGAGGCATCCTGATCATCTATGACACCGCCCATGGACTGACCAGGCTTGATTCCTTTGAGGTACCAGGCCTTTCTGTGGGAAGCAAAAGCCAGAGCCATACTGGTGGTGGCTGTCTACTTCAAAACCAATGAAACGATTCAGGGCAACACCAACTCACAGATCCTAGCACGCATTCTGGCACTCATCCAAGCCACGACAAGGCCATTCATCCTGGTGGGGGACTGGAACAATCATCCAGAGCATTTCCAATGCACCGTGCTCAGTTCCAAGTTCCACTGGCAAATCCTCGCCCCCAATGCCACCATGCTCAATGGAAACACGGTGGACTATGCCATCATGCACCAGACACTGGCCGCCTGGGCGGTACCCTGGCGACCCCACTGCCTGGTCACATATGCCTTGGAGTTGGAGGATGACTTCCGGCTGTACCACCAGCTCAGGACATTTCCACCATTGCCCAACATACCTGACATTGGGTTTCGAGCATGGAGCACCTACGTCACCCAGGTCGAAGACCTCCTCTTGTACGAGAGCCAAAGTGCAAGGGGTCTTGCTGATTGGGTTTCGGTCACTGAGCAGTACCTACTCCAACAGCACCCGTGGGCACCACAAGGACGAGCATCCAATTTGACCACACAGCACCAGCCCTTGGTTCCGGCGAAAGCAGGTGGCATGTGGAAAAAAGGCAAAGCAGCATACTGGGAACAAATCCAGGCCAGCTCAACCTCATCCAAAACCAACCAGCCAAAGCCCCAGGAGCTATCAAAGGGCTCAACAAGGCACTCCAGCAGGTACAGCACCACTGGCTGGGAGATCAGACCTGGGCACAGTTCCTGGACACCCAGCAGCACTGGCAGCAATATCGCGATGACCGCACTTTCGAGTTGATGCAACAAACCGTCCAACATCAGCTTGAGGAAGCGCAACAACAAAGTCGAGAAGAGTCCTGCCTCCAATATGCAGAGTGGATACGGCAAGGTGAAACCAAGGGCCTCAAGGGACTCTTCCGATCCCTGCTGAACTTTCATGGCAGCGACCCTACCGCGATATCCCTATGGCTGATCGCATGAGACACAGGATGAATGCATGGCATGCTCTATGGAAACCTACCCGGGACGACCAGCCAATGACACGACTACCCTTGCAAGAAGAAGCCAAGCAGCAGGCAGCCCAACTACCTCCACTCACCTACGAGCAATTTAGCAAAACTTTGAAGAAACTCCCAGACAAGGCCTGTGGGCCGGATGCCATCACAACTCAGCTGCTCAGAACAGCACCCAAGCAGGCCCTACAACCACTACTGGGCATTCTCCAAGCAATGGAGGCAAAAGCCGAACTCCCCACCCAGCTCACTATGAGCCTGGTCGTTATGCTAGCCAAAAACGAGAAGGCCGAAAGACCAATCGCGCTGACCAGTGTGTTCTACAGAGTATGGTGTCGGATGAGGAAACCACTCCTGGATGCCTGGCAGCAATCCCTTCCTCCATCCAGGAGCCACTGCACTTCACGTGGCTCTCGAACGGTTGCTCAGGCAGGAAACGGCCAAATCCCTGGAGAAACATGGCATCACTGTGCTACTGGACATGAGCACCTTCTATGACACCCTTGACCTTCAGCAACTACAACAAACGGCCCAAGACCTGCAATACCCTAGAGTTTGCCATGTCTACACTGGTCACAAGGCCATTCTCGCAGAGGGTGAGCTCAGCCCATGGTTCCATGTAACAACTGGAGTAGCAGCTGGCTGTCCCCAAGCACCACTACTAGCCAAAACCTTCCTACAGCCCATCCTCACAGGACAACCCTGACATGCACCTGAATGGCTGGGTGGATGGCATTGGATTCGATGGCAGCCACACGGATGCACAACATTTGGCCCAACGCACCATCCAAGCATGGCACCAACTTCGAGACAGCCTGACCTCGGCCGGACTGGTTGTCAATAGCCACAAAACGGCCTTCATTGTCACCGACAAGATCATCCACAAAGAGTTGAACAAACTCCTCAGCCCACATGATCCACCCATCCAGTCAGTGATGAGAGATCTAGGCATCGACCACACAGCCGGGCGCAAGAGGAGGATTGCCACACTACAACAGAGATTCCGCAAAAACAAGCAAAACCAAACTCCGAAGCCTCAAGCTGCCCAATCTCAGAACACGACTCAGGCTACACAGAGGAGGAGTCCAGCCTGTGGCTTTCTGGGGATTTGAGGGGCAAGGTCTAGCACCAAGATACCGGCTGGCACTCCGCCAGGGACTGGCTGTGCACCTCGGGCTTCATCAAGGAGGTTTGCAAGATGTCATCTATGACCAAGTCAGCCAGAAGTTTGGGGACCCCGGTGACCAGGTGATCATACACCACATCCGGGCACTACACACCCTCATCTCCCATCGCCCTACCATATCCAGCACATCGAACAAGCTTGGCTCACACTCCGCAACCAGATCCACAAACAGCAGCACCCCTGGTACCACGTGAAAGGACCCATGGCCGCCACTTTGGCCTACCTCAGGGAATGGGGATGGACGACGGACAACATCTACCAGTGGCGCCGACGTGAAACAGCCTTCATGACAGAAGCCCACATCAACATGCAGGATGACTGGGCCACCATCGAGCAGACTCTTCCACCATGAGGCACAACAACAACGAACCAGTCGATTTGCGAGCAGGAAAAACTGTCAAAATTTGGTCAGCGGACTCGACTGGACGACGGCCAAGAAGGCAGCCAAACTGCTCCCAAAACAACAAGTCCAACACATGAGGACTTGGAACCAGGCAGCCATTCACTACAGACAGGGCGACAAGATCAAAACATGCCCTCTGTGCAAGGTACCAGCAACCCCAAAGCACATCGTGTGGCTTTGCACCTGGCACCACAACCAGGGCCATGCCCCCCTCGCAATCGAATGGACGGAGAGACTCCAAGACCCTCTAGAAGAGCCCCTTTGGGCCCACGGCTGGGTACCCAAAGAACGCAGGATCACCTGCAAGTGGCACAACCACTTCAAGGACAAGGGTGCTGGAACACCCTCGAACCCCTGCCTCTCCAACCATGGCAAGGGCTTTCTGTGACGTTGGATGCGACACCATCCTCCTATGACCAGCGATCCCAAGCGTGGATTTTCGCGCTTTGTGTTCACACCTTCTCACTGGGCACCCTGCTGCGGAAGGGAACCATCACGGGCATGGCACCAGGTCCACAGACCAAAGCCCGCGCCCTCTTCCAAGGGCTGGTCACGCTGGCCCAGCATGTTCTCACCCCAATCAATGTGATCGCATAACTGGGCTCAGTTTGGGAGGCGTGGACCAACCCACGGAAAAGAAAAGGTTTTGAAGACCTAGCCAAAGGCTTCGATGGCATCACACCTCTGTACATTCACAAGAACCAGAGGACACCAGATGCACCAGGCAGCGAACCCCACCTAAGGAGACGCCAAAGGGATGCTGCCCTGGCAGCCTACGAAAGGGCCTCCACGATCTATGATCAACAGGCCGAGGACTGGCAGAAGACGCTGGACCAAGATCACCTTCGGATCTACAAACAAGCTGCCGCAAGACTGGAGAAGATCTACAAAGATCCACAACACTACATCCACGAGAAGCCAGTCCGCTGAGCCGGGCATAACACCAAGCAGTACAAGAAACGGCTCATCAACCAATGCAAGCTTGCATGGCAGCCCAACAAACATCAGTGGGAACCACATAGGAGCGGCTACCAGTGCCACACTTGCCACACCCGAGTGCATCAGGCACTCACGGTTGAGGTCATTGAACGTCACCTGCAGCAGGACTGTGAGCTCCTGGCACATGAGGCACCGGAACCCGACCTCCGACCCAACAAGCCAGTTTGCCAAAAGATCACCAGAGCCAGCACCATCAAGCAACTGATGGAAGTGCAACAGCAACACCCTCAGGCTGCTGATGAGCACTCCTTTCAGGAGACGACACGTTATCTCAAATGCGCCAAGTGCAGCCTGTCAACCCACAAAAGAACCAATGAAGAGAGCTTCCAAGCTTTCATCCGCAGCCGCTGCATTGATGAGCACTATGACAAGCGACGTGGAGGGCATACCACACATGCACTCTGGCAGAAAGGCAAAGGCATCAAGTGCGTGAACTGTGCACCCAAAGCCATTTGTTTGGACGCAGAAGAACGCCTGATCCTGACCAAGGCACTCACAAAAGAATGCCAAGGCAACACACAGAGATCACCGACACTGCTCCAGCTTTTTGGCACCCAAGCTCAGAGCAGTCAGGCTACCTCCGCAGGCGGACAACAGGCTGCCACCACCGGCCATGAAACCCAGCCAGCTCCTGCCACTCCGCAACCAGGCTCGACCTCTTAGCCGGACATGTCACCTCCAGCTCCCAAGAAGCTGAAGTTCTCAACAGAGGCCCTCACCACCGCCGACACGGAGAGCATGGAGGAACACTCGCCAACGGCAGGAGAGGAGGAAACTGGGATGTCAGTGGACTTCTTCTAGGACCACCACTCCCAGCTGAAGGCCACATGAGCGGCAGCACTAGCACCTGCTGAGGCACCACGCCTAGAGGACCGGCCAAAGGCCTTCGCAACCAGCACCTTTAGAAGAAAAATACATACATACATACATACATACATACATACATACATACATACATACATACATACACTCGCGCATGTACACAAACATACAGACACACATACATACGTACGTACGTACATACATACATACATCAAAGAAAGCTCAAACTGAGGACTTTGAAGATACCGGCCTTGAAAATCAGACCACGCCTGCACAAAGGAGGCATCCAACCAGTGGCACTCTGGGGCATCGAGGCGGAGGGACTTGCGCTACGATATCGAATGGCCCTCAGACAAGCCCTTGCTGCACATTTGCGGCATCATGCAGGCGGCCTACTTCACAGCACCTATGATCTGCACAGCAACAAATACATCGACCCGGGTGACCAAGTCATTTTGCACCACATCAAGGCCATCCACACCCTCTTTCACAACTGGCCACCTAATCAGATCCAGCACATGGAGCAGGCATGGACTGAGATCTCCCATCAACTCAGCCAGAAACAACATCCATGGTATGTGGTTAAAGGTCCAATGGCGGCGGCAATTGCATACACGACAGAATGGCAATGGCAAGTCCAAGACCTCCATCGATGGCATCGACCCAGCGGACCCTACCTGGTTGAGGCTGAGCTCACTTTGCAAGATCCTTGGTGGAAACTTGAACGCACCTTGCTAATCGAGGCCAAGGTGCAACGCACAGCAAGGCTTGCTAGCAAAGAACACCACCAACACCTTGTGGCCGGCCTTGACTGGCACACATACAGACAGGTGATCCGCACCATCCCAGGTGAGCGCAAACCACATTTGCGGACGTGGACACAGGCAGCCATTCATTTCAAGGAGGATGGCAAACCCAAACTGTGCCCCATTTGCAAAGTCCCTGCCACCACAAAGCACATTTTGTGGTTGTGCAAATGGCACCACACCCAGCAACACAAACCAATGCCACCAGAATGGGCTGAGAGGATCCTATGTGAAGATGAAACCCCTCTCTGGACAGCTGGCTGGATCCCACTTGAGCCTTAAGAGAACAAACAAGTACCGCAACCATACCAGGGCCATGGAGCTTGGCAAGATCTTCAACCTCTTGCACCCCATCAGCATCAAGGGTGGGCTTTCACTTTAGATGCCACACCCTCGAGCTATGATCAGAGAGATCAGCTTTGGATCTTTGGGCTCTGCGTGCACCATTTGACACTGGGGCAATTGCAAAGACTAGGGGCCATCACAGGAGCACCACCTCCTCCACACACCAAAGCCAGAGCGCTCATGGAAGGTTTGATTGCTTGGTCAGTGTTTGGGAGGCCTGGACACAGCCCCGACACCGTGGACCATTTCAGGACCAGCTCGAGCACCTAACCGAGCCAGACTTTCACCGGGTCACCGTCCTCTATGTTTCCCGCAACACCAGGTCACCAGAGGCACCAGGCAGCGAACCACAGCTCCGCAGAAGGCAGCGTGATGCAGCCCTGGCTGCTTGGGAGCGGGCCAAACAATACCAGGACCACAAGAGCACCGAATGGCAAAGGGTTTTAGATGCTGAACAAGCTCATCTATACCCACGCCATCAACCGCCTGGCCAAGATGTACAGTGATAAAGAGCACTACATACACCAAAAACCGCCCAGGCACCAAGGCAAGCAAACAAAGCAATACAAGAAGCAGCTCATTGCCAAGTGCAGCAAACCCTGGATGGCTCCCTCTCACCGCTGGGCACCACATAGAAGTGGACATCAATGTGGTGCTTGTGGAGTTCGAGTACACCAGGCCCTGACGGTGCACCTCAATGAAGAATGTCCCCAACTCAGCATTGAGGACCAACTTCCGGCACCAGAGAAACCACACCAGCCCATGCCCAAGAAGATGACCCGCACTCAGGTCATCAAACACCTACTGCACCAACAGCAGGAAGAGAAGCCACCACAACAGCAACATGAGCTAGAAGAGACAGCGGGCTATCTACGATGTGTGAGGTGTGGAACTAACGTTCACAAGAGAAGCAATGAGCAGACCTTTCAGGCCTTCGTTCAGGGTCAATGTCTGGACCAGCCATACAATCAGGACCATGCAGGTCATTCCAGCGATGCTTTGTGGCAAAAGGGCAATAAAGTCACATGTACTCAATGTGGCATCACCCTGCACCTGGATGGTCAGCAGAGGCTCATCCACACAGCAGCTGTCAAAAAGCCCTGCAAAGGTTCCGGCAGCACCAGCTCAACACCGTTGACGGAGATCTTTAAGAAACAACTCGAGCAGGCATCACAGCACGGCTCACCTGATTCCTCTGGTGACAACAGCCAGCAGACACCACAAGAGTCACAGGCTATGCATGACCAAGTCAAGAGACCCAGACTTGACACCAAGGGGACAACACAGTCCATCCAGGTCGAGCAACACAGACCTACACCGCGCAGACTGCATTTCCCAACAGACCTGGACTTGCAGGAACAGGGAACCAAGACCGACACAATTGCCCAGGCCATGAAACCCAGCCACCTGGCAGCCCCGGTACCCAACAACAGCAGCTCCCACAGAGCACAAGACACTGTAGCTGAGGCAACCAGCCAAACAAGACAGGCTGACACAGCTGCACTGGCCATGACACCCAGCCATGAAGCAGCTTCTGCAAGGGCTCTGAGATCCAGCCCCCCTGCAGACATGACGCAAGAGGCTACCGGCTCACCAAAGGGCAACAGCTCTCCTGCCCAAGACAGACAAGACGATGAAGAGGATCACGGGCAGATCCTGGAGTGAGGCACCAGCCCTAGAGACCCGCCAAAATGGCAACAAGAGCCTAACCTCTAGGAGAAAAAATGCATACATACATGCATACATACATACATACATACATTTGGACATACATACATACGTACCTACGTACGTACGTACGCACGTACATACACACATACCTACATAAATACATACATACACACATACATACATACGTACATACATACACACACACATACATATACATATACATATACATATACATATACATATACATATACATACATACATACATACATACACATACATACACGGCTACATACATACATACATACATACCTACGTGGGTACATACATACACATACATACACGGCTACGTACATACATACATACATACAGACAGACAGACAGACAGACAGACATACATACATACACACACACACACACACCTACGTGCGTACATACATGCATACATACATGGCTCAAGACGAGCGCTCAAGCGGGCCGCCAGTGAAGTCCCGCTAGTGCACTGTCTCCCCAAGCGAGCATAGCCGGGACAAGAACTACCACCAGGATCCAGGACAAGGCCGTGTACAACACATTCTTTGCTAGTGATATGGACCTCCAGATCCTCACTATTGTGGACCTCTACGGCGCCTGGCAGTGCTCGCTTTGGCTTCCTGCTGGAGGACCCCTAGGTCACTGGACCTTTTTCTCTGCACCTGACTCCGACACACCTTGCCTTCCTGCTCACCGGCTGTGGCACTAAGGATCCTGACCTATGACTTCCTCTTGGTGCAGGGCTTACCATGCAGCAACTGGATCTGGCAGGACAAGATTCAGAGCGGCAACCGCTGCAGAAGATGCGGAACTTGGTGGCCTACCACCAAGTCCAATGGCAAAGGAGAGGGACAAGGTCACGCAGGAAAAGCCAATGCAGCCACCACGACATCCTCATGGCCCCGGAAAACATGCCAGGAAGCACTACTGCACAACTGCTGCAGAGCTGCTCACAGCAACATGGGATGTCATCCCTGAATCCATTCAGGCCAAGCTTCAGGCCCTAGGCCTTGGCCCACAGCCGCAAGAGGAGCCAGTGTTGACGGATCTATTGAAGACCCATATGTCTGCACTGCCACAAGAGGCTCAAGCAGTTGTCACCAGACTGACGGCACCAATTCCTCAGACTGAGAAAAACATTGCGCAGCAGTTGAAACAGCAGGTTACAGAGATGAAGAACCAGTCGATCCGTAAGAACCAGCTGCAAACCAAATTGGATCAAGTGAAAAGCCAATACGCAGCTATGTTACAAGATACGCAGGACATCCAGACCAAGCTCAACGAGGGTCAGCAAAAGCTCAAAGAACTCTCGGACAAGTACATGGCTGCAGTGAATCAGACACCAAAACCTGAAGAACTCAACCAAGAGGCAGCCACGGCACGAATCAGTTGTAACGAGCTTAGGCGTCTCCCTGACTGAAGAGCAGCGGAGCCAGCTCCATGGACTTCTCAAGAGAAGCGACTGCAGCGCCACACAATGGTCAGTTGTGTTGGTAACAACAGCCCAAACAAAAAAGGGATGCTTCAAGGGGAGTTTGCGCCAATTCCCTTTGACGATTTTGATGAGGTACACCAATCACGGGAGTCCTTGAACCAGCACAAATGGGTTCGCCGTGCTGTTTTAGGCTCAGAGCTTTCAAGTTCCACGGGGGAACCATGGTGTGCAGGGGAACAGACACACCGAGATGATTTGGCACCCACGCACAATTTGGGGACAGGCTTCATGTTGTATGAAGGGGAAATTTCATGTCAAGATGCAGCTGAACTACCTGAACATACGATTCAGACAAATGGTTCCAATTTTGAGTTGAGCCATCAGCCATTGGACACCGCTTTGCCCGTGAATGGACAGCCCTACCTCTCCATCAAGGGAGGGGCATCGTCGGGCAGTTTCTCCAACACTGCCACACAAGGGCAACATCCGATGGCCCACGACTATGCTGCGACAACAGACTGCATTTTGCAGAATCTCACCATGACGATTGGTAATCCAAGTGCTCAGTGTTTTGCAAATGCCCCGTGGAGAGCTTTCACCTGGACATGTGCGCTCTTGCAAGAGACAAGCACACAACCCTGGGGAACACTTCAGGAAGCTGTTCAGGAATCCTTGGACAGAGCAGAACATGTTGAGCTACAACAACTTCCAGGACTTCACGATCTATGGAAGCAGCATGATCTAAATCTTCAAGGTGATGCCAATCACTTTGTAAACTCCTTGTGGCTCCACTCACAAACCAGAGCCTTTCATTACCGCTATGCGGAGATCAAGGAGAATGGATACCTGGTTGACCACGTACAGATGCCTATTTTGGTTCCCTATCCTGATGACTGGCCGGATCAAGACCTCATCAACAACTGGGCGAACCAGGGTATGGGGCAATACCTCATGGATGACAAGCGAGTGCTCATCTGCCATGTGACCAGGAACACTTGTGTGGATGGCATTGCAACGAAGCACAACAAACCTTTCATTTCAATCCATATGGGAATTTCACGGTCCCACGATCCTTGGATGGCTTTGCGAGAACCTCAACTGAATTTGTCCCTGCAGTCCTCATCTGCCATCGAGGCAAGACACACACCACAGGGCACTACTTTGCAATTCTCATCTACAGAGACTTGTTGTGGCTGGCAGATGACGGCAAGGTCCCAACATACTTGCCTTTCTTGACACCCAAACTGGCAAGCCAAATCACGCAGATTTGGGCAGTGAGTGTGGACACATTCAGAACACCTCAACAGATCTGGAGAAGCCTCCCACCACCTGAGGAGCCAGATTATGATCCACCGCTGCATTCAAGCCCACACAAACGAGCCCGCAAGTCACAGCCGACTCCACTATGGACATGTCACCAACTTTGGACGGCAGGTCATCGATTGGTACTGGACCAGGGAAGGTGAAGTGCACATCTTTGCAGAGACCCATCTTGATCCACAGAGACACTGTGAAATTTGCCAATACATCACCATCCGTGGCAGAACAGCTTTTGGCACACCAGCCTGGCCAAACACTCAGAATGCAGGCGCGCATGGTGGCTTGTTGGTGCTGGCCGATCCATTGTTTGACGGACCTTGAGGCCTACACCGTCCAGGGATGCGGGTACCATGCCTTCCTATGGCAGGCCACGGCGACCGCCATTTTGGTTGTTGGCTTGTACCTCCGCACCAATGAGACGTTGCAGGGAGAAACCAATGCTGCCATCATAGGTCGATGTCCTGATTGGTGATTGGCAGAATCCACCGCGTGCCATTGCCAGCACGGTCCTGCCAGCGAAGTTCCACTTTGGCATCCTAGCGCCTGATCACCGTGTGCTCATCGACTACAGTCTACTTCATGACAGTCTCGCCAGCGCAACAGCGATGACAACAGAATAGGCTGTTTGCCGGAGGCCACATGCTCTGCTCACCCTCGAGTTTGACAGTGAAGCCGCAACCAGAGAGCACAGACTTCCCAAGGTCCCAGATATTGACTTCCGACCCTGGAGCACTTATCAGAGTCAGGCCTATGAGCTCTATCTCTACGGCAATCCAGCCAATGAGGCTGCCCAGCATTGGGCGGACTGGATCTCATCAAACCCTTGGTTGCAACCACGCCCACACAAACATGGAAGAAGGGCAAACCAGCCTTTTGGGAGCAGCTGAAGGCAAGACTTCAGCTTGCGCAAAAGCAGCCTGAAGACATGAACCATGGCCCTGTCAGAGGCTTTACGCAGGCCACCAACGATGTGCACAAACTTTGGAATGGCCCACCAACCTGGGGCCAGCTCTTGGACACCACACATCACTGGCACAAGGACAGAGATCCGCATGCAGCCGATCTTATGCTGCAGACCATCAACCACCAGCTCAAAGAAGCACAGCAGCTTGCCAATGATGAAAACGTGCTTCAATACCAAGAGTGGATCAAATCTGGACAGCAAAAAGGTCTTCGAGGACTATTGCGAGGATTCAAAAGCAGTGAACTTGCTTGGCAGAGACCCTATAGGCAAGTTCCCATGCCAGAGCGGATGAACCACCGCCTCAAAGAGTGGGGAGATGTCTGGCGCATCCGAAATGACAACCAAGCCCATTCACGACCAAGCCTACAACATGAAGCGCAACATCAAGCACAGGAGCTTGAGCCTATCGCAATTGGCCAGCTCGGCCGGGTCCTTAAAGGCCTGCCAGACAAAGCAAGTGGGCTCTCCAACTCCTCAAGGCAGCACCACCGCTCTCACTGGCACCATTGCTCCAGCTGTTCCATACCATGGAGGCCAAAGCAGAATTACCAACCCAACTCCAAATGCACATGGTGGTGATGTTGCCCAAGAACCAGACCATTGAGAGACCAATCACACTCACATCCACCCTTTGGAGGACTTGGTGCCGATTGCGCAAGCCGCTACTGGACCAATGGCAAAAAACCTTGCCAACAGCAATGGATCGTGATCGTGCCCGGCCAGGAGCCAATGTACTACATGTGGCATTGGAAAACCTCTTGCGTCAATAAGTCCACCGAGCAAGAGGAAGGCATGGAGTTACGGTTTTGATGGACATGTCAACTGCCGGCTCCAAGAGGAACCGATGAAACTCAGGTATCCGCCTTTGACGCTTGAGCTTGCAATGCAGCTGTACACTGGACCCAAGGCCATATCAGCAGAGCAAGAGTTCACGCCTTTCTGCCGAGTTGATCAAGGCATACCAGCTGGCTGTCCACAAGCACCGCTCTTAGCAAAAGCTGTCTTAGCGCCAGCGCTCATCCCGTGGAAGCAACAACATGAGCAAGTGCACTTATCAAGCTGGGTTGATGATGTTGGATTTGGCACCCATGGAAGGACACCAATCCAGGTAGCCCAGAATGCCATTGATGCATACCGCAACCTCCACGACAGATTGGTTGGGCTCGGCCTCAAGGTCAACTCCAAGAAGACGGCTTTCCTAGCCACAGATAAGGCCACCGACAGAGCCTTGAGAGATCTTCTTGAACCTCATGAACCACAGGTAGCCTCCGTGATGAGAGATCTGGGCATCGATCACCAAGGCAAGGAGGCGGAGAATCCCAGTCATGAAACAGAGATTTGCCAAAGCAAACTAGAGGAAACTCAAACTCAGGTCTCTGAAGATCCCTTCTTTGAGAGTGCGACTGAGATTACACAAGGGTGGAATCCAGCCCGTTGCCCTATGGGGACTCGAAGCTCAGGGACTGGCGCCAAGATATCGAACAGCTTTGCGCGCAGCACTCAAGTCATCATACACCACATCAAAGCCCAACTGACCAGCTTCCACACTTGGAACAGGCCTGGCAGCAGATCCACCAGCAGCTGTCTGACAAGACTCATCCATGGTACACTGTGAAAGGACCTCTTGCCATTGCCTATATGGCCAAGTGGAAATGGCAGGTCCACAATCTCCACTGATTTACCAGGCCCGCAACCGACTTCATGTTGGACAATGAGATCAGCATCCAAGACCCTTGGTGGAAGATCGAAAAAAGCTCTGCTGCTTGAAGCCAGGAGCCATAGGATCACCATGTTGGCACAAAGACAGCGCCGCCAGCATCTCCTCACAGGACTGGATTGGCATGTGTAGCACCAGCAGATCAAGACCTTGCCAAAAGAGCTTGGGTCCAAGGTGCCATCCACCATCGAGAACAAGGCAAGCCCAAGCTATGTCCCATCTGCGGAGTCCCAGCCACACCCAAGCGCATAGTGTGGATGTGCAAATGGCACCATGGCCAGGCCATAAACCAATGCCTCCTGAATGGGCAGAAAGGCTCACCCAGCATGACGAGGAGCCGCTATGGAATGCTGGTTGGATACCTCTTGAACCACAAGAGAACTGGCAAATCAACCACCAATGCCAAGGCCATGGAACATGGCAAGATCTCCCAGTGCTCCAACCGCACCAGTACCAAGGGTGGGCTTTTGCACTCGATGCTACACCGTCCACATATGACCAACGAAGCCAGCTTTGGGTCTTCGGACTCTGCGTACACACAATGCGCGCAGGACAGCTGCACAGACTGGGTGCAATAACAGGCATTCCCCACCAACCCGCAGACCAAAACACGAGCATTGGTGGCAGGCCTTGCTGCACTGGCCAAATACACAAGCACCTCTGTGAAGGTTATTGCGCAGGTGATTGCAGTTTGGGAAGCTTGGACACACCCAAAACAAAGAGCGCACTACCAAGAGCTCTATGAGGGCCTGACGGACTCTGACTTCCAGCGTGTCACTGTCCTCTACGTCAGCAAAAGCACACGCGCACCTGAAACCCCAGGCAGTGAACCACGCCTACAACGACGCCAAAGCGATGCGGCTTTGGCGGCCTGGGAACGGGCAGATGCCCTACACGACAAGAAAGCCACTGCGTGGCAAGCAGTGCTCGACAAGGACCATGCCGAGATCTACAAGCATGCAGCCGCTAGACTTGCTAAGATATACTCGGACAAAGAGCACTACCTCCACCAGAAAGCCCCAAGGCATCAAGGGCGACAGACCAAGCAACGCAAGAAGCAGCTTGTCCAACATTGCCGCAAGCCCTGGCAAGCGCCTTTCCATCGATGACAACCCCATCGAAGTGGACCTAGGCCAGGCATGCCCTCAGCTGGCGAGGAGCACTATCCTGAGCATCATAGCCCACGCAAACCAATTCAGAAGAAGCTCACTAGAGCCCAGGTCATTGCCAACCTTGGCCAAACAGTCAGCGCAACAATCTGACAGCCAGCATACCCTTGAGGAAACCAAAGGGTATTTGAAGTGCGCCAATTGTGGCAACAGTGTGCGCAAGCGCACCAATGAAGATGCATTTCAGGCTTTTGTCCAAGGCCCATGCATCAACAGGCCCTACGAACAGCCACATCAAGGTCATGCCAGGGTCATGCCAGCCACATTTTGTGGCAAAGAGGTGACAGACTGCAGTGCAAGAACTGTGGGACCCAAACACAGACGGATGCCCAGCAAAGGCCAATCCTCACCAATGCCCTCCAGAAGAGCTGCAAAGGGGCAGCTATCAGTGGCTCACCCCGCTTGCAGAACTATTCCGAAGACAAACCGAAAAAGCCAGTCAGCAGCAACCTGAAGGTTCAAAAGCTGGCACAGATGACGCATCTCGCACAGGGGAACAACAACCGGTTGGCCATGAACCCCAGCCCACTCCGGTGACCCTACGACGAGCAGATGACAAGTCAGAAACCATGGCGTCGCCTTTAGCGCCAAGGCAGCTTCTTTTCAGTGCGGAGAGCTGTGAGCCCAGGGTCCCTCAACCTACCGAACAGCCGGGACCAAAACACCTGCAGATGACCCTTGGCAGGGTTTGCGCAGGAAACGACCATACAAACCTGGCAGACCGGCAGAACAAGAGGCGCCTGCTGAACAGGCCCAGAAACCCAGCCCAAGCCCAACAGGTGAGTCCGCCTCCTCTGAAACACCAGAAGAGGAAGATCTGGAAACAGACCCCACGGCCGACATGCCAGCTGATGGAGAAGCCCATGAGGACCTCACGCAAGTGGACTTCTTTTGACCACGAGCACCTCTACCAGAGGCGGCCTATGCTGCGGCGCTGCGGCTGGCAACAAGGCCAAAGAGCCACAGAGCACAACAGGCAGAAAAGAACCTTTAGGAGAAAAAATACACGCATACATACATACATACATACATACATACATACGCACATGCATGCATACAGAGGTATGCGCACGCATGCATATGCCCATGGACATTGCCGTTTTTGGCCAGAATGAACAATTCAGTAGCAAGCTTGGAAAGGTTCCAGATTCCAAAAGTCTCCAAGGTAGCGAGGGTCTCCAAGTCACTGTGCGTGTGCAGGTTTCTCATCTGTGAGCGAGACAGATGAATTGCTCTAGTATAGAGGTTTTTCAAACAGGCGAGCGCGGGACGGATGAATCGCTCTAAGTACGTGGGTACGCGCGGCAAAAGGAATAGGTAAGCTCGGCAAAACGATGGAAAGCTGCACATCTACATGGAAACCAGGTTGTTAGGTGCCCCAGGTTTTGACATGGAGGACTGGCTCACCGGTTGTCCTTGCTTTGATTTGAAATATAGCTCTCTGATGCTGCTCTGTTTGATGAAGCTACACCTCAGAGAGGGAAGCGTTCACTGGCCATTCATTCATGGATGCGTGCTCGTTTTTTAGACTTGGAGGGATTCTTATGTTTCGCTAGTAGACTGGAGGCAGTGTTCGTCGGCAGACTTGTCTGTCGGTTCTCTTTTCTTTTCACTAACACTATGAGCGATTCCTCCGTCTCGGTCACCAGCGCTCAGAAAAGTGAAAGGAGCGAAGTGATGAGACATGAAGGCGGGAAAGATGGGACCAGATGAACGGCGACAAACAGGACAAAACCGCACCTCATGAAAGCAAGCCCGGGGAACATTGCCTTGTTTTGGTGTGTGAGATGCACAATGTGCACGCTAGGATAAGGCCTGAGTCCTTGAGCCATGTCCAGAGAACGGCCGCCTTCGCCGGCTCCGGGCACGTTCTGGTCTACAACCTGCCGCATGCATTCCATGGCATCAAGTCTTGTCACCAACCTTTGCGCTAAGGCTCCTTCGCCGCGCTCGCTCTGGGCACGTTCCCCTTCCGCCAGGGAAAAGACATTTCTTGATTCAGCGAGCTCGCTCCGGGCTCTGACAAGGAGAAGCAGGCCCGAGATAATCGCGCGAAGGTCGCCAAATGCCTGGAAGAAACCTCCGGGAAAAGATGGCCTGTCCAACGCGGATTTATGTAAAGCGGTTTGGCCAAAGTGCAAAGTTCACGAGCTTGGAAAGGTTCTAAATTCCAGAAGTCTCCAATGCAGCAAGGGTCTCCAAGTCTGTGTGAGCGAGAGCACATGAACCGCTCTAGTGCAAGAATAGCCTGTGAGCGAGATAAGAATTAATGTAATGGAGGTTCTAGACTGTGAGCGAGACAAATGAATCGCTCCAACTGCGCGAGACAAGTGAACCGCTCTAGCAGAGGTAGTTCCAAACTGCGAGCGAGACAAATTATATTTATAGTTCCAGAGTGCGGGTGAGACGGATGAATCGCTCTAAGTAGGTAGGCAGGCACGGCAAAAAAAGTAAAACCTCCTGTTGTAGGATAGGTAAATTAGGCAAAACGATGGAAGGCCCCCCAGTTCTAATGAGCAAGACGCGGAAGCTCTCATTGCGGTAAGTGAAAATGAAAAGAGAACCCTCAAACAAGTCTGCCAACGACTCTGCTTCCAGACTTCCAGGTTAGGTCCGAGACATAAGAAACGCTCTAGTTTAAAAAGCGGGTACGCAAAGGCCCCCCGGCAACTTTCTTTGGCACGCGCGCGCGCCAGAAAGATTTTATGTACACAGCATGCAGACATACATACATACATACAGTTACATACAATACAAGACAGTACAGGACAGTACGTACATACATGCATACATACATACAAACGTACGTACGCGCGTACATACAAACAAACACACATACATACGTACGTACATACATACATACATACATACATACATACACACACATACATACACTCACACATACACACACACATACAGACACACCCATACAGAAAGAATATGTGTATACAGTATACATAGACACACAGACATACATACATAAATGCGAACATACAAACATACATACATTCACACATACAAACATACATACATGTCTACGTACATACATACATACATACACACATACACATACATACACGCCTACGTACATACATACATACATACCTACGTACGTACATACATACACACATGCATAAATACATATATACATACACTCTTACATACATACATACATACATACTTACTTACACACATACATACATACAAACATACACACATGCACACACACATACATACACACATACAACCACATACATACATACTTACATACATACATACACACATACAAACACAGATGCATACTCACATACAACCACATACATACACACACATACATACACACATACATCATACATACATACATGCATGCATGCGCGCAAACATGCATACGTACATACATACGTACATACATACATACATACATACATACATACATATGCGCGCGCGTGCATATGCCCATGGACATTGTCGATTTTGCACTCATGTTGCCACTACATGACTGTGCACCGTGCTTTCTGAGAAGTCGACCGCGCAGATGCAATGAGTACCGGTTCAAAGGTTTCAGCCAGTGAGAGGTACACGTTTGCGAAAGCCGTCCCAGGCATCAGCCAGGGACTCGTGTTTCTCCGAGTGGGAAAGCCACGCACCGTAAAGACGTGGCAGCTCGAGAGAGAGAGAGCTTGAAGAATGTCTTTTTTGGGCCCGGCATTGCGAAAACTGCGTGGCCCAATCTCCGCAGAAGTTGTTAGGCCTGGCTCGAAAGTATGACCTCCCACTGTGCCAAACGCCAACGTGTGGCAGTGTGGCTGTTGCACTGTTGCATGTGATGAAAATATAGATCACCTTCTCGCAAGCTTCACTTCTGCGCCGCAACAGGCGTTCCTTTGTTGCATGATTTTGCCACGCTCGCTGTTCCAGAGAACCTTTTCCTTGCGCTTGCATTCCTTTCATCTTGAAAGTTTTTCCTGAGGGGTTTGGCAGGTTGGCACTGCGATGAACTGTTTTTATCTGTTGGCTGTTCGCCCGGCCTGCTAGGGCAAGGGACACTTTATACAGTATTGTATCTTTTGACGGGATTAAAGACGGGAAAACCAGGCCCAGTCTATACAGACCTGGTGCGTTTGGTGGTGCCACGATCGACGACCCCTGGGAGACAATGTCAACCTACAAGAAGAAACTTGAGCCGCTTGGTTGCAAGGAAGATGCTGCTAAAGCGCATCTAAAACCCATAAATCAGAAGGTGTTGCTGTCTGATTTTCATTGGTTTAACGCGCTGAAGGCCATGGCACTGTGCCACCTAAATGGAGCAACATATGTTCTCACGTGTTCGTGGTCTTTTTTTCTCCGGGAACGTGTTGTCCGGAATGACAAGCGCTTGCTCAACTGGCCTGCTTCCAGGCAGGAGCGGGGCTGCGACGTCGTGGTTCCCCTTTGCCATTTGTACGAGCCACAGGACGCTGGTGATTTTGCTGACCAGCCAGAGGGCTTTACTTGCAGGGCTTCAATATGTGACTGTGCAGAAGGAGGTTGGTTCACAATCTGTCGTTTCGGGAATCATATGTCAGCCCGTGGTTCTGGGAGTTTGCCAGCTGCTGTGCTTGGACATTGCAATCAGCACTTCACAGGCTCCCCTTGCGTGGGCAGTGAAGGAACTAATGTAGAATGTAGTGTAGCTAACAACGTAGCGAGTAGTGAGCAGTATTATGTGAGTGTCAGGTCTTGGTTGGTAGCTGTGCAGGATTTGCACTTAGACATGTGTCCCCTAATGTCCTGGCCCAAGAACTTGATCCAAATAGCTTTTGCTGGGAATTGACACGACATAGCTTTGGCTGCCCTTGCGCCTTTTTTGAGCTGCGCGCGTTAGCTTGTGGGCGAACAGTAAGTATGTGCACTGTGTGCACCACGCAAAGTCCTTGAAAGGGTGAACGCATGCATTCCGTCCCGGAGGTGTCTTGCCGGAGCGCCGACGACTGAGATCATCTAGCGCCGTCAAGCGTAGGAACTTGTGACGTGGGCCGAATCTTCTATGTGGCTTCAAGGGGCTTGGATCGTGTCAACGAGCCCACCTTTATCGCGGACTGTCGGAGCGGCGAGCACAGCTGAGGGCGGTGCTGTGCCGAACGGTCTGTCTGTCGAACTGGGATCTAGTCGCCGGGTCATGCCAGGGTGGCTCCACCGCTTAACGACGATCCGAAACTGGCGGGCGGGCAAGGTCCGTGGTCTTCCGGATGCCACGCCCCCCAGAAAAGTGAAGCGTCAGCTCGCGCAGCTGACTCCGCGCAGCAATTGGAGGCCTTAAAATGCGGCACTCACTGGGCAAAGCGATCGAGCTTTCCAACCGAGGCCCCTTCACAAGAAAAAACACCAGGTCAAAAAAACTCGCAAATCTTGGAAACAATCGAACGAACCCCATGAACCATCCGAGCCAAGGTAGGCCTGTTGAAAAGCTGTCGGGGGCGGACCAAAATGTCCTGCCCTTCTCGCCTGTGAGGGATGACGAAGTCTTCCCTCTCAAAAAGAAAAAGTGTGAGCTCAATGAAACTAACTGGCAAATGATCAGCCAGCTCATCTTGAAGTGGCCGCAAAGCTGTCACCAACCACTGTGCATGTTCAGCAACCGTGGCGGGCTTAAACAATTGGAACATGCCATCATGCCAATCCTCAGGAAGGCAGGTGGAAGGCGTACTCTGCTGTGCAATCTCGTCCCAGTGAGTGTCGTCAATCACCTGTGCAGCATCGCCAGCTTGATGCTGCTGGCGCTGATCTCCCACTGCCAAAAGAAAGCCTCTGAGGTCTCGCAAAAAAGGGACCCATCTTTCCAGCCTGGCCCAGGCTTCGCTGCCATGGAGGGCTTTATTCCAACAAACCATAGGAAGAGCTTTAAGTTTGAAGGCCAAAGGAGCCTTAGACCTACGAAGTCTAGCCCAGCAGTCCTCTAGTTTCTGGCCTTTTGCGCGAAGAAGCCTATTGTGCCAAGCTGCGCCGAAGTGCGCCGCCCAATTCCAAGGCGTCCTCATAGAGGGGAAATCCAAGGTTCTGCAACTGCTTGCGTAAGTCCCCAGTGGTGCCCCACAGGTAGGTCTTGGTACGGTCCAGGAGCAGGCCCCACTGCGCTAAAAAGGCTTGCAGGGAGAAGTAAGCCTGGGCAACGTGTTGAGCTTGATGCCCCGCAATGGAGATGTTGTCCACGAAGCTGAAAGTCCTGGCTGAAGGCGCGAACCGAGACTGATAAACGTGCATGGACCAGTCAAGGAGAGCCATTGCCGCTGTGGAAAGCGGATCGCCCTCAGGAAAGCCGACATTGCTAAGACGAGCTTCGCCAAGCTCATTGTGGTCCAGGAACCTCCTCCGAAGGCCAGAGAGGAAACTTGCCCAGGGTCTCATCAGTCTCTGTGGCGCCCCTACGTGGGCCGCAAGAAAGAACAATGGAGGACGCTGAATGTGGTTGAAGGCCTTGACGACGTCAGTGGACAAGCCCCCAAGTGGCATAGAAGCCTGGATGCAACATTCAATGTGAGCTTGAAGCAGCAGCCAGATTTGTGCTGTCTCTTTCTCAGGCAGGAATCCATAGGCATCCGTGTGGCTGTAAGCCGTGAGTTGTCGTAGAAATTGGCGTGCCCTCAGAGAAGACCAACGTCTGTAGACAATAGACAGCAAAGCAATTGGCCGGAAGTGATCCGGTGTGTGTGATATATCTTTCTTGGCCAGAGCGATCACGAAGGCCTCCAGCAATTGAGTTGGCCATGTAGTCTGCCCCATTTCAACTGCCTCAATGAGAGAGAGGAGTGCGGCTATTTGTCCATCAGACATGCGAAGGAGGTCTTGCTTTCCAAAGCCGTCTGCTCCCCGTGCTGCCTTGGGCTTGAAGCGCTTGATGGAGGCCCGCCGCTGCCGTATTGTGATTGGCTCAAACACAAAGCGACCCGTCGCGCGGTCCATGATGCACTCGTGGTTCGTTGAGTGGTTGAGTTGTTGAGAATTGTGATGCTTCATTGATGTTCATTGAGTAATGGATTCTGAAATTGAGTGATCTTGATTAATTGAGGCGAGGGAGTCGCTTCGGAACGCAGAAAATAGTTCGCTTCGGAACGCGGGAACGGTATCGCTTCGGAACGCGCGTCAGAGCTAGTAGGTTGGAGGCCATCGCTACAACTAGTCTGCACTGTCTGGTTGCTAACTGCAACCCACCCCACCCCATCCCCCCCCACCCCACCCCATCCTTCATCCTTAAACCCTCCCCATCTGTGTCTGTGTGTGTTCTAAAGTGAACCAAAAAATCAGGTGCGTTGTGTTCCAAAGATATCTCGCTTTTTGCTAACCCTTCCACGTTTTTGTGTGTTTTGTGTTCCAAAGTGGCCCATTTTTTGTGTTCCAAAGCGAACTAAAACCCTGTGTTCGAAAGTGAACTAAAACTTGTGTTCTGAAGTGACCCCGCTTCCTTAATTGATGGTCAATCATGCTGCTATTGGGTGTAATCATCCAACTCGAATCCTTTTTTGTAATAAACCAACTATTATTGGGGTTCCCTATGGCGTGAGAAACCCTCAATTGTCCATTGACCATCTGCCGCTGCCAATTTCATGGTTGGCAAGGCAAAGGCTTCGCCAAGGCGGGATGGCCGCCTTGAAGCGCGCGCGGTACCGGGGTGAATCACATGGTGATTCGCAACGCGGGTTGAGAATTGTGCTTGATTCATATTAATTACCAATCATTATCAACAGTCATACTATTCTCAATCATCATCAAGAATTGCCTATTAACCACAATGAACCATTACTTAACCCTTTATTTACCATGAACAAACTAGTCTTGACCACCATTAATAGGACTGCTAATCATCATGAACCCTTAATTGATTATTATCCATGTTGACCGTTACTAAGAATTCTCCACAATCATCAACCCTCTTATCCTCACCAAAAGTTCCATCTGATGTGGCCAATCCGCTGAAGTTGGACTTGAGCTTTGAACAGGTTGCAGCAAAGAGTCCTCGCATGCTTTCCGTGCCCGTTTTCACGTGACCGGCTTTGCTTGCAGGGGACGAATCAGTCTCCAGGCTCTTAGAATTGTGTTTGGGATTGTTTGGGTCAAAGCAGAAAGGGTCGCTGTGCAGCCGTTCAACTAGTTCAACATTCGTTTGGTGGCAACATCGCATACTTTCTATTGCAACCAGAAATACAACACGTTTTTCTGTGTACACTTTGATGCCATCATTGGAAGGGGTTTGATCATCATTGTCTTTCCAAACGTTCGGTGGAACGCGAGTCGCTGATCCCTTGACAGGTTGGTCCAATGAGTGGGACGGCCAGTCTTGGCCAGGATGCCGTGGCCATGTTCATGTCACACTCATTCCAGGTTGACACGACATCCAAAAGTCCAGAAATTGGATACCATGAGCACCCATCATTGGGTATCTACAAATCTTAGCATTTGGGAAACCAGCAATTTCGCGGGGACTTAGAACCTAGGGATGATCCCGAAAAAACGACTCTCAAGTCTCAAGTATTACTGTAAGGGTTTGCCCGACGCTGGAGGAGATTGGTCGTCGAATGCATGGCCAGAACAAGGTTGGGGCAAAGGTGCGCTTTGAGGTGATCAGGATTGATAAACTGGTACCCCATCAGCTGCTGGGGCTGGCAACTCAATTTATCGTCAGTCGAGTTGGTTCCTGCGCTTAGTTGAATGTAGAACTTCGCCAAGCCCATCAGCTGTTGTGCTTTTAAGCATTTTACAAACATGTTTTCTAGTAACAAATGGTTGGGTGATTAATATTGTTCATATGGGGTTGAAACCACCAAGCAGCATCAGTTGGTCATAGGCGATTGTTGGTGAGCCATGATGGACCATGAACGGTGGCGAAGCTGCGCAGCAGTTTCCAGGAGGCTTCCAGCCTGAGCAAAGCTGGGACTGGGGTAACGAGGCAGGGGTTTCTAGGAGTCACAACATGTCACAACCATCATGTGATGCCATTGCCATTGCCATGCTGTCTTCCCAATTGAAAAATGCAGGCCATGCTGAGCGCGAGCCTTCGAGAGGTTGCCTGGGCGGCATGTTACCCAGACAGGCGGACAATCTGCCAAAATCATCTAAAACGTGGTGACTAATCCTATCTGAACCACATAAAACCGAGCACCAGCTCATGGAAATGTTTTTTAATGGGCACAATGCGTATCGTTGAGAGCTGAGTGGATGGCTGCAGGATTCTCCAAGAACCTCCAAATCAACGCGAGCAAAGCATGGTTGGCTTCAGTATATAGTCATTCTTGACTCTCAACCGACCATGAATAGCAACCAATAAACCTTAAACCGACAGGCACTCAGTATAGCTTGTTACGCCCAGGAGACTGCCTTGGCCGGGAGTTATTCAATCAGCTATGATCAGCTGTGAATTCGTGAGCCCACCGCAGGGCTGCTGCGGCAAGCACGCCGTGCGGTTTGTGGATGGGTTTGATGACACCAAGCCACCATAGCAAGGTTGATTTCAGAACTGCCACCAGCTCCTGGTTGTACGGGCAATGGGGGTCACCAATAACTGGTTTGCCCCTGTGCTTTCCTCATAGGGCCATCCAGGGCCTGGACCGTCTACCAAACAATGGTGGATGGTTTCTTGATTTATATACTGCGAAGAGTGACGTTTTTTGTTGAAATTTCCAACCACCCTCAAATTGCCCTCAGGCCATACAAAATGATTTGTGAATGACTTGTGACAGCAAGGAAACAGGGAAACAACTTCAGCAGGAGTCAGTCAGGTTTCAAATTCAGCATGCTCATCTATCGTGATCCCCCATTGCATCAGCAAGGTGATTTCCCAAGCCGAGAACCAAAATACGCTTGTTTTGCTTGGAAGTAGCTAACATTTTATGGACAGTTAGCACTAGCAACTGATGTAGATGACCTGTGGATTTGTCCGCAAATGAGAGCAGCTCCAGCAGTCCAAATATGAGAGTTTATTCTTCTGGTTGCCCAAAAATTCAGCGTATATAGAGGGTTCAAATGCACACTTGGTGGATGATGAACGAAGCTTTATCCCATACCTCACGACTTGCCTAAGTTGCTCCAAGCAGGGGCAATATTCAGTCTCAGCGTGGACAGAGTGGCCCAGATTGGGGACGGGCCAGTTGGCGCTACAAAACAAAGGGAATGCTCCGCTGGATGGTTGCTGGACTAGCTTCTCGTGGTGTGTCATGGATAGACCATGATTACAGCGTGCCATATATTCTGGAGGTGTTTGATCTTGGGTTGGCAACACTGTTTTGTCCAACATAGTTTGCATTCCCCAAACTGCTTTGCTGTGAGGGGTTCTCAATTCTTGCATAGAAACGATGCTGGGCCAAGATGATTTTGTCCCTGAGTCTCCCCTTGTGTCTCCCTTCGTTTCCCCTTGTCGCCGAGAAGTATTGTCCTCTTCATGCTCCAGAAGTGGTGCCGCCGAAGAGGAAGTCCAAACTAGAGTGGCCAAAAGAATGCGTAGCCCTCATGAGAGGGAGAGGCCTCGAGGATTGGAGGCACCCACACTGCCGTGTGGGCGCCTAGTGAAGTTGCGACCATGGAGAGAGATCGGCGGATCGGATGGTCGAGGTCCGATCCCCTTGTGGCCTAGTCAAGCATCATGTTTTGCTTTCTTGGCCATCATGGCCTCCAGCGTGTCGAATCTGCCGTTCATCTCCTTGGCAAAGTCGCTCTTGACCTCATGAACTGCAGTCTGAACCAGCTGCTGAAATTTGGCCTGTCCTTCTTGTCCCAATCTCTGAATCTCCTGCTTCTGGTGTAGCAACAGCATCCCAGGAAGTGCCGAGCAGGTCTCGGTATGCTTGTATCTTGAGGACAGTTGTTGTCACTATCGCGGGTTGTGGCATGCTGGGAGAGGCCTTCCTCTTGACTGGAATGTCCCCCGACCTCCAAAGAAGACGACTGGTTCCTCAGTGGCCTTGTATTTGGCAGGGATCATGCACTTCTGAATCTTGGCCGCAATGACAATGTCCTCCTCTGGCAAATCGATGAGAGCTAAGGCCAGTGCATCCGAGGTGAGACTGCTGGAAGGGAAGAATGGAGCAGCCCCCTCTGCATTGCAAAGTGCAATCCCGCCTTGATCTGCAGCAACGTCTTGGAAATCTATGGCTCCCACTCGATTCCCATCCTCATCGACAAAGGTGTCAGGCTCTTCCAGCCTGTGGGTCAACCTTGATGGGTTTCGTGGCTAGCTTCTTCTCCCTGGTACCTCTCTCCTTTTTGCTGGAAGCGGAGGCGCCAAATGTAGTCTTCTCCCTATCTTGCAAATGCTGAGATAGTTCCAGAGGCGTGACCAATCTCAGGCGGAACGAAGGCTTGCTGGCTTCTGCTTTAATTGCAGCCCATGGAGTCTTGGAGCGAAGTGCGGACTGGACCAATGATGTCCCCAATTTATCAAGCACCATAGTGGCCCTGTCCCTTGAAAGGTCCGCTGGATGCCCGTCCAATGAGTCCAAAACCAATAAAATCAGCCTTCCGATCATGTAGAAGAAGATGCTCATGGATCCTGGTGATATTGTCCTCAGTGAATCCTCCGGGAAAGCCCATGCATGAAGAAGAGCAATAGTACCACAAGTGTACTCAGCCTGCTGAGTGACTGGGGCAAAACTTGAAATTTGTGTACCCATCGTGGCGGCGAGCTGCTGAGAAAGCCAATCAGCTTCATCAATGAGCCGGTCACGAAGTCCATCAAAATAAGTCCAAGAGATGCTGCCATTCAGGATGACCCCATGAAGAAGTGCCCAGTGCTCGTCCGCAGGGAAGATACAAAGTAGTTGTGGTGGGCCCTGGATGGCCCCAGCCCATGGTACAGGAGGCTGAGAGGAGCGCAAAAGAGCATTTGCTTGCTTGGGAGAGAATGTTCAGACCGGTCCTGCCGCTGTGAGTCCACGCTGCCTAATGAGGCTCTGAAGTGTGGTCCAAAGAATGGGATCACCAAGTCCAAGCCGTGTGCCATCTGAGTCGTGAGTAGGTGGTCCTCGGCCAGTGGAAGCCCTGTTGCATAGGATCTCAAGGCATGTCCCATTGGACCAAAGCTGGAAGTGAAGGGGCGGATTGTCGAAGGCAGGAAATCCATCATGGAGTTGCCGGAGCAACTCTCGCTTGTATTTGTCCAGCGTGTCCAGTGCCGTGAGGACCTCTTCTGAACCAGTGGCCATCTGGTAGTTCTCAACCAAGGTGCCATAGATCCAAACCATCTGGATCGGTGATGCAATGAGCCCCAAGAGACAGTTGCTTTCCCGAGGTCCCAGCGGAAGCATAACGGAATCGGGGACACCAAGCATTGCGGCAAGCTCCCTTGGGTGAAGGAATCTCGGGTTGCCGTGAACTTGAGATGGAACCCAACATCCACGAAGGCCTTGATCCAGAAAAGTCTCAATTCTGAACCCAGCCGAGCGGCATTTGCAAGGACAAGGTCGAGTGGCATTGGAGTACGAGTGCAAAAATGTGGGTGCGATGCTGTCCAACGTGAGGCAGCGATCCTCTTTGCCCAGCCGTGGATCCATGTAGAGAGCGAGCTCGTCGATGTCCAATTGGAGCTCGGATTCATCAGGCTCGCTCCAAATCCCCCATTGCGGCAGAACCTGCCCGATCTTGGGGGTGGCGGAAAGACATGGCCAAGGATGAAGTCCATGATGATTCCATCGAGGCGGGATCAACAAAATCCACCACCTGAGGCGTTTGCACGGCCACTGTGTGCCTAAGTCGAAAGTGAGCTCAAGGATTTCGAAGCCCATCGCCTTAGCAAAAGTGGAGGTGGCCTGGCGAGTGTCATGATTTGGCCGAGCGGAGGCGACGCACTCCAAAATCACGGCTTGAGGCAAAATACCCTGAGGCCCGAAAGCAAAACGAATGCCCTGCTGTCATTCCAACCTTGCATCCTGCCCTGAGAGCTGTAGGGCTGACATGGAAATTACCCTAGAGTGCCAGTAAATCCATGTTCGGGGCAAGCGGCGTGGACGGTTCTTGAGGCTTGTGGGTGATTCAAGTCCAATGCCAAAACCTGCCCATGTGAGTTGGCCTTCAAATGACGAACCGAGAGCGGCGAAAAGTCCACCGAAACAACAGGGACAGCGCCAAGGAAAGAGGCACCAATGGACATGCCGCCAAAACCAGCGCAGAGCTCAAGCAGGAAAGGGGCGAAAGGTTGTTTGGCATCAGGTGCACGACGCCACCAACAGTCGGCCGATGGGACAAGAACCAGGCAAGGATCGGATTCGAAGACCTCCAATCCGTAAAGCGAGACACGACCCAAGGGAAGCACCAAGCCGAGCAGAGAGCACTCAACACCGAAAGGGAGCAAGCGAAGCCCACAGCCGCCAGCAGCCGAATCCAGGACATCAGCATCAAACCTGTCCCCAACTGTCCTGGGGAGGTGACCAAAGATGCTCTCCTCCATGGCAAGTGACCCTGTCCCGAGCTTTCGGCCGACGCAGGCTACCCCTGGCAGGTACTCGGGCAAAAACGCCTAACGAGCCCACCTTTATCTACCTTGTTACAGGCGGAGCCTCAGTGATGATAGTGGGTAATGAGTACCCCATGAGGCAGTCCAATCGCTCACACGCCTTGCCGCGGCCATCGTCGGCCCCAGCCATTCCAGGGCTCACCAACGCAGCCAAGTTGCGTGGTGTGTGTTCCATGATGTGCAGAGGTGAAGAGGCGGAGTCCTCCGCGAATCGGTGGAATCAGACCGCGCGCTTTCCACCACAGAATAGATTTATGTCTTGCGCGAATAAGACAGAAACTATATACTGGAAACAGCCCGGTCTTCCTCATCTTCCGCTGACTGCCTTGACACGTCCAGCGAGCTAGTGTGCTTTGAATGCTCGCGTCGCGTCGCGCAGACAAGACTGTGGACTTCCCGACATTGGCGCTGGACGCACCTATAGAAGAAACGCTCCAGCCACCAGATCCCACAGGGCAGGCGCTCGCAATTTGAAATTTTACTAGTACACTTGTGGGTTGGAGACGGAGGACTGTTCAGGATTCAGAAAAGAACCAAGAACAGGGCGAATCAGTTAAAGCGAAGCAAAACCACAAAGAACAAGCAAGCAACCACAAACAAGAAGACTTTCATTCAAGTCTTTTCCTTCGAAGAAGCGACCATGTGTGACGAAGCCGGCTTTGAAGAAGCCGGCTGGTGCAACTGCGTGGGCATGTCGAGTGACTGTGCCCCTGGCTGGGCTGGGCCCGACCAAGATGGACTCAAGGTACGCGTCCGTGCTTGGGTGCATGGGGTGTCAGAGAAGAAGATTGAGATTTCATTTTGGAACATGAGAGCTGGATCAGATGAGGTGTCCTTTCCAGTGGATGTAGTGCTGAAGGCTCCGCCCCCCCCACAGCGTAGGATGCGGTGAGTGTAAGGTTCAGATATTCTTTTGTTAGTGCTTGGGTGTAGCGCCGATAGCCCCACCCTCAACCCGCCAGCGTGCAGGTGATTGTAAAATATTGAGTTTGTTAGTGCGTGAGTCTAGTGCTGAAGGTGTTAAATTTGTTCTTTCTTGATGCTTGAGTGTAGAGCTGAAGGCCCCGCCCCCCCAGTCGCCAGAATGCAGATGAGTGATTGTTTGTGCTCACGCCCCCCCTAACGACCCCGGAGAATTTCCATGCTTTTACCATTCGCCAAGTTGATGCTACGTTGGGTATGGGGTGGGGTGGGGATGGGGTGCCTTGTGCAGTGCGAACAGCTACGGTGCTGTTTTGTTTGCCTTTGCCTTGCATTGTGTGGGGTTCACCTTCGAGGGTGCGAGGCAATACAACCGTGGGCGGAAGACTGCAAACGAGGAACGGGGTGGACAAACAACCCATGCGAAGGCAACACGCCCAATTCCCTGCAACTCTTTCCGCCGGCTCAGCAGTCAAGCCCCGCGCGAGCCTGCAAAAGACATGTGTCGGATAACCGTTGCGATTCATACGATAATTCGCGCCTGGACCCAACCAGAAATGACGGGCGTTGATACGGAGTGACTTAAGTCTACAATGTCGAAGCAGTGGCGCAACCTTGCCCGTGCTGGTGCTGGTGCTTTTGTTTGGGCGTGCTGATGCAGGTGCAGGTGCTGGATTCGGCACTATGAACTTTTTCCCTATACACCCGCTATCTGGGGCTATGCCGGTGTAATTTTGTTTTGTTGGTTCCTAGTCTTAGATGTGAACGAGCCGGGACGTGATAGATTCAGATGAATGAGGGGCCTTTTTGCGTGCTGTTTTGTTCGCAGGACGAAAGAACTTGCAGAGAATTTGATTTTCCTGTAATTTTGAGTGGCCACGCCCTTCACTCAGTTTGCTGGGTTTCGGGTTTGCACTTTATTTTTTGCATTTGAGAGCTTAGGATCATCATGTTGTTGACCGAATGGTCGGCGCCTTGAGCCTGTCAGAGAATTGTCAGGGTGAGCATAAGGTCTGAAGCGTTGGCCCCAGTGAAGATATAGTGAAGCCGAAGGAGAGGTGGAGAACAAACCAGACGCCCGACCACAAGCACACAACCTGATAGACACAGCAGCAGCAATGCATCTTTGGCGTTAAAACCTTCAAAAGTGTAAATTTGGCAAACACGGCTTTCACGCTTATATTTTGTTGAAAAGACACCAAACCTTGACCCAAAGGGCGATACTTTTAAGTCTGACTTAAGGTAATTGAGCAAGATAAAAAACACAGCAAGGGCAAAATACATATCAAACTCTTCAAGCCGAGCAGAAACTCGTGTTTTGCCCAAATATCTTTCACACATTGGTGTGGCCAAGCGGCGTGCTGCTTTTTGCACAGGTGGATGGGACTAGGTTGTTGAAGCCGGGGCAGGATGGCATCAAGGCAGTTATCCTTGTACAGCGCCCAGCTTCAGGTTTCAACTTGGATTGCTTTTGCGGGTGGTGTAACCTGAGGACCTTTTTTGGCCAAATGCATCTTCAAGCTCAGATCCGGTAATTGAGGTGCATTGTTAAAATTGTGAGCGTACGCCTTCATGTTTGCGGATTGGCTGTGGTCAGATACAATGTGTGTCTGTCCCAGTGCGGTCGCAATGGACAGTGGTGTAAGCAAGTCTATAAAGCCTGCCCGCCCCCTACATTGCTCAACTCTGCGCAGTATGAGATTGTCACTGTTGCTGATTGGCCACCTAATGAATCCTTGTTGAAGGTTGCGGCGCGAGGCCTCAGTGGGCATCAGGTTTTCATGACTTTATGTTTGCATAATGCATTGCGGGGGATTGCAGGGAATTGGGCAAGGGAAGTTGCAGGAACTGATTTACTATAACAAGTGCATCGCTACTAGTAGCTTCTTGCTACTAGTAGTAATGCCCTTGTTACTAGTAGCGATGCACTTGTTACTAAGGAGGAATCCTATAAAGTATTGGACCCTTTGCGAAGGACGGGGTCATGAGAACACTGTCGACGGTGAACTATTGCATGACCAATGTGATGCAGGACAGAGCTCGCCCAGGTACCATCCGCCTATCGCCCATTGACTTCTGTCCGGGTGGCAGGAGGAATCGGGACGTGGGACACACTAATTTTGTTGCAGCTGACTGAAGGCATTCATTCCCCCCTTCCTACTGCAACTGCTCACTTACTGTAGCTGTGCTGTAAACGTTTTGCCGACTGCTACATTCTCGCATGTTGCTCCTATTCCCTATGGCACTTTGTTCTATGTGTCTTAGGATGTGGGAGGTCTGTTTGACATGTCTTGAGGTTTTGCAGCTCGGGCTTGGCCACCTGTGTAACAGCCATCTAGTCTTGTAAGGTCCAAGCTCGTGGCCAACGAGTCTCGATGGGCACCTGAGCTGAACCGGAGAATGCTAGATGTGGCATAACTTAGCGCAATGTATGTGATGTATCATAGTGCATGTCATTCAGTGTGCATAATTGCTCTTTTTCAACTTGCGCCATGTATACAAGCATGGATGTCGTTTGTGTTGGTTTGGGGCAGATGGTGGAGCGGCGAAGGTACGTATTTGCTCTCAAGAATACGGGATGCAATGAACATGGATATGCCCCTGGGCGCCTTGGCTTTGTCTTGCACTTGCCTTGTATTTGCTTTGGATTCGTTGGCTTTGTATTCATCGGATGATTTCCTTGGACGAGCTAAATTTGAGGCGAGAGGTATGTCGACTGTGCCTTGCTAAAGGCGCGGTGTGAGGCAGCAAATGTTGCTGGTGAACCGGGGCCAAAGAGACTGCGCGCTTGGATAGGTGTTGTCCTTGGTAACAGACCGCAGTGCGACCGCAGGGAGGGAACATCCGCGGGGGCCGAGAGTACAAAGACGATGAGCACATCAACTTGGAGGCAGGAGCTTGACAGTACAAGCTTGCTGCATTGCTGCAGCTATGGTCGAGTCGAAACATTTTCAAGCTTGGTTGTGGCTTGACCTAGATTGGCCGTGTCCAGCTTCTCCAAGTGTTTGAATGCGTTGCATTTGCGCATGGCTTTGCGGAATGCGGCTGGCAAGGTGCAATTTGCTTAATCGTGTCCGTCTACTCATTGTGCCAGGGGATGTCCTGCAGTTTTCCCCCCCACAATCTATGAGCCCTCGCTCTGCTTTGTCACTGTATAGCATCCTCTCTGCGACTTTCTTTGCTATTTCCTTCCCTACACCGATCTGCCCCCTTTCACGACCCACATCCCAAAGCCACTTTGCAAAGACAACTTTGTTTCTTGCTTATGAGTGCTCTTCTTCATCCATCTCCTTTATCCTTTCTAACGTCTTCATCGTGCGTGCCATGCTTCAGTCTCTGGAGTTGCAGTCTCAGCTCAACTCTTGATAATGCGGTTGTGTGTGTGTGCTGGAAAGCCCCCAACTTATCACCGTACGTGGGCACATTGGAGGTGTGACATTCTTCGCCCACTTAGGGCCTAGGGTGCATTGGGTTCAGATGCTTCTGCAGACAGGTTTGTATAGTCAGTGAATTTTCTGGATTGACAAAGGGTTGTACAATTTTGTAGCCGACGCTGCAATGGTAGCAATTTTGGGCTTGCTATGTTTTCCAGAGTCATGGCTCGAGTCTGAAAAGAGGGGCCCCTCCTGAGCCGCGCCATAGTTACGGCGCTTTGGTGACTCAAGTTGCTGGTGCAACTGTCTACGTTCTTTCACTGTCTGTAGGGCGGAGGTTGCGCTGACATTCCTTTGGGACATTTTGCTGCCACCTGTGTGACTTGTAGTGGAATCGGTGGCTAGTAGTGCCAAGAAAGCAGCATCTCGTCAAAGCAGTGGTGAAGGTCTTGCAGACCGAGATTGAAGAGTCAAAGGCTCAGTGAGCCTGCTTGTCGGTGTTTTGCGGAGGCAGAAGAAACTTTCTCTTAGTACATAAGTGACATGTAGCTACAACAGACTGACTCAAAAAGGTGTTATTGGAAGCTCAGATCTGGAGGGCAGTGAAAGCTTCCACGTGGACATCGAGGATGGTTCTGGCGTCGTTTAGTGAAAGTGACTTTCCTGACGAAGTCACACCTAAGGGCAAAGCAAATCCTTGTCAGCTTCTTAGACTTGCGACTGATTCGACTGCCTTCAAACTACTTAGACTTAGGCCCTTAAAACGGCATAGAACTCCCGGGGCCTAGCCTAGGCATAGGCCTATCCTAGGCCCATGCCTACCCTAGGCATAGGCCTATCCTAGGCCCACGCCTACCCTAGGCATAGGCCTATCCTAGGCCCATGCCTACCCTAGGCATAGGCC
>CAXAMN010005880.1:135534-156676 GCA_963970005.1 Durusdinium trenchii
TAGGATAGGCCTATGGATAGCGCTAGGCATAGGCCTAGGATAGGCCTATGCCTAGCCTTGGCATAGGTCTAGGATAGGCCTATGCCTAGCCTAGGCATAGGCCTATGATAGGCCTATGGGTAGCGCTAGGCTAGCTCCCTAGGCCCCTGGGATAGGGGCTACCCTGGCTCGAGTATAGGGGTAGCTGTGGGAGTTCTGTATGCTTAAAACATGTTTCTTTTTGTGGCAGTCAGGTGATTCCGGTTCCCGGCTCTGTTTTGAGAGTCGGTCTCAGGGAGACCTTTGGTGCAACTGGGCGGCAAAAAGGTTTTGGGCAAGATGAGTCAGATGAGTTTAATTCTAATTGAGTTTATATAATTCTAATTACTGTAACCTTAATTACTAATTCTTGTTACTACTAGTAAGGCACTTGTTACTAGTAGCGATGCACTTGTTCCTAGTAGCTTATTTTGAAAAGGGAAAGAGTGGAGAAGGTGCTTTGGCTGTAGGAGCGGTTGCATTACTTCAATCTTTTTGTTGTCAACTGAAAAAGGAGCACATCGGGATTGGAGCGGAATCCGCGTGGTGCGTTTCAGAGTCTCTCCGTTGCGACAGGCACCTAACCCTGGTTGGATGCAGTGAGCTCCTGAGTCTGGCGGACTCGCTCTTGTTTGAAGAGCCCCTAATAGCGTCCGATCGCTCCTAGTAGCGATGCCCTTTGCTCCTAGTAGCTTCTTTGCTCCTAGCAGTAAGGCCAGGAGCCCCTAGTAGCTTCTTGCTCCTAGTAGCCATGCCAGGAGCGCCTAGTAGCTACGAGAATGCCACAGCTACCAAGTCTAAGATGTGCCCAAGAGTTGCTTTCATGCCAACATAGTATGGGGTGAGAAAGGCAGTGCGGCTTTCCTCTAGTTCTGCCACCATGGGGAAACCTGGGCTAGTAGGTTGGAGGCCATCGCTACTAGGTTGGAAGGCATCGCTATTAGAAACAAGAAAGGTCTAATATGGTATGCTATTGTGCGGAAGGTACGATGATGAGGCGTGACCGGGGTCCGGCGACCGTACTGGGACACAACATCGAGTTGCACTGTGTTTGTGCTGGGGTCACGCTAAATCTTTACAGCTTCCACCGCCTGCAACTCATGAGCCGAACTTTTACTTGCATTTGCTCACCTTGCCCTGACTGAAGTGCAAGGTAGTGCCATGCACATTCAGCCATTCAGCTGTTTCGGGAGGCCATCGCTAGTAGGTTGGAGGCCATCGCTATTAGGTTCTTCTTTATCAAGTTCTTTTTTTTGTTTGTGGTGGGCTTTCTACTTAAACAATCACTCGAGCAGGTCCTTCCGGTTTCCTGCTTACCTTCTGACTCCCAGTTTCGTTGCTTTTGGATACCCTGAAGTTTTGCTCTTTCTGTTTTCTTCTTTTCCGGGTTCTGGGGTTTGTATTTCGTGATCTTTACTTTGCGGGTTGTTTGCGCTTCCCGATTTCCGTGTTCTGGCCAACACAAACAGTCAGCCCAAACCATTTCACACACACTCATGCGAGTGCCCGCTGCTTTGCTTGCTTTTGGGCCCAATTCTGTCCTGCTTTTCCAACCCAAACAAGTGTGCTGCGAAAGTAGCTGGGTAATGCGCGTGGTGCGAGGGTTGCCAAGTTGGATTTGAGGCTGGAATGAACATATTAAAGGGGGACCATTGAAACCACAGCTGTGATGGGTCTTACTGGTTGCTGCGGTTGCGGTTCACGTTATTCCTAAGCCATTGCTACCGCCATTGCTGTGTCAGTCACTGCTAGTATTCGGGATTCCGATTTTGTTTTCCGTGTTCCTTCAAGCTGCGTCTGCACGGTTGCATGAGTTCTTCCACGGCAAGATGTTGTGAAGCAAACTTCGTATTGTTTCGGGAAACTATGTCTATATATAACGTCTCTCGTTTGTGACCTCAAGAGACCGTGGAGTGGAGTCCTGTCTGCCAATGCGCGTTATATAAATATGTACATAGAACCCCTCTGAACCAGTCAATATATATTATTCAACATATTAAAATCGAATCGGATCTGCGTTGCTTTAAGAGTAGTCTGGGTGACGCTTTTGGGCTTTGCTCGAAAGGTGAGCTAATTTGGAGCCGAATCAGTTCGCAGTTCGCCCGACGTCGCAGGTTGAATTGGACGATGATGGATATGTCGTGCAAATTGTGGAGCCCCCAGAGGGCCCCAGAAGCAGTAACAAGTGCCACGCTAGTAGTAACAGGCGCTTGAGATCTCTCAGTTGGGTGTGGATGGGAACCAAGCAAGCCACCCGACGCAATACCCACACCTTTTTTCCCGAAAGCATTGCGAAGGGTTCTTCCGGAAAATCCTTTGAACACTTACACTTCGACACTTACACTTACACACACACACACTGGAAGAGCGAAAGCATCCAAGTGCGAAGTATGCCAGTGTCAAAGTATGCAAGTGTAAGTATGCAAGCATGATATGCAAGGGTGAGTATGCAAGCACGCAATGAGTATACAAGCATGCAATGAGTAGGCAAGTGTGAGTATGGAAAACTAGCACGGGAGATGTCCTAATGAAAAAACATTTCCCCACTTTATAAATTCTCTCTTAAAGGCGGAGTGCGGGACGAACAGCGTCAACCGAAAGTGCAACCCTCTGCGGACATCGTGCGTGTCGAGTGCGCGAAATGCAGGCGAGAGTGCGATTTGTCCGGTGCGCGCGCAACCCTCTGCGGAGATCGGGCGTGTCGAGTGCGCGAAATGCAGGCGAGAGTGCGATTCGTCCGGTGCGCGCGCAACCCTCTGCGGAGATCGTGCGTGTCGAGTGCGCGAAATGCAGGCGAGAGTGCGATTTGCCGGGTGTGCGCGCAACCCTCTGCGGAGATCGTGCGTGTCGAATGCGCGAAATGCAGGCGAGAGTGCGATTTGCCGGGTGCCCGCGCAACCCTCTGCGGAGATCGTGCGTGTCGAGTGCGCGAAGGGCAGGCGAGAGTGCGATTTGGCGGGTGCCCGCGCAACCCTCTGCGGAGATCGTGCGTGTCGAGCGCGCGAAAGCAATCTGTGGAGCTGGAAGCTGAGAACTGGCGACTTTGTGGTACAACTTTAGTACGCAGAGTAGCTGGGGAGCTGGAAGCTGAGAACTGGCGACTTTCTAGTACAACTTTAGTACGCGGAGCAATCTGTGGAGCTGGGAGCTGAGAACTGGCGACTTTGTAGTACAACTTTAGTGCGCAGAGTATCTGGAGAGCTGGAAGATGAGCGCTGGCGACTTTGTAGTACAACTTTAGTACGCGGAGTAGCTGGGGAGCTGGAAGCTGAGAACTGGCGACTTTCTAGTACAACTTTAGTACGCGGAGAAATCTGTGGAGCTGGGAGCTGAGAACTGGCGACTTTGTAGTACAACTTTAGTACGCGGAGTAGCCGGGGAGCTGGAAGCTGAGAACTGGCGACTTTCTAGTACAACTTTAGTACGCGGAGCAATCTGTGGAGCTGGAAGCTGAGAACTGGCGACTTTGTAGTACAACTTTAGTACGCGGAGTAGCTGTGGAGCTGGAAGCTGAGAACTGGTGAGTTTCTAGTACAACTTTAGTACGCGGAGCAATCTGTGGAGCTGGAAGCTGAGAACTGAGAACTGGCGACTTTGTAGTACAACTTTAGTACGCGGAGTAGCTGGGGAGCTGGAAGATGAGCACTGGCGACTTTGTAGTACAACTGTAGTACGCGGAGTAGCTGGGGAGCTGGAAGATGAGAACTGGCGACTTGGTAGTACAACTTTAGTACGCGGAGTATCTGGGGAGTGGGAAGATGAGAACTGGTGACTTGGTAGTACAACATTAGTACGCGGAGTATCCGGGGAGCTGGAAGATGAGAACTGGCGACTTGGTAGTACAACTTGAGTACGCGGAGTATCTGGGGAGCTGGAAGATGAGAACTGGCGACTTGGTAGTAGAACTTTAGTACACGGAGCAATCTGTGGAGCTGGAAGATGAGAACTGGCGACTTTGTAGTACAACTTTACTACGCGGAGGCGACTTTCGAGAGGTGAAGAACTTGCAGAAGACAGGTGTTCCTGCGCTTCAGAAAGACATACAGAGAGAGAGACACATACACACACAGACATAGATACACACACACAGAGACCCACACACTGCCTCAACACACTCGACTTAACACTTCACACTGAACACTTATAACACACTTAACAGATAACTCGCACTCTGACTTCCTACGTGATGAAAAATGCTTTCGGGCCACTCGTCGTCTAGTTGTAATGTTTTGGCGGCTTCAGACAGCATACGGTTGTCTGACTTTCACGCTCTCCGTTCCTCTTGTTTGTTCGTTTTGGTTATTTTTGGGTTTGGGAATTACCCGAAATCAGCTCACAATATAGCAATTATAAAAACAAGAGCTAAAGAAAGAAGCAGGAGAAGGAGGAGAAGGAGAGGAACAAAAATGGGACAATTTTTTGGAATCTTTGGCCCTGGAATGAAGCGGCCCAACCTAGGCACACCTCCAAGGCCAGACACACTGGCTTTCAACCTGGCTCCCAAAAAGGTTGCAGATAGGCCCTTTCTTTGGCCCAAAACAGAGTGTGGCCCAGAGTATTTAGTCCAATGCCCGTCGTGAGCTTTTTCATTAAACACCACGACTCTCGCAGGCTTCAATTGAGTTCGTGTTCTTTGCGACTTTTCTCTGAGTTGTTTGCTTTCCTTCCAGCTGCTAGTCCTGAGCTATCTCACGAGCGGGGGCAATGTGGTTCGTCATGTAACGAGTGAAGATTTTTGTATTTGTAGTAGTTTGGAAGGTCTCACTTCCATTTTTGAGTACCTCCCATGCCAGGAGCCCCTAGTAGCGTCCTTGTTCCTAGTAGGCCAGGAGCCCCTAGTAGCGTCCTTGCTGGCCAGGAGCCCTGGTAGCGTCCTTGCTCCTAGCAGCAATGCCAGGAGCCCCTAGTAGCGTCCTTGCTCCTAGTCCTAGTAGCCATGCCAGGAGCCCCTAGTAGCATCCTTGTTCTGAGAGTGAGGGAGCGAAACTCAAGGAGTGTGAGTTGTTGTGAGTTGGGGTGGAGGAGTCGGAGGAAAGGAGGTTCGGGTCCAGGGCTTTAAGCCGGCCACTAAACCTTTCTTCCTTGTCTTTTGTCCTTGTTTCCGATGGCCTCCAACCTAAGAGCAATGGCCAGCAATGGCCTCCAGCCTATTAAACCTGTCGAAGTATATTGAACCTATGTCTAAGCTCAAGATCCGAAGGCTTGTTCGTGCCCCATCATGCCCCACCCATATGTTCCAGAAGGTACTTTGGAACCGCGCCACCGTCATGGACAGTTGCCTCGGGTTGTTCTTACCTGAAACCCAGGGCCGAACCTCACAACGACGTGAAGGTGAGACCAGATGCAAAGAATCGAAGACTCACGACACCGAAAACACCTAGATTTGCGTCTTGAAATTGCTTCCATGAAGCTGTGTAAATTTAGATGCAAATCATTTGCCACTTTGCTTGTGGCTTTATTTCTTTAGCCAGCTTTGTAGGGGCAAAGAAGCAACGCAAACACACAACAAGACTCACTGAATATAATTGCATGCTACACGGGTGAGGCCAAAGAGTCGTTGGATCTCAACCGGATTTACAAGGCGCTATCGGTCCGCATTTTGCAAAGGGACTCTACAGTATATCACGACTCGGGCAGGTGTTTTCTGTTCCCCCATGGCTTTGGTGGCAGTGGAGCTATACAGAGCACAAGCGAGTATGGTAGTAGACACTAGTCCACATCTACTGCAACTGGCGCATCATTTTGGCATTGGAATTCAAAGCGCTGGTCGCCGAGCGGCAAGTTGCCAAGAGATCGCCCAGAAATGGCTTTTCTAAATTGCTCCAGCTGTTCTCAGCTTTTGTGTTTTTTGAAGCCACAAGATTTGGATGGCACGTGGGCGCTGCCAGGTGGCCAGCATAGTCGACTTTTGGCGGAAGCGTGACGCTCCTTCAATTGGCAGTTGTCTCAGGAACAAACCGAGCACCTTTCCGGCAAGAATGCAAGTTAGGCCTTTTGTTTCCTGGCCCGTTGAACCTTCTATTCTCCCGTGGATGCCTACAGACTGATCGGCACTCCTCGTTTGTTTTGCGCTTTAAGGTCAGTACTTTGAAGATCATCCTGAAGTGCTGCCTGAACCAGACTCTGGAAGGTGAATCGGCGCAGTGAAACTTGTGAATTTGTTCTTATCTTTAAGCTTAGCACGTTGCTATTAGGTTGGAGGCCACTACTAGGACTAGTAAGGATGTATATAATAGAACCCTCGCCGTAACGGTTTCAAAAGTTAACAAAGTCTTTGGAACTCCTTTTGCCACTAAGCATTATTGTTACTAGTAGTACGGCCAGGAGCCCCTAGTAGCGTCCTTGCGCCTAGTAGCGATGCCAGGAGCCCCTAGTTCAATTTGTTTTCTTTGGACCTGTAGACCGTAGGCAATTTTTGCTGTCTTTGTTTTTTTTGCGCCAAGCCCATGCTTCCCCAGGCCGGTGCACGCCCTGCTCCTGAATTTCTTTGCGATGCAGCTGTGGAGCAAGCCTTACATAGACTGTTTGCCGTGGTCGTTGCTGTAATCTCCTTCCTTTGTATTGGGTTGGAGGCCGATACTAGGTTGGAGGCCATCGCTAGTAGGTTGGAGGCCGTTGCTATTAGGTTCAAGGCCGCAGCCGTTTCAGACTTCAAGTCTTGAAGTTTCACGTGCTCTGAGGGCCCGAATATGGAAAGAGCTTGGCCTGAACAGCCGCGTACTCAGCCGTGGGGCACAACAGTAACGAATTTCGACCGAGCCTGAAGAAGCACAATGTGCTTTGCAGGTGGCAATGAGAGCATAGAGCCGGAGGCTTCCACAGAAACTTCGACATGGTTGGCAGTTCGTTCGCTCTTTGCGCGAGGCGTTCAGAGCATTAGATGCTGACGGTGATGGTGTTGTGTCGAAGGATGACCTCAAGAACAGGCTTCAACAGGCATGTCGGAGCAAGCCACTGTTTGTATGACATCCAAGTAGGCATATTGTCAAAACAAGGCAGTTCTTTGTTTACTCCGAGAGATAGAAGAATGGAAGGAGGGAAGGGAAGGGAAGGACGAAAGGACGAAAGGACAACAGGTTGGAAGTTGGGTCTAAAGAATTCAGACGGCCCGACAAATAAAGAGCAGAAAAGAGAAGAGGTCTTTGTACTTATATTAAAACTATTTTTTGGGGAGTGGATGGTTCACTGGAAGCAAGAAACCAGAAAGGAAAGGTCTAAGAGTCTAAAGGCATTAAAGAACGACAAGAATAGGACAAAGTATAGGGATTTCTGTTTCTCGTACCCTTGTCTTTCGCAAGCGAAAGTGCAGAAATTGAAGAACTGGATAGACTCACATATCAACCGTTGATGTAAAGCAAGTTGTTACGATACCATGTGTTGTACGTAAGTAGGCATTTTGCGCGTGAGGACTTTGTGCCGCAAAAGGACATGAACAACCTGTGCACCAAGTTTGCACGCCTTTTCGAGGTCCACGCGTCGAGGTATCTACCGATCAGCTGTTCTTTCCCCGGCTGTGCGAAACCCTGCGCAGTGTCGTCTCTTCGTGTGCACGTTGCAAAGAGTTCCGTCGCGTAGACATAGATCGAGACTGACGGGTGTGCGCTCCAAAATGCTCGGATTCTGTCAGAAACTTCCTCTTTCATGAAACGTGTGCGTGTGGAGAACGAAAAGGGTGGACGCTTGACGTGTAAAGTTTGGCTTGCACATGCTCGGTAGACTCTGTCAGTCTGCGTGCGCACAAGCCAAAGCAGGACGGCCGTGCTCACCAATCCGGATCACGCCAGGACGTGGAACCCGGGCAGGGCATCACAAGGCGGACTTGCGTCAAAAGCCGAAAATCACATCAACTTCCCGCCGGTAGCACGAGGTAGGTTTGTGGATTCCGGACAGTGCGTCGTAAGGATGTAGCGCATCTCGATCGAAAATGCCACAAGTGCGGAAGCTGGAGAGGCCTCTAGAGACCTCTAGACTCGAAATGCAGTTTAAGCAGACAGTCCACACAGACTGTCTCACGATGATGACTCTAGACGCGAAGCTGGACTGCGGAGTGCAGTTGGTCTTGGGTGTCCGGAGGCTTTCCTCACAGTAGTTTGCGAAGAGGATGCCGCGAATCCATTGGGTATCTATCTAGCACTTTTAAGTTGTTGTGACCTCATTGCTACCACCATCTTACGCGAAAGGCTCGCATATTGCAAGAAGATGAGACAAAAGGTGGGAAAACAAGAACCTGCAAAAAATATGAAAAACACATATAAGGACGAAGAGAACAAGAGGCAAGAAAAGTCAAAAAAGGAAACAGCAGAGGGGAATCATGTTGAAGATTTGCAACAGCCGGATCACTGGACTAGTGGAAACTCTGAGGCCGACAGGTTAGCAAAATGTTGCGCCAAAGAATATTGGGAATCACATCAGCTTTGAGCGAGAACACGCCTAAAAGGCAGCGATAGCCACTCAAGGTCACATAATCGCGACTTAGCGCCAACGTTTCCGGATAATATAGCCAAGCGACAGTCATAATGCATTCGGATAAAGCCCAGAGTTTCCTCATTTTCCGAATCCTACAAGTGCAACTGTTCCGCCCGGATCCGTTTGCGGGAAACACTTTGCTTGTTGCAATCCCCGAACTTGTCAGTCTCAATCAGTAGTTGTCCTGCAGCCCGAAAATTACTTCATTCAGGCCTGTTCGAACCAGGCGCTGACTCAACAACATATTGAGGATATCAAGCAACATTATCCTCGTTTCAGTTTGGCTTTTGGGGCTGAGCCTCGAAATTAGAGGCTTATGTTGACGTCACTCCTCACCGACTTGCAAAGTGTCAACATCGTATGATTGGGTTTTGCTCGGTTGTTTGTTCGGGTCCCGTGGCTCTTGCTTTTCCTGCGATTTTGTATCTGCACTCCGACTGTAAATGCTTATTTCGAAAAGTGTGTGTCACTGCACGCTTCAGTATGCATGTTCAGATCCCCTGGGATGGACTTGGAAGTTGAAAGGCGATGACGTTCTCAGTGCGAAGCATATTACTTCATTGCAGAAGCTTGGAACGGGCAGGTTCAGTGGTTTTTCTGGCTTTGGCACTTTCGTCAATCCTGTGCATATCTGGTTCTTCCTTCTCCGTCTCGCTATCTCCCTACTTACGGGGTTGCTTCCCTTCACGAACATCACCTGGATTAGTGCTCCGTGCTCTCCTTTTTCGTTGGCTGTGATCCTGCGTACCTCGGCCGCAGAAAAATCAGAAGGCACAGATTCAGACTTTGGACGCCCATGCTACAAACATATGTGCATTATGACCAACCACCGGCTGACATTCAGAGAAGTGCGTGTGTTTCTATAGGTTGAGAGATTGTGAAACATCACTTGTAACTTAACCGCATGATGTTGGACACTCAGTTTTGAGTGGAGACAGCTCGTGCAAAAGTGCAACGTCTTCCCAAAGAAACCTTTGAACACCCTAATCCCCAATGGCAATGGTCACAAACAATAACTTCATGTTGAACGTTTCCAGCATTTTAGCTGACAACGCTGTGCTTGGACAGTCTTGCGACTGAAGCTTCGCAGAAATATTTTAAATTCAAAATGTAACTGGCAAGAAACAAGGAAAAAAGGAAAATCCAAGCAGCACACGGGCCAAAATTGAACAAAGAAACCCACTATATATAACTTATTTATATATATATATAGGTGAAACGCGGTGTTTTCCCAAGAGGTCCGGGCAACTGAACCAACCACCGAGTTCAGGCAACGCATCGAAGGGCTGCAACCGTTGAAGAGCAAATGTAGTCTCCCGCACGTTATTCAACAAATTGCAAAAGACGAAAAGCTAAGGACGCTACCAGTAGCTTTTTGGCTCCTAGTAGTAATGCCCTTGTTACTAGTAGCGAGGCCCTTGTTACTACTATAAACGTTTTTGAAATCAATATGAAGACGAAAGTTAACGCTCACAGCTTCATGCGGAGCAGTGAGTGGATGGTGGGATGGACAAAGTGGAGATGGAACAAGGAGATGCTGAATTCAGAAGATAGAGAGAGAGATATAGAGGATTATAGATAAGCAGTTCTGTGTTGACAAATGCAGTCAAGGTTCATCAAACAAACAGCAAACACAAAGATTAAGAATATCGGGACCTTACAGAACAAACCGTTCAAAAGAGTCTGAGGTTTTAACTGGAGTTAATAAACCCCAGAACTTTGGAGCAACAAAAAGGCTAACACCAGAGCAACTAGAGACCTGATAAGATGCGACAAGAGACAACCTCCGTCTTCGGAGTTCGCTAGTCCTCACTACTTCCCACATCTCTTTACAACTGCCAGTTGCTTCGAGTAGCATTTTTTGATTGGCCTGAAACCAATGTTTCCTTGGAGTTGTGCCAGGTTTCTGGGTTCGAGCATGTTTTCGAGGGCATGGATGTCCTCGTTGACAACATGTTGAGCAGTCGCCTTGGGAGATGTCACAGGTCTGAGAGGGAACTAACGGAACCATGTGTTTACCATGTGGTTACCTGTTGTGCTTCTGTTCCACGAAGATGCAATGCATATGCAGATGCTGTAGCCATTGCCAAGTCATTGCCTTTTCGAAGGTGCAGCGTGACCCGTTTGTCACGGTTTCGTAGTTTTGTTGCTTGTTCGTTGCAAGGTGTGTTCTGCACGTTTCCAGCCGTTTCAATATGCAAACACTGCCCTTTGCCAATGTATCCATCTCCATGATATTAAAATCACCAAGCTTAAGCTGACCTGCTCCTACACGACCTTGTTGAACAGATTTTCGCACTGTCCCATGATGGATCCCCATATATAGACAGGAAGGCGAGACCCCCTTTGAAGGGGCCGTACCGTTGTTTTTAACCATTTCATTTTATGTTGTTCTTTTGGCTTTCCATGGGCTCGCCATAGCCTTACCAGGGCCTCATGTCCTTCCATGGAGTTTTATAACATGTTACATGAATTCCTCCCGTTGCTCCATGAGTTCTCAGAAGTTGCTACATTCAAAACAACAGCTCGTGAAACTCAATGGGTTGACTTCGTGACATTGTCTTGCCCTCTCCTCGTGACTGTCGTAGTTGTGTTTGGATTCGTGCACTGTTGCTATGTGTTGCTGCTGGCTTTGGGGTGATTCAATTTGTCGAACTTGCCAGCAGTTGCTCTGGTTGTTTGCGCCGCCGTTAAACTTCGGCGGTTCTCCTTTCAGTCCCTCTATTAGCCCTTGCTTTGCTATCCCTACTTTGAGACAGTTTTTCCTGCCATCATTGCTCTTGCCTTGGCCCTCGCCAGCCTCTCCCTTCACTTCAGGAGCGAATTCCTGATAGCCCTCGTTCTTGATCAGTTGAACCCAATCCATCTCTAGTAATCTATTTGCAATGGCCCGAACCTACTAGCAATGGCCTCCAACCTAATAGAAATGGCCTCCAACCTACTAGCGATGGCTTCCAACCTACTAGCGATGGCCCCGCAACCTACTAGCAATGGCCTCCAACCTACGAGCGGTGGCCTCCAACCTAATAGTGATGTCCTCCTACTAGCGATGGCCTCCATCTCTAAGTTGGATGGGTTTCAGTTCTTGCTGTCCTTTTGGTATTTGTGGTGGACCGCTGCTAAAGTGTTTCTTCAAGCAAAGCTGACTCGTCGTCAAAGTTCTGCCCTCTGTCAGAATTGAAGGAGCTTGGCCTAGTTTGGCCAAGGTCTTTCTTCCTTCTGCTTTCTTTTTGCTCCTCTCCGGTTGCAGCTTTGGGCTTCTTCTAGCTGAGATGGAAGTTGCTCTTCCCTACTCATCAATGTCACAGTCACAGTCCTTAAGCCGGTTCTTGTGGCAAGGATTCTTTGAGTAAGCTTGCCTCATGTGTTTGCCCTACCATGCCCTAAAACAGGCAACCCGGTGGCTACGCCTTAAATTTTGAAGGCTTGCTCAGCAATCTCAGCTGCAAACCTTCAATACTATAAAAGCGGCTGAAGTCATTCTTCGGCAACAGTGCCTTTCACTGGTTGACTTGACTCAAAAGTGCCCTCAACATTAGTGGAAAAGTCTTGGTGCGTGTGCTGTGGAGACATAGATGAATCGGTTAATGTAGATTTGTGAAGGTGCAGGTGTCGAGCCATTGGTGCGGAATACGACGGCAGAAAGTGTTGCCTTTTCGGATCCCATCATTCTGTTGACCTTAGTAGCGTCCTTGCTCCTAGATCTCCTAGCAGCGATGCCATTTGCTACTAGTAATTACCCAAATTCAAAGTTACGGAGTTCTGAACTTTCATTTCTATGCGGCCCGAGGCGAAATAGCAAAATTTGGACAGCAGGATAACGGTCTCAGCTTGGAGCCAAGACAGGCAGTAACAGGCATCTCTTTGAGAGAGTTGCTAAGCTCAGAGATGTTAAGATTTTAAGCCTTACAATGAGAGAGGGAGAGAGAGAGAGAGAGAGATTTCATAGACACTTGCTACAGGCCTGCAGTGTAACAAAGCAGACACTTGCATGTGCAAGCGGCACTTGCAAAGATGTAGTGGCATTCGAAAAAGCTCCTAGTAGCGTCCTTGTTCCTAGTAGTAAGGCCAGGAGCCCCTAGTAGCTTCTTGCTCCTAGTAGCGATGCCTTTTGCTCCTAGTAGCGTCCCCTACAGCAAGTCAAAGCGATCAACGGCGACTGCACGGCGCTGCCCTTTTGGTTGGGCGAACCCCTCCCCGCTTGAGAGGGTAGCGGCGGATCAAACATGAAAAAAACTCAAGTGCCAGCGAGCACTTCACAAGCTGAACATACGGTAACATGTTTGGTCCTTGGAAAATTGGCTGTCAGCCGTTGCGCAACTCAATCCTCAGAGGTCAGAGACTGGCCACCTTGGGTGGACGTCATTTGGAGGTACGATCCTAGTGACTAGTGCTGCATACTGCACAAGGATGGAACTCATCGTGCGCTCGGGTGTCCCGTCCCTCCACTGATCTCCAGTGGTAGTCCAAGTGCCACCGACTGCCTTGTTTGCAGATCAAGACCCCTCTGGTGAACAGGCATTCGGACTGGTGGGAGTTCATTTCACGAAGGCAGCGGTGCACTCACGCTGGTTATTTGGGGGAGGCCACTGCTATTAGGTTGGAGGCCATTGCTGCAGGTGTCTAGCAGCTAGCATTTTCTATGTTAGGGTATCCAGTGCTTTGTGGCCTTCCCATGCAGGCTGCTGAGCTTCATTTCGCTCTGGACCTCCTACATCTTGAGTTCATTTCGTAGACGTCTGGTGACCACTGTCTCGTCATTCTGCGTTCCCACTTCAGGTCTCGTAGGTGGTCTGTTTCTGCTCCAGCGGCCCAGCAGGAACCCAGAGCCGGAATTCCCTGGCGGGAGGCAGCGCAAGGAACAGCCCTCGTGCAAGACAAAGTGTCGTGCAACTCTTATAGTCTTATAGTCCTTGTGCATGCTGCGCCCGACATGGCTAGGGACTATGCTGAGCAGGTACGGCCTCCCTGTACATATAGTGATGTAGTGAGTGGGTGCATGAGGCCTTGAGCCCATTCCGAGTTGAGCCTACAACCGAAGGAAAACGTCTTACCTACACGCCCTGTAACCCCGATGAGGGAGACAAATGATCAATTTCCAGACTAAGAGAAACCTGCTTCCATCGCATGAAGCTTTGGCCCCCCCAAAGGTGAGGAAGCCATTCAGGCAGCTGCAAAGCACTGGTCCAGTCGAAGTGTGGGCCTCAGCCACAGTCAGTGGTGTTGGGACGGCTTGACACAAATTCACACATTTTCACAACACTCTCATATTAAGAAGCTACTAGGAACAAGTGCATCGCTACTAGGAACAAGTGCCTTACTAGTAGTAACAAGAAGCTATTATATAGAAGCAACATGTTTTGTCGGGCCTCCCCCCAATAGTGGCCTCCAACCTAAGAGCGATGGCCTACCGGCCTACCGCCATTTTGAGTTGGCCTTGTGCGAAGGTTTGTCATCCTTGCTGGATTCGGATGAGGAAGGTTCAGATGGCAATTGATAGTTCAGCGCCAAGATTCCCAGGCAACGAGACTGGGAAAGTTAGGCGTTGGGCCAACAGCTGTGGCAATTCATTTAATTTCTTTCGGTAAGTTTGGCCAGCGATCTCTTAAAGAGGCCGGCGGCGCCAGAATCATTTTGAACAAGAAGATCTACAACTTAGTTTGTTCAAAAGGCGCAAGAAAAGGCCACTGAACAAACTCAAGGCTCGTGTGCTGATTTGCTGACTGGCGTTGGAACTCCCAAGAGAGCAGTTGTACACACAAACGCAGCTGAATCGCTTGCGAGGCCTTACAGTAAGTAGCTGCCGTAGGTAGATCTGAGTTGTCCTCCAAACTAGACATAATTTTTATCTCCAAGGAAACTTGTGGTGTTTGGGTGTCATAGGTTTCATCATTTTTGGACCCCCATTGAAAAAGGGCTGTCGGTGCCGGTGCATAGCGTTCTTGTTTCAAGTGCGTGTTGACATGCAAACTGATGCGGACAACCCCTGCAACCACTTTGCCACTTTGCATTTTTCCCTCTCCGATGCTTGCATAGGAGGGCATGTTTGACTTGCACGTTTCGTTGTTGGCTCGTGGACTAGCCACCCAACTTTAGATTCCACCAGCTTTGCCATTGGCAGGTCCCACTGCAGAACCATCAAGGTATTTGGAAGTCACTTGTTTTTTTCAATCTTGTTGACTTTGTGCCAGTACCTTTTAAACAACTTGTGCATGCACTCGGGTACATCTGAGACCTCAACAAGTGTGAAGATGGGCTGCCCTGACATTCCCAAAAAACTATTGACATGTGTTTCACCATCTGGGTGCAGCCATGAGTGGAAGACCGACACAAATTTGTGGGTGATTCACTTTCACCGGAAGTGACCGCGCCTTAGTGAGTGGTGTGAGGGGTGGTGCCGGCGATTTAATCTTTGGCCGTCGTGCGTGGTCAGGGCTTAGCCACCATAGCTCCTGCATGTACAGTTTAGCATTCCCCACGGCCCCACGACAAGAGGATTCTTAGGTTGGGTCAGGGAGCCTTGCAGTAACTCAAGAAAAATAGCTTCTTGTTTCTACTAGTAAGGCACCTGTTACTACTAGCGTGGCACTTGTTTCTAATAGCTTGGGTCAGGGAGCCGTGCAGTTTCAGGCTCAGCCCTTTGTCTCACTGCAGATTTGCTGCAGGACCCAATGGCGTCAGACGGCTACCGTTATGACCAGGTGCCAACTGCAATTGAAAGGATGCGCCGCGTGCAAGCAGAAGAGTTGGGCTAGATAACACCGTGCTGCCAGCATGCTGTGCAACACGTGATGTCATAAGTGTTGCAGTCCGCTGAAGATTGCATTTGGTTGGTTTGCGCTAATTGCACGTTAAGGATGCAAATGATTCGATGTAAGCAGTGGCCATCCACCTGCCCAGAGTAACCTGTGGTCTAGTGCCTATGGCTCGAGTACGGATCGATGGATTGGCCAATCTCACGTAAAATTGATCACACAAGCTTTGGCTTCCTTTTTCTCGTGTTATTCCCTTTATCTCACGCACATTTACGATAGCGTTGACTGACATAAAAGGCCCACCAAGCATATCCTTTGAATGCAGCCCTTGCCCCAGCCACGGCGTTCCCCACAGCATTCACTTGGCTGTCCACTCCTCATCCCCTTGGCCAGGAGCTACTAGAAACAAAGGGCATCGCTACTAGGAGCAAGGATGCTACTAGGGGCTCCTGGCCTTACTACTGGAGCAAGAGGACGCTACTAGTAACAAAGGGCCACTCCCCATATCTTTGGACCCTTTAAGAGGTGCACGCATGCCCGGCCCAGATGGCATTTGCAGCATTGATCTCGCCCACAGACAGCCTGAGGTTGAGGCCATGTGCAATTGAAGCCTACATGCAGCTTCAGCAAGAGTTTGACAAACTGAAGATCAACAAAGACAAATCAGGGTTTCTTGCGGACACTCTCCAAGGCAAGATCTAGCTGGAAACAATCTTCCGAAATCAAATATCTGCGACCTCGGCATGGATGCTATGGAAGCGTGCAGCAGGATGCGTTTTGTGCAAAAACAACACCTCAGGAAGAATTCACACTGCCAAGCAGGCTGCGCTGCGCAAGGAGGAAGGCGGCTTTGCAATACAATCCTCATCCCAGTCCCACAAGGAGGGCACCAAGAGGTCTATCCCAGAGCACTGTCTACTGCCTTCGGATGCAATGTGGACGAAAAACTCGGAAGAAGCATGGATGCCACCTCACTTGAGCCCTTCGCAGCACGAAGGCCGCAAACTCTTACACAACCTGCAGAACACCTGCAGCCAGATCGCGACCGGGCCAATAGCAGACACACACACACACACACACTCTCCACCCTCAAAGACCTCTCCAAATCGATTTATGGCTCGATTGCCGCAGACACCTTGAGGATTCCTGCTCACTTCCCAAGGCATCCCGGTGGAAAGCCTCTGGATTCTGGATGAAGGAGTTGATTGCACAGCAGGATGAAATTAAAGATACATCGAAAAGGGACCCCAAAAGCATTCACATAGCACACGCTTCTGCAAGGGGCCTTTTCACTGCTGAGCAGCATTGCAACCAAAACAAGCCTTGCTATATATAGATATAGATGTGATCTCGCACCAGGGAAATGGGATGGTCTTGCTGTTAATTGGGGGAAAAAAGGGCTGTTTTAGCAGGACAGCTAGATCTCCGTCAGAACAACTTCCTTGCTGAATGGAACATCAAAGTCTTTCAGCTTGACCCATCGCCACCACTGCTAGGGCGCTCTGACCTAAACTTAAGGCTCTTGAAATGGTTGCCCAAAACAAATTCCATATGCTGTGGCACTGTGGTCCATCAGTCTCATGACTTGGCCTTGAGAAACACAGGGCTTCTGTGCCGAACCTCCACAGGAAAAAGCTGTTTTTTAGTATGCTTCTCGCTTAAACAACAAACATCAAAAACACAGGCACTCGCTGACGTTCCAGTGCGAAGCAGATTGTTTGGTTTTTGTGGGTTTGGATTTTTTGCCCTTGGCTTGCTTTTTGCTTTGCTGTTGGCTGTTTTCCAGTCATGCCAATTTGAGCGTCTTTGGCTTGTGAGGCAAACGCTACACAAAATTCCTGTTCGTGTTCCTGGACACTTCTGACAATGTTTTTGATGGTTTTAGATGGTCTTGTTGTTTCCATTTTCTTTTGGCCGCCATTTACTTCCTTGTCAGGCTTTCCTCTCCAGTCAACTTTCCGCCCATCCCTGACCGCTGCACTGCAGCTTTCTGCACATTCTTTTGAATGGCCCCTTTGAAGCGTTTTGTGCCTCACTTGGACGCTCTCATTGGTTGACTGTCGACACCTTTGTGTGTCTTTAAAAGCATGTTTGAACAGGAGAGGTTCACACACAGATATATAGAATCTATATGGTATATATATATATATATGTGTGTGTGTATATATACATGTATACTGGATGCTCATTCCGGAAGGAATGTGACCATACGGGTGGGCACCCGTCTCAAGCTTTCGAAGGTGCCAGAGGATGAGACACAGAGGACGCCAGGCAGCTTCTGCAGTGAAGTTGTGATGCCCACTTGATCCTGATAGTGCAGCTGTGCGTTGGGGGAGTCTGGAAGACTCAAAGTTGGTGCTTTATGCCGTATTAGAGGAGCTCATTAGTTCAATCAATTCATTTATTTTTGGCATGCTTAGTCGATTTGCTCATCGTGACTTGGCTCAAACATCAATCTTTTTCCCAACTCTGGCACTTGGGTATTCCAGCTACACAGCTATTTCGAGAACCGCATTTAGAACAGATAGAGTTTTTTGTGTGCGCTTGTTCATTCAATGTCCCGAATCGCCATGGCCCGCAAGCAAGCCTTACAGCCGCTGACCATCGCAACTTCGTTCATGTATTTTTGGATTTGACGTTTCGATTAAGTTAGAAAGTTTCATCCCCAGGTTGAGGATTTTGACACTCATTTGATGGTCGCCTTCTGTTGTTCTAGCTTTTTTTCCCATCCCATTCATCGTGGTGAAACGATGCCGATAAATCCTCCACGTGGGGACCAAGCATGCGAAGTATCGTGCCATGAGCTGGCTCTCAGGTTCTCTTTGGATTGCTTTGCGTTCTGCAGCCCGTAACGTTTGTGGGCCCAGGCGGTTTCTTTACTTGCACGGCATGCTTGTGCATTTCCTTTTGGCAGGTGCGTCGTTTTGAAACACTTTCAGGCCGACAGCCCAACCAAAGCCATGTGCCGCGAAGGGCGTCTGACAGCTTTGGAGAGGCCCCCCTGGACAGAGGGAGACTTGTGGACGCATGCCTCTTGTTACAGCTGGAAGTATGAGAGTGCAAGGTCCCTGGGCTGGGCTGGATTGACTAGAGTAAGATGCAACCCTTCTGAGTAAGAAGGGCTGCTATTATCGCCTCCACTAGGCTGAAGAGCTGCTTTCTGCATGTAAGCAGGAAGGAAAGAAACAAAATCAGACATGAGGAAAACGCGCCTGACACGAAAATACAAATGAATTTTCATTTGAATGCGTGTAGCCTTTGCATGGCCACTCGTAAATTCGGCCTTCAGGCCCTTCAGCTTCCTCCCGAGCAGGTGGTGCAGGCTAGAGAAAAAGAAGCAGAATGCTAATGCTGTCTTGCTTTTGTGAGGGTGGGGGTGGGATGCTGCGGGGTCTCAAATTTCTCGAAATCACCATAGTCAACTCCGTAGGACTGCAAGGACGGTGCTAGTCCACTTTGGTGGTTTTTGAGTAGGTTATCTTAGCGCGCATGCATGCAGTTGCTCTTGGCCAGCATCCTTCGGCCAGTGTTCCTATTGACGATGTATATTTTGCTTCTGATGGAGGTTCTTTCGCTTCTAACCTATCGTGTCTTGCACCGGCTGCCAGTGTGTGATAATCTATGCTGATCGCTTACCTCACGACAATGCTGCAACCTCACACAATTGACGCAAAAAGTCAAACAAGTGGGGATCAGAGAGTTTCCTTGCCTTGTTTCCTCACTTTCTGCATTGTATTCAACGTGGGTTCGTTTGCTGAAAGTGGAGGCAGTGGGACAAGCTGGGCCGCGTGTAACGGCTTCTGATGTGGCAGCAGCTGGCGGTATGGGCTTGGAGGAGGCAGCTGCTTTAGCTGCTTCAGTTCTTTTTTTCCGTTTCTCTTATCCTTTGGTCCTTTTGACCTTTAACCAAGAGAGAGAGAGAGAGAAGTGCTGATAAGCTTTGCTGGGAAGTTTTCAAGTCAGGCCAGAAAGGGCCTGGTTTCACTTGCCGCGGTTTTGGGCGCCGAATCTGAGCTGGAGGTCTCGAAGACTGGATTCATGGAGTTGAACAGAACCATTTTGCCTTGTGAAATGAAAAGGCGTGAACGTCATTGCTTTTATGGCTTTCTGTTTGTTCGTTGAAGTGTTTGTGTTGCTTTCTATGTGCCACTGGGCCTCTCAGGCGAGTTGGTCTACCGATTCCCTTCAGATGTGAAGGCTGCCCTCTTGAAGGTCTCTGCTGCAGCTGCGGCTCGCGAGGTTGGAGTGACAGCTGGCACGAAAGCTAGTAGCTTCTTGTTACTACTAGTAAGGCCAGGGGCTACTAGCAGCGTCCTTGCTCCTAGTAGCGATGCCCTTTGTTACTAGTCAGTAGCTTCTTGTTACTAGTATAGCATCAGCTAGGTGGAGTCCGTTTTTTGCTCCGGGTCGGCTCCTCTCCTCTCCTCTTCTCTCCTCTCCTCTTCCTCGCCTCCCATCCCCCTGCTCACGCCAGAGCATCAAGCATGGTGACAAGCATAAGCATGTAGCCGGTATCATTCTGATCCTGAGCCACTCATCATCACTAGCAACCCGGGCTGGCACGAGGCCAGACACACTTATGATTTTGCGTACGGAACTGAAAGCGGTTGTCCTGAGGGAACAGGAGAGAAACCTGAAAAGAAGTGGAGGTCCATCAATGTTCAAAGGCCATCAAATCCAAAAGCTCCAACGTTCACGCGACAGGTTGACGACGTTCGTGCCAGTTCGTGAGTGACTGCAAATGCATTAGCTCATTAGCACTTTACCGCAACCTGAGAAGACCTGCAAACAGCCTGAGCCAGGGCGGACCACTAGTGTCAATGTGTTCATCATCTTCTCGCAGGTACGTGCAATCTGCGTCCAGATTGCATATCACAGCAAAACTTGAAGTGTCTTCGTTGAGCGGTGACTTCAAGAATGCCCACCGCTCCCCTGCTGACGAAAAACAAATCAAAGCGACAACTCCAAAAGGAGCCTTGTGAATCCAAAGGTTACACACACACTCTGACACTTGTATTCAGTGACTCAATTCCCACGCTGAGAAGAAAGGTGAGGGAACGGCAAGGTGGCAAGGTCCGCTGAAACGTATTGTTGAACATTGTTCACAAGTGCACTCAAACGTTCAAATGTGGCTGCAAAACGATCAAACGCGGCTGCACGTCTGCGGTGGAAAAAGGTTTCGGGGTGGAAACGTGAAGAACCATGAATCAAAAATTTTGGAGAGTGGAGTCACAGCTTGGTCAAACGTTCCGGTTGCAGGTACACGGAAGTGATCAGCTTCCGCATCCTAGGATCTTGCAAGGAGCTTCGTTGGGCAGAGCCTTGCAAGTCCTCTCTGTCCCCCTGCCTGTAGAAGGTGTTCGAAAAAGGCGGTTGAAAAACCGTGGAAGGAGTAGCGGTGGAAAACCCTTTGTCCAGGGGTGGACACACACAGGTCGCCGGCTTCGGCGCTTTTTCAGCGCGCATGTGAGAAAACTAAATAGTCACCTAAAAAGCCTCAGAAACAAAAGGAGAGAAAGACAGAAAGAGCAGCGCTAAGAGGGGAAGAAAGAAAGATAGGTGTAGTTACGAGGCCCACTAGTTACAAAACCTTCTAGTTACTGACTACCTAGCACTCTAGTTACTGAATACTTAGCCCTTGACTTGAGGGAACGGAAAGAAGTGCTGGGTCCGAACAACAGAAGGTTTTTCAACAAGAATTAGTTACTGACTACTTAGCAGTTCTTAATTACGTGCAATAGTAAGGGAGCGGGACTTTAGTCTTAGACCGCCCGGGTAGGAAAGACTAGAAAAGGAACAACACAGGGAAAGGCACCGACACACAAGTGTGTCGAGTACCATTTCCCTATGTTGCTCCAAATAGGTAGGGAGTAGAGCTCAGCGGGGGGGGGGGGGGGGGGGGG
>CAXAMN010005880.1:156776-173711 GCA_963970005.1 Durusdinium trenchii
GGGGAACCTGCCTCATTGGGTTTTTTTCAAGGCACCGTTTTATAGCCCGGCGGCTGTCTGATCCGAAAGCTGGTGGAAGAGTAAGTTACCGTGTTTAGGCCCGGCGGCCAATGCAGCTGTTGATTCAAAGGGTGTGTCAATGACTTCCAGTGGAAATCCGGTGAGAGGTGGCATGTTGGGTTGGTTGCTTACCGAGGTGAAAAACCGCGCCCCTGTGACGGGGATCACACTCAGCACCCGAGTGGGACGGCTGAGCGAAACACACTCTGACACTTGTATTCAGTGACTCAATTCCCACGCTGAGAAGAAAGGTGAGGGAACGGCAAGGTGGCAAGGTCCGCTGAAACGTATTGTTGAACATTGTTCACAAGTGCACTCAAACGTTCAAATGTGGCTGCAAAACGATCAAACGCGGCTGCACGTCTGCGGTGGAAAAAGGTTTCGGGGTGGAAACGTGAAGAACCATGAATCAAAAATTTTGGAGAGTGGAGTCACAGCTTGGTCAAACGTTCCGGTTGCAGGTACACGGAAGTGATCAGCTTCCGCATCCTAGGATCTTGCAAGGAGCTTCGTTGGGCAGAGCCTTGCAAGTCCTCTCTGCCCCCCTGCCTGTAGAAGGTGTTCGAAAAAGGTGGTTGAAAAACCGTGGAAGGAGTAGCGGTGGAAAACCCTTTGTCCAGGGGTGGACAGACACACACACACACGCCCGCCCCGAGGGGGGGCCGAAAATACTAAGGTCAGAACGCAAGTGCATGTGCGTGCGCGAAAGACAAAAGAATGAAGACATGACAGGAGGACGGGACGGGGCAAAGGTGTAGGTGGTTGTGCTGAAAGGGGAAACAAGTGCACAGGGACAAACAATGAAACCCACCTCATTATCAAGACCTGGGCGACCTAAAACCTGGGTTTAAAGTACATGTAGTTGTGCACGTACACGCTAGGGCCGGGACCAATGTGAAAGAAAGGATGAGATGAAAGACATGAAGACAGGAGGACATGAAAGAAAAGAGGAGAACAGAAGTGTGTGAAGGGGAAAGGATGAGAGGGGAAACTAAAAGAAGGGGACAGAAACCAACGAAACCAAACCTCACCAAAACCACCTAGGAGAACGTCGCCTCGTTCATGAGTATACGCTGTGTGTGCACCTGAGTTTCGGCAGGTTCCAACGAACCTCAAAAAATCCTTGACCGCTGTGGTCACCTTGTGCCCTGCCAAAGTGGCTGGCTGCTTAGACCGCTGCGGTCACGTAAAGGCATTGGAATTCAAGAATTCGACAAAAATCTGAGTTCTCTCGGCCTAGGCCACCTACGCTCGCTGTGGGCAGCTTTGTATCCGGGCACGGGATACGTTTGACAAACCCCCGTTCAACGGGTCCACAGGGGGCACTCTGCGGGCTCAACCTGGGCTGGCACGAGGCCACACACACTTATGATTTTGCGTACGGAACTGAAAGCGGTTGTCCTGAGGGAACAGGAGAGAAACCTGAAAAGAAGTGGAGGTCCATCAATGTTCAAAGGCCATCAAATCCAAAAGCTCCAACGTTCACGCGACAGGTTGACGACGTTCGTGCCAGTTCGTGAGTGACTGCAAATGCATTAGCTCATTAGCACTTTACCGCAACCTGAGAAGACCTGCAAACAGCCTGAGCCAGGGCGGACCACTAGTGTCAATGTGTTCATCATCTTCTCGCAGGTACGTGCAATCTGCGTCCAGATTGCATATCACAGCAAAACTAGCTTGAAGTGTCTTCGCTGAGCGGTGACTTCAAGAATGCCCACCGCTCCCCTGCTGACGAAAAACAAATCAAAGCGAAAACTCCAAAAGGAGCCATTGTGAATCCAAAGGTTACACACATACACACACACTTATGGATATGCGTACTGACTTGACAGCGGTGCCACACGCCGGCCTAGGGTTCCATTTCCTAAGAGTACGGGTAAGGAGGCCTGAAAAGGAAGTGGAGGTCCATCAAGTTCAGCATGGCCAGTAAAGTTAAAGGAACCACCGAACGATCGACCGACAGAATGACGTCGTCCGCTCACATCTGCAGTGCAAAGAAAACATCAAGTCTGCGAGGTTCTTGGAACAAAGCAAAACAATCCGAAAGGATCCCTGTGATTCCAAGGGTTACACACACACACACGCCTCCCCGAGGCAAGGTTTAAGCTCCGCGCCGAAGGTGGGGTGAGACTAGGTAAAATGACGAATCTCTCGATAAGTTTGATAGGCGGTCAGAGGTAATCGAAGTTGACAAATATGGCATCATCGTGTAGTCGAGGAGCGACAGTGTGGAGAGGTCGATAGGGGAAAGGAGTGGAATCCCGGGGGTATTCACTGGCAATCCCCAAAGGGCGAATTCGTCGAGAGTTGACGTAGTAGAGGACGAGATCCTCAAGAGTGCAAGTGTGTTTCCCAAACTCGTGAGTCACCGGTAGAGGGGAGGGCCATCCAGAAGGCGGTGCGGTGTTGACCTAAGCGGGAATAGATCACATCTTTGAGATCATCGACCGTGTACTCCTTAGTTTCAATCTGCTGCCTGTCGAGGGTCGCAGTGATGTAGTTAAGTGGTTGATAGACAAGCAAGCTGATGTCCAATTCGAAGCGGACGGTGGAAAGGTCAGGAACCATATCCAAGGTTTCAAAAGGCTGACGAACTTCCCGCCAGGAAGTGCGTGAGGTAGGGATCATTTGTGTCAAAGGTTCAGGTACACGAAGGCCAGGTGAAGAGATCATCGCGAGTAACGGCGGAAACGACGGATACTAAAGTGATGGGAACGATGAACAGTAAGAGCCAACGTCTGCGAGGGGTCAGAACGTTTGTGGTGTCAGGAAAAGAGAAAAGAGAAAAAAGGAAAGGCAAAAGAAACATCCGAGAAAAGGTGGCGAGCACTTTTCCAATCGTCGCGAAGGGGATCCAAAGATGTAGGGAAGCTCGTACGGCCTCAACCTGAAAGGATGGGAAACAGCAGCTTAGCTCGAAAGAATGATGATCAGTCATGGGCTCGTTCGGCAGGAAACGGAGGGTCCAGAGTAGGCTGAGTATCTGTGGAGGAGGAATTCAGTGACATAGAGCCCGAATCAGGTGGGGGGAGCGGGAGTCCAGTGCCGCTCGTGACGGGGTCAGTCAAAGAAGTTTGCCCTGCGGGGGCAGAGGAGGCTGCGGTGGAGCGGTCAGGATCGTGAGGACGAAGAGCTTGCTGAAGTTCATCCTGATAGGAAGTGAGGGTGTGGACGACCCCTCCAATGAGTTGGTTTTGCTCTGGAGCGGCAAGGCTCTGGAGCATCGGAACCTGGGAGACATCCATCTGAGAGAAGTTCCGCAAGAGGGATTCAATTTGATACTGTACATTAAGATGCTCCAAATTGTCCACAGCCTGACGTTTCTGGCCTCTGCGGTGAACTGGTATATTGGTGGGGTTGTGTGCAGCAGCCAAGCGTTCTTCTTCTGCGCGAAGTTCAGCTTCAAATCGTTCACATTGTTCCCACATGGAGAGACTTTGTGTGGCAGAAAGTACTAGTTGCCAACCCCGGGTGCCCCACACTCGAGAATGTGTCATGGGCCAGTGGGAAGCGGGGTGAGTGTCAATGAAATAACCGGTTGCTGATTTGTAGTATTCGAGGTCCATGTGGTCCCAGAAGAGGGTCTGATGATGGAACCAGGCGCGATAGAACCAATAACGATTTTGACCACTTCGGCGACAAGCCCATTCCTCAAATGGTTCGGCGACAGGCCAGGATCCATGGGCAGGATTGTGTACCTGGCGAGCATAATCCGTGTAGTCCTCATTGTATTGATTCTCCGAGCGAGGGAGGCTTGGAAGAGAAGCGGGATCAAGAGCTTGTGTGTCACTGTGGTTGGAGACCGTCATGGGGTCAGGATTCGAAGGGCTGTCTTCAGGAAGGACCTGTGTCGGTGAGGAGTCAGCCGAAGGGACGCGAACATCCTCTGGTTGAATGTTGAGGTTCTCCATGTCAATCGAGAGGGAAAAGTCCCGAGGAGGCGACAAGTGTTGAACCGAAAGGCTGCGAAGAAGGAAGAACGGAAAAAACCCTGACAGCGAAAAAATAACGAAATCAACTGTGAAGTTCATGGAAGACAAGTCAAATGCAGGCAGGGGCTTTTCCAAACGGGAAGCGAAGATTGGATGAAACAAAACGAATTAGTGAATTAAGGCTTAGCCTCAGGTAGTCGAAAAGGGAGTGCCGGTCGGGGAATGAGAAAAGGTATCTCCTCGCCGTTGATCTTGACAAGTAGTCCCACCAAAGGACGAGTCGAAGTCAGGGTAGAGTCACTCGAAAATGATGGTGCCGTAGTGGGCGCGCGAGTGCTCGAAAGATCCGGACAAGTAGATGTCGTCCGCAGTGAAATAGGAGGCTGGGCCGGGCGAGCTTTCTTTGGGAAAGTGGTGGAGATGAGGACAGGTTCATCTGGGTCCCGAAGGTGAGAGGCCATGGAAGGGCGAGGTCGTCTGGTACCTGTAGCGGGTGAAGTGGACATGGGGGGCGTCAAACATTGGAACCAAACACAGTGAGACCGAGGTTTGAGGCGAAAGGCTGATGTAGCAGAGGATAAAGATCAAGTGAAAGGGAAAAGTGGAGAGAAAAAACAGCGAAAAAAGATGAGACCGATAGTAAAAACCCGAAAGTCGGGGAAGGCCTTTTTCCGAGGTCCGTAGGACAGGTGAGTCGGCGATAAGGTAGGTCGTAATGGAAATTCATGAAGTGGCGAGTTGCTGCAGTTCAAGAAGTTCAGCCCAACGAGCTCGGATCTGAGATGGGGGCGCTGCATCTTGCTGGTGATATAGCGCCAACTGGGTCGAAGTCGTTCATTGCATTTGAGACTGAGAAGAAGGTCATCATCTTTGGCGCTCCAATCATCATCCCAAGAGGTGTCAGAGGGGGGGCGAGGGGAGGCGGGAAGAGAAGAGGGGGTGCGGGAGGGAGGGGGAGAGGGTGAGCGTCGTTTGCGTGCACGGGAGGGGAGGGGTGCCCGAGGGGCAGAGGAAACGAGGGAGCCGGATGGGGATGGGGAGGGAGGGAGAGCGCAAGTCGAGGGAGGAGTGCAGGGGAAGGGGGAAAAGACAGTGGGGGAGGCGGCAAGGGCAAAGGGAGGGGGAAGAGGAGGGACAGGTGGGGGAGACGAGGAAGGGGAGGGAGGAGGGGGGGAGGAAGGAAAACAGGGGGAAGGGAGGAGGGGAGGGCAGGGGGAGTGTGTGTCCCAGCCGATGATGCAGGCGACGGTGGTGGAGCCATATAGTCAGCCGGCGATGAAGGTAATTGAAGATCTGACGGAGGTGCTGAATGTGCACACGGTGCCCAACTGATAGAGGGTCTCGTAGTAGTCCGGAATACAGGTGAAGTCGGACTGGCCAGTGGTCCAGGAAGGCAGGAGCTTGGGGTCATGGCAAGTGGTGAAGCCTCCTCCGGATTTTGGATCATGTCGACCAAAAGACGAAGTGCCACAATGACGATGTTCAGCTGGGTCGCAATGGTGGAGACGAGATCCGAAGTGGTCGAATGAGACATGGGCGAGAAAGCGAAGTAGAACGGTAGAAAGTGTATTTGAGCCGAGACGCTGGTGAGGGGAAAGGAGGAATGGGCATAAACAAGAGAAAAGCAATAAGTGAAAACGACAGTCACGAGGTGAGGACAAAGGATATTTCAACGCGAAGATCGGTCCGAGGTGCTGCATCCGGTGAGAAAGTGAGAAACCGACATTGTGTGTGCAAAAAGGAGATCTCGGTAGGTGAAATCGATGACAAAGTTGATGAAGAAGTGGTAGAAGTTGAGTCATGGTAAAGTCCTTGTCGAGGTATTGTTGAGTCAGGTCAATGAGTTGTGGAAGGATGAGGTCACGAGGTCGAGTCAAACGGCAGATCAAAATGCCCCGAGTGAAGAGGCCGGCGAGAGCCATGTCTGGAGAGCCGGCAGTACGATTGCTGCGGATCAGTGTGAGATGAGGTGGTTGTCGATAGGTGATAGTGCGTTGAGAGGTGGAAAGAACGAAACCAAGAAGAGTCTCATCCGTGACGTACTCCATCTCCAATGGTCTGCCGTAGAAGAAGGGTTGAGCGATGGCCTTGAAGGAGTCAGTATGTAGCATGTGTGTAGGTCCGAGGAAGAAAACGTTGTCGACGTAGCGTGCCCGAAGGGCCAAGCCGGTAGCGTAGCGCCACGAAGAAGTGGGGAATGAACGGAGGAAACAGTATTCACGGAAAAGTGCGACAGCGCTGCGCAAGGCAGGGGCCAAAGGTGATCCCATAGAAGCTACTTGACATTGTCGAAACACGGTGAGGCCCACAGTGAAGTAGGAAGAGTCCAACAGGTGAGAAACCAAAGCTGGTAGATCACAAAGATGGATGGGGTGATAGGAGCGGGAAGCCTTGCGCCAACGACCACGAAAGATGCGTTGAAGGCGTTCTTGTTGGTGCTGAGCAACGCTGAGAATAGGATCGTCCCGGAGATCCAAGCCTTGAAGAGCAGCGTATCGTGGGTGGGTGACGAAATTGAAGAAGCCGGCAATGTCTTGTTGAAAGAGGACAAGGTCATCCGTGGGGTCGTAGTGTTGTAAGATCATCCAAATGTGACGAAGGAGGGGTAGGACGTCAGAAAGTGCTGTCAGTTCAGGGAAGACGACTTGCAGAAGGCAGTAAATGGCGGAAGCTACCGTCTGGCTGAGTGGTGCACATACTGTCTGCGTAGGACACGATCGGCCGGGCTTTGCTCCAGTCTCGAGAATGTTTGGGGAGGATGTATGCAGAGGGAAGACGGCGATCCCAGTGTAGGCCCCATCGATAGCGTTGTTGAAGGCGTAGGCGAGTCCTGATCAGGTGAATACCATGGCGTAGTGGTTGGAAAACAAGTGTGGAAGTGGTAGGAGAAGGAATGAAGGTCTTGTGCAGGAGGTGGTCATAGTGGCAGGGGCAAGAGAGGACCGCAGTATGTGGAAAACGATCACCAGGTCCAATAACGAAGCCTTTGGTGTAGCGGCGAAAGGCTCGGATTTCGAGTGGGGACCAACCGTTCGGGTTGGCGGACTGTTGTTGAGCATGGTGTTGCCATTCCTGTCGAAAAAAGTGTTGCCATTCGACTTGGAGGCGGGAAGGAAGGTGCCATGCACGAAGCCAACGGTCCATTTGGGTGACGGAGTGGTTCAGGAAATCACGTTCCTCCGGCCAAACAGTGTCTTGCAGATTGGCTTCAGGGAGGAGTAGACCGGGAAAAAGGTATGAGGCAAAGCCGATGATGTGGTTGGAGTCAGGGTGACGACGGAAGTCAGGTCGAATCCGGTGGCAAACGCACTGGGGAGCGAATGTCGGAGTCCAGTGACGTAGAAATGTTCTGAAAGTGAAGAGGTAGTGCTTGTAGTGGTGGAAAAAGGTGGGAGTGGAGTTGTAGAAATTCTCAAAAATGTTGGCGACAACGTTGTGGGAAACCGTGAGAGAGTTGCAATAAACGAAGAGTAGCTTGAGTGGGTGGGATCAGCAGGTTCCGGAAACGGAAGATCAATTTGAGCTGGGAGGAGGCGCGCGAGCGCCAAGGTTCGTCAATGTGAAAGTGTTGCGACCACAGGAGATAGAGAACCTCCGTGGACGTTCCTCGATGCCGATGGACTTCAGGAGAGCTGCTCGTAGAACGTCCGCGGGCCATGTTCAGGCGGGGTGGACGATGAGGAGGAGGCGAACGGAAACCGAAAAGAACAAAATTGTAAATTGAGAGCTGAAAGGGAGAGGCGACGGTAAAATCAATTGAGACCAGAGAAAAGGAGTGCAATGAGTGACATACTGACCAGAATGGAGATATGTAACAGAAAGAGGGCACTGTTTTGGACACTCGCCTGAGTCAAAAACGTAGAATAAGGAAGCAGCCACCTGACATTCACGAGGGAGGCGCAGGAGGAGGTGGTGAGGGGACCTCATTGGAGTCAGCCGGAGTCGATGGCGGTGGAGGAGTCCTGTGTCGTGTAGCTTGCCATAGATGACCATGTAGGAGGCCGCGGCCGTCGAGAGGTCGTTGGTGTGAGCGATCCAGAGCTGAGGGAGGGGTGGAGGTAGTAGAACCACGGGAAGATGTAGTCCACGGTGTAGAAGTGGAGGAACCTGGAAGTGGTGGTAAAGTGGTGGCATTAGGTGGTGGTGTACGAGAGCTAGAGCGGGTAGGTGTCGGTGTAGTAATAGGTGGTGGTGTAGCCGGAGTGGCAGGAGTTGGAGGTGATTCAGGCGGAGAGTTAGAATCATAGTTCCGGTGCGATTGTCGTCGGGACAAAAGAGCTTCATCGGCGGAAGTGCCAAGGGCGAAATTCTCCTCCGGAGTGCCCAAAGCGCGAATAAAGCCGTTGGGATTGACACGATAGTGACCATATGTAGTAGTTCCATCAGGAGTGGGTACAACGTGTTGGAGAAGGGAAACACCACGAGCAATCCGACGCTGTTGAACATTGAACTCATGGATAGCGCGACGTGTCTGAATATAGATGTTCCGGGCGGAGATCGTCTCAAAGTGTTCATCGGGTGGGACATCTTGAGCCATCACAGGGTGGGCGCAAAGGGCTTCGGTAGTCCAAGCAGCAAGACAGACCATCCAATGTAGCCATAGGAGTTCAGGTTGGCGATGTGGTTGAGGTCGAACGTTCCCGGGTGGTGGGCTGACCGGAAGACGGTAAGGATTGAAGACGGCCTGGCGTGATGGTGGAGCCGTGGAGGCCGCAAGTAGACCCGTGGGAGGAAAGAGAGAAAAAAGAGAAAAAAGTAAGAGAACGAAACGAAGCGAAAGGGGACGAGTGCGATATATCTGAGTGGAAAACGGCTGCGGTGGAAGGGACAAGGAAAGATCGAAGTTGTGGGGACAGGGGAGTGGAGGAAAAAACTCCTGCGATCTGTAACGAAATATGGCAAAAGGTTGGGCACTTTTTGGCTTTGAAACTGCCGTGGAAGAGGGCAACTTATGGCCCAAGTCAAAACTAATGCGGTGGCGAAGTCCTGAAGGGAGATGAGGCCGGACCATGTGGATGAGGTAGAGGTGGTAGTGCGAAGTCTCCGGGCAGCCAGGGTTGAGTCGGCAGTGCGTGAGGTGGGTATAGAGCTAGACGATGTAAGAGCCGATTCGTCTGGACGACTTCGTCCATCAAGCGTTCCGTGGAGGCATGTAAATCTTGAAGAATCTGTTCCAAGTCCGGTGGAAGTCCGGGAGGAAATTGGGTAGTGTAGGGCATCTCAAGTAATACCTCCAAGGAACGGGAAATCGAATCCATAAGGGCGCGTCGGGAGATCAAGAGATTGATGATACCCAACGGAGCCTGTTGAGGATGTGTTTCCAAAGTAGTCCAAAAAGAAGCTTCCATCGTAATGCGAAATGAAGGAAACAGAGGGGCGATAAGGGCGGGATCAAAGCGAACTTGAGCCAAAACAGGGCGAAGGGGTCGAAAGAAAATGAAAGGAACCAAGATACGAAAGGATGAGTGGCGAAAAAGGCATCATTTTCCGAGGAAGAGGGCGTCAGTGGCAGAAAATAGCCACATATTGTCGCAGCGCTGCTGGAGGTGTATGGTACAGGCGGACAACATATCATAGTGGGATGTCCGCTCGTCGAAGGCCGTAAGAGGGCAATTCGTCAGTACTGATGAACAATCCAGCATATTGAATTTGACTGGAAGCCGTGCGGCATTTGTACCTTTGATCTGAACGATTCCTCACGACATCATAGAAGTGGCTGGCGATGGCGTCACAAGGAAGACCACCTGTTCGCACAACATAATGCTGGGCCTGGCGGGAGAAGCACTCTCCAGCCACGAAGTACCGTCGGGAGGCAGCGCGGCCTCCAAATCCACAGGCCACGTGAAGGGCACATTGAAGCTCGGGGACCAACTGATCAGTAATGTCGGGGTTGACCCGTTTGTCGGACGAATGATTGTGACCCGGATAGCACCAGCGGCAATAGAAGCCAAGGCTGGGAAAGAAATCGGAATCTCGGGTGTCCTTCCAAGAGCGGGTCGAATGATGCCGTCTGTAAGGATCCCTTGCGTCGAAACGGCTGGACAATTGTGAACAAAGGTGTAGATGGTCTGATGTGGAGCCCATTGGAAATACTCAGTCTTGGGATAGTCCAGCTTGAGGAGCAGGACGAGAGAGTTGTGGCATGGAAGTTTGCCCCAAAGAAAGATACCTGAGCGAGGGAAGTGATAAAGTTCCCGAAATGGTCACCCCAGGAAGTCACAGGAACGCGACGGAGAGGGGTCGGAAGTAGTCGAATCAGTTACTGGATGGTGGTGTCCACGAGGGTGCGAGGTAGCACTTCAGGAGCTTCGCATTCTTCCCAGCTGCGGTCGGGGTCGTCAATGAGATGCTTGCGATACCTGTCAACAAGCGTAAGAAGTTCACCCCAGTCATGAAATAGGTGGTCGTAGATCTCCATCCAAAGGTCGTGAGGTCCGGAAGGACGAATGTGAAGCCAAAAAGGTGTGGTCCAGATATGCTTCTGAGGACCCAAGTCGAGGGAATTGCCCATGAGGTACACCAGCTTACCTGAATGCTCCATGTTGGTTGGGTTGGGGCGGTGACGAAGCCATTGGAGGGACGACCGTGGGGGAGTTTCGGGTCGATCTGAGCGATGAGGAGATCGGTTGGTCGAAGCGGCCGGAGCCGATGCCGGGGCATGGGTCGAGGCATGGGGTGTGAACAGGGAAATGGAGAGGTCGGCTGGTTCTGGTTCTGGAGCAGGTGGAGGAGTCGAAGGAGCGGGTGCGGGTGGGTACAGGTGGCGTGGAGTCAGGGTTGGTGGCAAACGGGTGGTCATTGGAAAGGACAAGGGGGTTGGTGTGGTTTGTGGAAAATAAAGTGGTAAAGGGGGATAGAAGGAACCAAATGAAGATTGAAGGAGAGCTTGCTGTTGGAATTGATGGGCAGCCTGCTGTTGAAGTTGAAGACGTAGCTGTCGAAGTTCCTCAGCCTCTGAGGGAGGAAGTGTGCTGGGAGGTGGGATAGTGGGTGGTGGTTGAAATGCCTGAGGTGGTGTGGTAGGTCGTGAAATGGGAGTGGTGGAGTCTGGAGGTGTGGGTTGTGAATGCCGACGATCGCCCGGTCCCGGTAGTAGGACCAATCCTGGTGCAGTAGAGGCGGCGTGATCGGAAGTGGGCCGAGGTGGTCTGCGGGAGGTCGTCCGAGGTGCTGAAAGTGAAGTGGGGTGGTGAAGACCTCGGTCGCGATAGGAACGTGCCGTTGTCCTGGAGTGGCGCGACCGTGAACGTGGTGAGGGACGACGGGAGGAGTGATGTCGCTCTGGTATCCGGGGCCTCCCGACCAGTGCGAGTTCGGGATTGGTGATGTCGAGATGCTCGAGAATGCGATCGGCGACTGTGATCACGCCGGGAGCCGCGCTGAGACCGCGGTGTCGCTGGTGAACGGCGTCGGGTTGACCGTGGTTTGCGAGAATGGGGAGAACGGCTTCTGGGATGGGAGCGTCGCCGATCATAATGCCGTGGAAGGGGTGACCGTGCCGAACGAGAAGTGCGATGGCCCCGGGAAGTAAGTGGTTGCGAAAGTGGTTGCCTGGGGCGGGGGCGTGGTGCGTAAGGGTTGTGGGGAGGTGGACCGGTGGTGCGAGGGTGAGAAAGTGGAGGCCTGGGCCGAGGGGCTTGCAATCGTGGTGGTGGAAAAAGGGGGGTTGGTGAGGTGTGTCGGTGGTGAGGGTGGAAAATGCGGGGAAGTGGAGACATGTGGCCGAGGGAGTGGAATAGGACAAGAAAGGGAAGGAAAATGTGAACGTGGGGGACGTGGTGCAACTGTGTGGGGAGGACGTGGATGGGACTGGAGGACCACTGGCAATTTCGGTCCCCGCTGGTGGGTTGATGGAAGGCAAGGCGGTGTTGTCATCGTCGCTGTAGTCCACTTCCTCACGAGAGCGGGAACTGCGTCCGGGTTCACGTCGTCGATGAGCTCGATGGGAAGCCGGAGAGGAACCAGAGCTCGCCATGATGCAGAGCGGTAAAGTAAAGCTGGAAAGTATTGAGGGGCCAAAGAAAACATGAAGTGGTAGACATGCGAGAATGAAGTGAGCAATACATTGAGGTACTCAAGTCAGTAAATAAGTCGGTAGAAAAAACCAAGCAGGGAAGTGTCAAATGGTCATGCAAAGTGAACATGAGAATCACAGCAACCAAAGGTGCACCTGATTTATCGAAGATCGCATGAGTAGAGGGTGAAACAAGCCGATCAAGATCTGGTCGATCGAGGTCGAGAACGGGACCGAGAGCGGATGTTCAATCGGGTCCGAGACACGAAGCGAAAGGACGGAGGTTCAGAAGATGGAGGCATCCGGTTGGAGGTGTTGTGAGTCCTGGTAGAGAGAGAGATGCCCGATCGCCAAAGTCCGTACGGCCTTGAAGTTCAGCTTCAAGTTGTTCAGGACTGTGATGTATAATATGAAGAATACCCAAGGCAGTGAGGAGCTCATGGGTGTAGTGAAGGGCAGTGTGGTTCACTCGAAGTGCAAGAAGGAGAGTGTTGTCCAGACCTTCAAGTTGAGCTCGGAGATGTGGGTGCGTCACGCGATCCATAAGTGGAGTGGTACGGAGACCAAGCGGGCGATGTAGGATAGCATGGATCTGGGCCAGGAATGCGTGTACAAGTAGAAGTTCGCGATGTAGAACTGCTTGAGCGACAGGTGGAAGTCCTGGAATCAGTGCGAGACCGCAAGGCGGGGTGGGCGTAGAAGCCATGGCAAGAAAAGGGCGGCGAGGGACGGGACGGATCAAAACGAGCGGGTGCTGATGAGCGAAAAATGAGTGACGGGGGCAAGAATGAAATGCGTGGAGTGTCAAAAGGAGAAATAAGGGACACATAGAGGCATCTGAAAGGCAACTTTTCTTGCTGAAACCCGCCGAAGGTCGAGTATTTGAAAACTAGAGTCTAAATCGTCGCGAGGGAGGTCGAGAGCGAGAGCGTGAGCGAGGGCGTGGCCTCCTCGGCGATGTCGAAGTGGAAGGAAGGGAGTGAGTAGTGAGAGGAAGAGGTAGGTCCGTGGTAGTCGTCGATGTAGACGTCGGTGGAGGCAGTGTGGGAGAGGGTGGAGAGAAGATGAGTCGAGGCAAGGAAGAGGAAGAGACTGGTGTGGGAGCGGAGGTGGTCGACGTTGAAGAGGATGTAATAATCGCAGAGCACCCAAAAGTTGATCCGTGTAGACCAAGGTAGTACAGGTAGTTCGTTTGATCTGCTCAATGCTGGTCTCCAGGGCACGAAGAGTGGCGCTAAGACGCGGACACGTGACGGTGTCCGCGAGATCAGGGGTCACTGTGTCCCAAGGTCCTCGTAAAATCAGGAGGATCAGGTGTAGAGAGGAATGTATATGAAATAGTTCTCGATGGAGTACGGCATGAGCTGCAGGAGGTAGTCCAGCGACTGGAGCGAGTCCTGTAGGAAGAGAGGATGATGGCGACGTCGATGAAGACATGGCAACGCATCGAAACGAAACTGAGGGGCCGTCGTACAAGGTCCTAGAGCCAAGGAAGGCCGAGACAACGGAAAGGACAAGAGGAGGCAATGCGAACGGTCATGTTGTAATCACAAGGAAAAACCAAAAGCGTAGTGGCTCATTTCCCGATGGGCGGCTCGATGGTGGGAGGGTAAGTTTATGTATGCCTCGGAGTCGAACGAGGGTGAGATCGAGAGCGAGAACGAGACGTAATAGCTCGAATCTCGGCAGCGGAAAGAGTGCGGTTCGAGGTAGTAACCACAATGCCAGGTGTAGAGCGTGATGCAGAGTTCCGAGGTGGAGGGAACGATGGTTCATCCGGAGTGGAACTGGTAGGTGTCATTCGTCGAGTCGAAGAGGAACCAAAAGTAGAAGGAGGGGAGGAAGGCGAGGGTCGGGAAAAGTGGTGCGTCCACGTAGTTCTGCGTCCAGTTGAGCAGTGTCGTAGGTCAGGGCGTGAATCATGCCAAAAGTAGTGAGAATTAAGCTCCTGAATGTAGTGCAAACCGGTATGAACAGCCTGCGTCGCCTGGCGAATCGCCGAATCAAGTCCTCGGATCTGTACCTGAAGGTGTGGCGAGGTGATGTAGTCCAGAAAGGAAGGGGAACGAATGGCGAAGCGAGTACGAAGGAGTGAAATGGTGAGGGTCAATAGGCCATGTGCGTGAAGAATTTCTCGGTGTAGAATAGCCTGGGCCCTCATCGGTATGCCCTCCACTGGAGCAAGACCGGAAGGAGAAGGATTGATGGCGGGAAGGAGGATCGGATCACCTGAAAAACTAAGGCTCCAACAGGTTCCAATGAACCTCAAAAGTGCTACGGTCGCTCTGACCACGTTGAGGCGTTAAGCCAGCTTGGACCGCTGCGGTCACGTAAAGGCATGAGCCAACTTGGAATTTCAAAGATGAGACAAAAATCATCGTACGTACGGCCTAGGCCACCTTCGCCCGCTCTGGGCACGTACATCGCCGGAGCAAGGGAGATAACGACTAACGGGAGGCACTCTGCGGGCTCATCCCGGGTTGGCATGAGGCCAAACACACTTATGGATATGCATACTGACTTGACAGCGGTGCCACACGCCGGCCTAGGGTTCCATTTCCTAAGAGTATGGGTAAGGAGGCCTGAAAAGGAAGTGGAGGTCCATCAAGTTCAGCGTGGCCAGTAAAGTTAAAGGAACCACCGAACGATCGACCGACAGAATGACGTCGTCCGCTCACATCTGCAGTGCAAAGAAAACATCAAGTCTGCGAGGTTCTTGGCTTAGCCTCACGCCATGCTGAAATTGGAAAATTGCAGGTACGTCCAGCTGGCCAAGCTGGATATCCCACCAGATTGCATAGCTTTGTTAGACACGGTCTGCAATCTGGTGCCGTGTCCCCCTGCTGGAAAATTCAAAGCAAAAACAAAGCAAAACAATCCGAAAGGATCCCTGTGATTCCAAGGGTTACACACACACACTCACCCTTTTGCGGGCCCATACTTGCAAATGCACTGGGCGCACAAGTAGGGTAGCCGCGGAGGTCCCTCACGATCACGGGCAAAGTGACAAAGTGAGCCGCGCCGAAGTCAGACGCTAAGGCGGTGATACCCTCCAGGCACTAAGAACTTGTGCCGGGAAGGAGCTGCGCAACCCCACCCCTTTCTGACTCTTTCTATTTTCGTCCGTCATCTTCATTTTGTGGGATGACTATGCAGTGGTTGTCACGTGTGGTCGTGTAGTTGTGGGTGAGGCCGCGGTATTGGTGTTTATGTTGGGCTGCGCGCGTAAGTGAGCGAACGTGCGTTTAAGCAAATCACTTCTTAACGTGCATGGATGGTTTTGTAGCATGCCGCCGTGCTTGCCTGCAGTATAGAACCTCCCCTAGAACAGAGAGCAGATGTCGAGTTGTAGGTAGGTTGGAGGCCTTGCTAGTAGGTTGGAGGCCCTCGCTAGTAGGTTGGAGGCTATCGCTAGTAGGTTGGAGGCGAATGCTCTTAGGATGGAGGCCATTGCTACCAGGTTGGAGACCATAGCTACTAGGTTGGAGGCCCTTGCTAGCAGGTTTAGTAGGTTGGAGGCTATCGCTAGTAGGTTGGAGGCTCTCGCTAGTAGGTTGGAGGCTATCGCTAGTAGGTTGGAGGCCAATGCTATTAGGATGGAGGCCATTGCTATTTGGTTGGAGGCCATCGCAGTAGGATGGACACCATCACTAGTAGGCTGGAGGCCCTTGCTAGTAGGTTGGAGGCCCTCGCTAGTAGGTTGGAGGCTGTCGCTCGTAGGTTGGAGGCAAATGCTATTAGGATGGAGGCCATTGCTATTAGGTTGGAGACCATCGCTACTAGGTTGGAGGCCCTTGCTAGTAGGTTGGAGGCTATCGCTAGTAGGTTGGAGGCCATCGCTAGCAGGTTGGAGGCTATCGCTAGTAGGTTGGAGTCCAATGCTATTAGGATGGAAGCCGTTGCTATTAGGTAGGAGGCCATTGCTACTAGGATGGAGGCCATTGCTATTAGGATGGAGGCCATTGCGATCAGGTTGGAGACCATCGCTACTAGGTTGGAGATCATCACTAAGTAGGTTTGAGGCCCTTGCTAGTAGGATGGAGGCCCTCGCTAGTAGGTTGGAGGCTATCGCTATTAGGATGGAGGCCATTGCTATTAGGTTGGAGACCAGCGCTACTAGGTTGGAGACCATCACTAGTTGAGGCCCTTGCTAGTAGGTTGGAGGCCTACCAACTAGATTGCACCAGATTGTGCCCCCTGGCAGGCGTGGAGCCAAGCAAAACCTACAGCAGCTTGCCAGACTGCAGCGATAGTTTTGTTTCTTCTTATTAAAAATCCCTTAATTATATAAACTTAAAACGTTTGAAAAAACACAGTGGCATCATGGGGCTACTTGTGGTGCAACAAGTTCTGGAAGGACTTGCTATTGAACGCACTAACCGCGCCCCGCAAGGTCTTCACCGTTCTGCGAGCGGCGTTTGGAGTAACCCTTTTTGCTTCGATTGCCATCATTTTTTCAGCGATTATTGCCATCAGCGTCAGCTCATCATCATCGTCATCAGATCGTGAATCTTAGCTGCAAACACTGGCTGAAGAAACATTTGATGGAAGCCAGACGTGCGAGATTGTTGAAGAGTTGAAAGAAGGGGCATGACCATGCCTGTGAGTCTGCCATCCCTTCAACATGCCTCTTTGCATTCTTTTGGGATGCAACGCGTGAACAAAAGTGATTCAGGTTGTCAAACCATGTCTTCCAATTTGACAGAAACGCCGCAATTGCTGCCAAAACTGCAAATTCGTTGATGAGGCTTCCTAACCCCTAAAGGCAGGTCGCAATAGCGCACTCATCGGAAAGAAGACATTTTCGCTGTTTGGGGGCAAATTCTCCGTGATTGTCTTGCTACTAGTATCATTCTTGTTCCTAGTAGTAAGGCCAGGAGCACCTAGTAGCTTCCTTGCTCCTAGTAGCGATGCCCGTTGCTCCTAGTA
>CAXAMN010005880.1:175624-191691 GCA_963970005.1 Durusdinium trenchii
GTCCGGTGCGCGCGCAACCCTCTGCGGAGATCGTGCGTGTCGAGTGCACGAAATGCAGGCGAGAGTGCGATTCGTCCGGTGCCCGCGCAACCCTCTGCGGAGATCGTGCGTGTCGAGTGCGCGAAATGCAGGCGAGAGTGCGATGCGTCCGGCGCGCGCGCAACCCTCTGCGGAGATCGTGCGTGTCGAGCGCGCGAAAGGCAGGCGAGAGTGCGATTTGTCCGATGCGCGCGCAACCCTCTGCGGAGATTGTGCGCGTCGAGCGTGCGAGATGCATGGCGAGAGTGCGATTTGTCCGGTGCGCGTGCAACCCTCTGCGGAGATTGTGCCTTTCTAGTACAACTTTAGTACGCGGAGCAATCTGTGGAGCTGGGCCTGGCGACTTTGTAGTGCAACTTGAGTACGCGGAGTAGCCGGGGAGCTGGAAGATGAGAACTGGCACTTGGTAGTACAACGTTAGTACGCGGAGTAGCTGGGGAGTGGGAAGATGAGAACTGGCGACTTTGTAGGACAATTGTAGTACGCGGAGTAGCTGGGGAGCTGGAAGCTGAGAACTGGTGACTTTGTAGTGCAACTTTAGTACGCGGAGCAATCTGAGAACTGGCGACTTTGTAGTACAACTTTAGTACGCGGAGTAGCTGTGGAGCTGGAAGCTGAGAACTGGCGAGTTTCTAGTACAACTTTAGTACGCGGAGCAATCTGTGGAGCTGGAAGCTGAGAACTGGCGACTTTGTAGTACAACTTTAGTACGCGGAGTAGCTGGGGAGCTGGAAGATGAGAACTGGCGACTTGGTAGTACAACTTTAGTACGCGGAGTAGCTGGGGAGTGGGAAGATGAGACTTGGCGCCTCAATCGGCGCGGCGCCACAATGAGCTTCAGCCTTTACACTCAGTAAACAGCCTAGCGCAAGAGACATCTTAGAGGTTTCTCGCCAACCCTCTTGTTTTTCTCGCCAGGTGTACTCTTCTACAAGAAGGCGAGGACGGGCGAGGGCCGAAGACGAATACCACAGTGCACACGATTGTACACTGTCAGTGATACTTGGAAACTGGGGTTCCGGTGCTTCGCAGCCAGGCACTTGTAAGCACACCTCGTCGTCATTCCTCTCGCCAAGCCGCTGTGCCATGACTGCCCTGCGCCCAGTGGCTTGGGAAGCGTGGGTCGCGGAAGCGAAGGTTTGGTTGCGCCTACATCCGCGCGAGGACCATCGCGGAGTGCCACGCGAGGAGCGCCAGCGATATTTTCCCAAGAGGGCGGCGTTTGCGCTGGTCACTGCGGCTGGCTTGTTCGTTTGCACCCTGTGCGACGCCGATCACCTTGTCTGTCGACCATGCCAGCGTCTTGCATGGGCGGTCATGGGAAGCGGCCCGCGCCGCGAATACCACGCCGCCCCATTGCATCGAACTCAGCGGCTACCACGACCAGACTGGCAGGTTTGTTCAAGTGGACCCACCGCTCCGCATCCCACTGGCGGACGTGTCAACAGATGGCACCCTCGACGCCGCCCAGTTGGCCCAGATGGTCGCCGCCGTGTCTCCGGAGAGGACAATGCAGTGAGAGTCTCCCCGACGCAAGGTGTCATCTAGATGTTCACATGGTAACCAACTGCGTGTCTCATACCATGAATTCTTCCTCACAACTCCTGTGTGGACGTCGTTTTGCGGAAGCACAACAAGTACTAGACATAATGTCGGGGAGTCTCTTCCATATACAAGGGCTAGTCGCGAGCTGAACGGCCAGGGTGCACTAAAACATGCGCAGTGCCTGCTGTGTGTCACCTCGTGCTGCTTTGTCGCATTTTTCTGTAGGAGAGGCGATTAGAAAATGAGCAGCATAGTGGTTCTTAACTACATCTAGAGCGAAGCACATGTCACCCTCCGAGCGCCTGCGCCAACAGACTGTGCATTTTCCGTGGCTGACCTTTCGGTGCTCACAGTGACATTGCAGAAGTCTCCATACAACTTGGGCCAGCTACCAAAATATCAACTCAACAGCAATGAAGAATATACTTGCAAGAAGTTTGAACGCACCCCACAAGCTTTTGCAACATTCATTTCCCACATAAACCTTTACAAGGCAAACAGAGCCTTCTTATGGCTATGCGTGTGCTATTTACCAATTTGCAGCCCACTAGCTCGTAGGTCTCCCTCTTTGCCCAGCCATCATGCCAGGGAACCTTGGCATTGTTGACGACCACTTCTTCAGCATCACCCATGATGACCAGAGACAGGTGTGCCTCTGTTGGTCCTATGGAAGCAGGACATACCATGACAACCAGCCAGACCAAACCAGTCCATAGAAACGGCTGCCCATGGAGAAACCTGGCAGTTTTGGCAAGTGATCAGGTGGTCCAGTGGATGGGAAGACTGGGTGAGGAATAACAGCCGCAACTTCACAGATGCCTACACCATCCAGATCTGCTTCGGGTCGACGCGCTAGACTCGCTGGACCCAGGCCAGGCAAATACCCTGAATGGAGATTAAACAGTAATAAGATGTTCACATGATAACCAACTGCATGTCTCACACCGTGACTTCTTCCTGACAAATCCTGTGTGGACGTCGTTCTGCGGAAGCGCAACACTATCTTTTCTGCGTACAAAGACTAGTCGCGAGCTGAACAGCGAGAGTACGCTAAAACATCTACAGTGCCTGCTGTGTGTCACCTCACGCTACTTTGTCGCGTTTTTCTTTGAGACAGTCAATTAGTCAATGACAAGCATAGTGGTTGGTTAACTACATCCTAGAAAAGCTGTGTCCTGGAGTGAAGTAAACGTTACCTCTGATCGTATATCGATGGACGCATCTCCTCTGACAGGTCACTGCTTCGAGGCACTTCTTGCATGGCCGCCTCAGCATTTTCTGTGTTCATTCCAGCTCGCTTTTTTCTTTGAGATTTCCTGCAGCCGTGCACGCTGCTTCTCCCCTTACCAGCAGCTCAGTCTTTCACGACGATGAGCTGGGCTGTCACCACTTGGCCGCCGGTGGGGGGTTTGGGAGGCCTGCGCGCTACTTCGTTCACTCTAATACTGGTCGCGAGCTGAACAGCGAGAGTACGCTAAACATCTACAGTGCCTGCTGTGTGTCACCTCATGCTACTCTGTCACGTTTTTCTTTGAGACAGTCATTTAGTCAATGACAAGCATAGTGGTTGGTTAGCTACGTCCTAGAAAAGCTAGTGTCCTGGAGTGAAGGAAACGTTACCTCTGATCGTATATCGCTGGACGCATCTCCTCTGACAGATCACTGCTTTGACACACTTGTTGCGTACCTGCCTCGGCACTTTTCTGTCTTCATTCCGGCTCGTTTTTTTTCAGTGAGCTTTCCTGGAGGCGTGCACGCTGCTTCTCCCCTTACCAGCAGCTCAAATGCTCATGACGATGAGCTGGGCTGTCACCGCTTGGCCGCCGGTGGGGGGTTTGGGAGGCCGCATCACACACAGACACCCACGCACTGCCTCAACTTACACGAACACACACACATACACAGACTCATATACACACGGACATAGATACACACACAGAAACCCACACACTACCTCAACTCACTCGACTTAACACTTCACACTGCACACTGAACAGATAACTCGCACTCTGAGTTCCTACGTGCGTCGTCTAGTTCCTAGTAGCAACGCCCTTTGCTCCTAGTAGCGTCCATGTTCCTAGTAAGGCCAGGAGCCCCTAGTAGCGTCCCTTGCTCCTTATTTGCTCCTAGTACCGTCCTTGATCCTAGTAGTAAGGCCAGGAACCCCTCGTGGCGTCCCTTGCTCCTAGCAGCAACGCCCTTTGCTCCTTGTAGCGTCCTTGTTCCTAGTAGTAAGGCCAGGAGCCCCTAGTAGCGTCCCTGGCTCCTAGTAGCGACGCCCTTTGCTCCTAGTAGCGTCCTTGTTCCTAGTAGTAAGGCCAGGGGCCCCTAGTAGTGTCCCTTGCTCCTAGTAGCAACGCCCTTTGCTCCTAGTAGCGTCCTTGTTCCTAGTAGCAAGGCCAGGAGCCCCTAGTAGCAGGAACGCCCTTTGCTCCTGGCCAGGAGCCCCTAGTAGCGTCCCTTGCTCCTAGTAGCAACGCCCTTTGCTCCTAGTAGCGTCCTTGTTCCTAGTAGTAAGGCCAGGAGCCAGTAGTAGCGTCCCTAGCTCCTAGTAGCGATGCCCTTTGCTCCTAGTAGCGTCCTTGTTCCTAGTAGTAAGGCCAGGAGCCCCTATTAGCGTCCCTTGCTCCTAGTAGCGATGCCCTAGTATAGCGTCCTTGTGCCTAGCCAGGAGATGCTCCTAGCAGCAACGCCCTTTGCTCCTAGTAGCGTCCTTGTTCCTAGTAGTAAGGCCAGGAACTAGCTTCCTGGCTCCTAGTAGCGATGCCTTTTGCTCCTAGTAGCGTCCTTGTTCCTAGTAGCAAGGGCAGGAGGCCTAGTAGCTTCCTTGCTCCTAGTAGCAACGCCCTTTGCTCCTAGTAGCCTCCTTGTTCCTAGTAGTAGGGCCAGGAGCCCCTAGTAGCGTCCTTTGCTCCTAGCAGCAACGCCCCTAGTAGCGTCCTTGTTCCTAGTAGTAAGGCCAGGAACCCCTAGTAGCGTCCCTTGCTCCTAGTAGCAACGCCCTTTGCTCCTAGTAGCGTCCTTGTTCCTAGTAGTAAGGCCAGGAGCCCCTAGTAGCGTCCCTTGCTCCTAGTAGCAACGCCCTTTGCTCCTAGTAGCGCCCTTGTTCCCAGTAGTAAGGCCAGGAGCCCCTAGTAGCGTCCCTTGCTCCTAGTAGCAACGCCCTTTGCTCCTAGTAGCGTCCTTGTTCCTAGTAGTAAGGCCAGGAGCCCGTAGTAGCGTCCCTTGCTCCTAGTAGCGATGCCCTTTGCTCCTAGTAGCGCCCTTGTTCCTGGCCCTTTGCGCCTAGTAGCGTCCTTGTTCCTAGTAGTAAGGCCAGGAACCCCTAGTAGCGTCCCTTGCTCTTAGTAGCAACGCCCTTTGCTCCTAGTAGCGTCCTTGTTCCTAGTAGCAAGGCCAGGAGCCCCTAGTAGCGTCCCTTGCTCCTAGTAGCGATGCCCTTTGCTCCTAGTAACGTCCTTGTTCCTAGTAGTAAGGCCAGGAGCCCCTAGTAGCGTCCCTTGCTCCTAGTAGCGATGCCCTTTGCTCCTAGTAGCTTCCTTGTTCCTTGTAGTGAGGCCAGGAGCCCCTAGTAGCGTCCCTTGCTCCTAGTAGCGATGCCCTTTGCTCCTAGTAGCGTCCTTGCCGCCTCAAAACATGGTTGAAGATGGTAAGGCCAGGGCACACGACACTTTTCCACGCAGATGGATTCTGATGCAGCGCCATTTGCGTTGAACCACGATCCCAACAGACCGATCCCAAAGGGAGGTGTCTGCTGACACCATGCAACTCCTGTACTGCTACATAAATCCAAAATCAAAAAGAACCAAGGTCCAGAGAAAAAGAGCAAGTCTAAAGAAGAATGACAAGATACAGAAAACATAACAAGTGCCGAAAGACACGCAAACAAATTGCATCCTCCTGGTAACTGGTATTTTGGGTTTCTGTTTGGTTGCTATAGATGAGATTGCTGTGTGCAGATCGGTGTCCTCAAGGATCGCGATGATCGCGATGACCGGCGCCGAAATGATAGCTTTGGCGGAGGCGGTTTTAGTTTTGGATATGTTCCCAGATTGTATTACGGATCATCGATTCTCGTCCGCATCGTTGTGATCTTTTTTTCCTCGGCTTGGTGACATATACATAGCGGAAATTTAGACTATATAGATGAAACAGGTCATGCACCACCCCCCCGTTTTTCCTTTGCTTGTCAATTTTTCACTCAGTGCTTGGTCACGTGTGCATGTCACGAAGCTAGAGATAGCCAGCTGAATATGTTTTTGCTCCAGCAAGCCGGAGGAAGCCCCAGGCCAACTTAGTGATGCTTTTCTTCCTTGAAATGTTGAGGCCTTTCGATGTGTTCTACTACCGTCCACACTACAGCTATGACTTTTTTCACCCAATGGGCTTCCTCGAGTCCGTCTACAGCACCTTGGTTGGAGGCCATCCCTAGGTTGGAGACCATGGCTATAAGGTTGGTGAGCGGGCTTTAAAAACATGGGTAGTAACAAGAAGCTAGTAGTAACAAGTGCATCGCTACTAGTAACAAGTGCCTTACTAGTAAAATTAACTTAAATGAAAGTTAAAATTAACATTCAATTAAATTAACTACTACTAGTAAGGCACTTGTTTCTACTAGTGATGCACTTGTTACTATTAGAAACAAGAAGCTATAAGGTTCAGAACTCCGAGTTCTCAGGGCTGTTGATCATCCCACTAGTCCGGCTAGGCTCGTAGCCAGGGAAGCATCGCTCCATGATGCCTGGAAGTTGCGTTGGGAGATGGCCGAATTGCTTCATCTATTTTTGCATGGGAGAGTGAAAGCACTCTGTCTCTGACTTTGATCTTAGGCTTTGTCTTTGGCGATGGGGATCCGAACAGTGGCCGTGCCATGTCATGTTTGGGAGCCGCAGGTTGCATGGAGCTGAACATGAACCGTGGCAAAAAAGCATTGAACGAAGTAGCGGCGGCACTACTGAAAATGACAGACGAAACAAGCTGTGGAAAGGGACGGGCAGGCTGGCAGGGTGCATTGAACACGTGAAACAGGGCTTGCCGTTGTTGGAGGCCATCTCTAGGCCTTCGCTTGCCGTTGCTTCATTTTGCACGTCAAGGTGAGCAGCGGCAACTTGCAGCTGTTGCCGCGGCTGCCCGGCGGAATGGCGGAGTCCTGACGGCTGAGCAGATGGCCCCATTGTTTCTGGGCCGAAGAGAGAACGCGAAAGGGAGAAAAAGGAGGACAGATCATTGAAAAAGAAATAAGGAAGGACAGAAAGAAAGACCAGCCTAAAAGAAGACAAGACATGGAACAAAAACGCAAACAGTCTTCATTTTCATCAGTGATTATAGGCTTCAACAGAGCCACCTCCCCAACAGTCTCAAAGCGTTCTTGTAAGAAGTGCCTCTACTACCTTGAGGGCCCAAGGCTGCCTTTTCCATTTTGAACTTTGGACCTGCCATCATCTAGGTTGGAGGCCATTGCTATTAGGTTTTCTTTCTTTCTTTAGACCTTTGGACCTGCCTTTCCTTCCGTATATCTTGTGGTCTTGTCACTTGCGGTTTCACATGTCGACTCCAAGGCTAGACCCTCCTGAGCGACCCTCAGGAGACAGCTACAATGCTGCTAGGTTGCAGAGTAAGCTGGCTCCCACTTCTTTTTGCTTGAGTTTTGCTTCTCTTTAATTGCAATTCCAGGTGAATGAAAGCTGGGTGCTGCCAGCCATTTCCCAGCTCAATGGCCGACCAGAAGTGGCGAAGAATGGGCAAATCGCCCAAGCCTTAACAAGGAGTGTAAGTAGCCAGTCACAGTTGCATTGTTTGGGTGCCAGTCATGCCCAGGTATATGTTTTCGATGATCTTCAAACCACTGCAGGCAAGAGTTTCAACCAGTTCCAATTACTGTATTTTGAGCTCCAACTCGGACGGAAGTTGTCTTCCAGGTGAGACTGGTCGCGGCGAGGTGCCGGACATCTTGGAGGAGACTCGATGAGACTCGTCTTCTTCTTCCTTCCTTTCTCCCACCCTCTCCTTTGCGTCGCGCTCTTGTGCAGTGACAGTATTGCCTCAAGTGTACCTGCCCACACGTCGGACAGATAATTTGTACATTGTATATATTGGTATTGATTTGTCAGAACACTTTCCGAACACATGTCAGAACATGTGAGAATGAATGTCAGAACATATGCCAGAACAGTATGCCAGACTTGATGTCGGAGCACAGCAAGACACATGTCAGAACATCAAATCAATATGGTGACTTCCCAGAACACATGTCAGTATGTCATGCTCACGACCTGGCACTAACTCATTGAACATGCGGGTGCACACATGGCCATTCAAGTCGACAGAGCTAAATGCCAGAGGCATATGCCATATATCCATGCACCAAGGAACGAAAGGTGCTACGAGAGATGGCGTTCATGTGCCACCCCAATCCACTACTGCAGACTACTGCAGCCTCCGTGACACCGCATCCTGGAAACTTGCTTGGGCGGTGTCGAACCGGGCTCATTGAACAGAGCAGTAGTGCATACACACACACATATATATATATGTCGAAACACCGGTAGCCGACCGACTCCAGTCGATCGAAAACCCATCGGGCGATCCTTTTCAGCTCCAGCCGATGAATGGCCCTGCGGATACGACGATCGATATGCTTGCACCTGGAAGGAAGACATGGTTGCGGCACTCATGGAAGTCAACACGGCTTTTAAACTATAAAAAGTTCGAACCAAGGCTTCTCTTGACAAGGCTTCAACTCTTACGAATTGAATCTCTACTTATAGGTGCGAGGCACATCGGTGCCGGGGATCTTTGGTCCCTCCCAAGCGGCATCTTCTGCTGCATCACGTTCGGCGATGAAACGGCTCAAATAATTTGAAAGATCAAGCAACAGGCCTGACGCTGATCGCTGACGTGCCGTTACCCACTTTACATATGACTTGGCTCGGTCTTCGGGTGAGCGTGCCAAATCATGGTAAGTCATGTTCAAACCTTTGTACTGTCCGAACTGGATGACAGTGCGACCCCATTGGTGCATGTCCATCACATCCGGAGGCAACGTTGGCAGCATACTTGAGCTCAAATCTGAACCTGGCATCGGAGGTGGAATTCCTTCGGTGGCAGCATAGGATCCTTCCATGGAACCTGAGGCCTTGAACTTGGGATGTGCTGATGGACCATATCCACGTTCCTTCTTCGGTTGCGGCGAGGCTGCTGACAACTCCTCTCGACGTTTGGAGGCGTCAGTCATCGATCCAGAGAAGGGAATCAAGCTGAAACCTGAGTCTGGGTCAGCAGCTCCGGAAGCAATACCTGGTGCATCGATTGGCAGGGATGGCATCACCTGGTCTGACGACGCCTTGGCCATCAGATAGCGAAGCTGTGCTGCTTCATCGGGAGTGAGCGGCATGTCGGTATGCCTTTCAAGAAACAAATGCGGCGCGCGCTCTTGATCACAAAAGGCTAAAATAGAAAACGACTAGTGAGCAGGACAACAGCTAAGGCTGCCACCCTGTCCCTGGTCTGAATGAGGAACTTCTTTCAAGACCGATCACAGCAAAACAATTTGACAACACACTCGAAACATTGTGACACGGCTGCATGCTATGACAAAACTGCTCAGCTATTTACTGATGCAAGAAAACGTATAACACAAGAGCTTCAAGACACAGTATTCCCTGTAGTCTACCGATGACTACCTTTCTTACTGCAAACTCTATGCCCTTAAACAACCACTATAGTTGCACTGAATTATCCATGACGTCGGCTTTCAAGCTTTTCCTTCGTTCGCGTTCTTCAGCTTGTTGTCTGAGAACCGTGTCCTCTGGAGAAATCTGATATGCCCCTTGACGGACACAGGATCGAAGCAAGTCAATTGGCTCTTGGCTGTCTTTGGTCAAGCCATCTGCCAACATCCACTTCGTGGGAAGTATCACTATATCAATACATGTTCTTCGATCTTCTATTGACGTTGGTGATGAGGGGGAAATCAGGTGGTCATACAATGACTTACAATCTGTGGCCAGGATGGGTGATCGTTTCAATACAAGGACTGGTGGTCTCTTCTGCAACAGGTCTCGTGCGTCTCTTGCCTTGAAAGGGCCATCCAAGGTCTCTGAAAGGAGGAGTGACAGCCATTCTGCCGTTCCACTGGCAGTTGACATGGCTTGGCTTTCACCTCCTAAGGTGGAACTCACGGCCCTTGGCAACTTATAGCTTTTCCAAGCCACTGGCGTCCATGGAGACACCTTGCCGTCATGCAACTTCTTATGAACAAAAGCCAAGACATAACCAGCTTGTGTGTGTGTGGGGCTACCTACGTTGGCGAACGCTGCATCGCTATGACAGCATATTGTCAGGGGCTCAGGTTCAATGGATCTAAAACGAATTTTGAGGTCCTTGAATTGTTTGGCCCTTCGAATAGTGTTGTTCGCACTTCTGAGATGTTGGATGGTCGGTTTAGGTAGGCCCTGTTGACACATGCTTGTTTGGCATGACAAGTCGGGACGGCTTTGCGATGACAACCAGTTAAGGCTACCGTTGATTGCTCGGAGGACCCTAATTAGTTGTTCATTGAGCAACTGATTGGAGGAAACACCTTTGGGGATGTGAGCTGGTCTCAAACCCTCTGCAAAACTTGCCTGTGACATCTCAATGTCAAACGTCTTTGTGCATTGATCATACATGGCACCACAAAATTCACCATTGGATATCCTCCACTTCCGGTATGGGAACCTGGCTTTCAGTTTCTCTAAGGACTTTTCAAACAGGGGTCCCTCACCTCCTACTGCGGTGTCGTCGACATGAACGCCGAGCACTCCCAGCAAGCTGTTGCTGTTGGGACAACGCAGTGTGTACAGGCATGGATCGAGGATCGATCGGTTCCAACCTGCCTGAGTTGCTTCACGATCGAAGGTGTTATGCTAAGCTCTTGGAGCATCGTTCTGTCCGTATAGGTTTCCGACTACTTCGATGACACAATCTTCTGGAACTCCAGGGATGCCTCCTGGTGGCATTTTTGCGTAAAGAGGTCTGAACTTGTCTGGGAGTTCGCCTGCTTCCAAGAATGCGCCCTTAATATCGCCTAGCTGTAGGACCCACTTATGAGAGGCAATGATCTGCATCAGAACCATCCTACCTAGCTGACTGAGGGTTGGTGATTGAAGCAACCCAGATGCAGCCTTTTCTTCCAAGTCAGGATCTAAATGTCCCTGAAGGACCCATCGACTCTTGATTTTGAAAGTGGATGGATCACTTGGATCAACGCTGACTCCCTCTTGTGTTGCTTTTCTGATGATCACGAACCTCGATCCGATGAACCGGTCTGCGAAAGACAAAAGCGAGCACATCAACAAGAAGGAAGGCAGAGTTTCTTTGATGGGCATGCGGAGGCACTGCAGGAGTCGTTTTTGCATTGGCACACGCCTGTTGACATTGTCTGACAACATGTCGAGTTTGCTGGCCTTCACAAAAGGGCGGTCCAAGAGTTACGGACTGAACCAATTGGTCCGGCGGAGCGCCGCCTATTCAATAGCAGGCCGGGTGCAATGGTGCATCCGACATGTTAGATCTGATGACAATGCTTCCGATGAGAGCAGCAGATGGCATGATCCAGGCGTGGCAAGTCGCTGGCGCAAGCAGCTCCTGCCGGGCACTAGACAGGATGGAGAGACACATGCAACCGGAGTTTCGCCTGATATACGGCTGAATACACAGCCGATGCGTGTTGAGGATGTGAGCAAAGACTCGGGGTGGAGCAACAGCAAAATGAGCAGTCAGGTTCCAAGAGCATTGGTGGCATATTTACCCCTTTTTGTGTTGGAGCTTTTTTCAGGGAGCGGGCGGTTGACAACAGCAATCAGAGAGACGGGTTTGGCGGTTCTGCATCCCTTTGAGATTTAACCAGGGATGGGAGTTTGACCTGACAAGACCGTCGACTCAGGCCTTGGTGCTTCAGCTCATTCAGAAGGGGCTGATCTGGTACATCCACGCAGGAGTGCCTTGCACTGTTTGGTCGATCGCTCGGAAGGGAATTACACAACATGATAAAGCTCGCGCTCGAGAGGCTGTGGCTGTTGAGTTGACAATGTTTTGTGTAGCTGTGTTTAGAGCAATGAGCAGGATAGGTCGGTTTTGGAGCATGGAAAACCCCGCAACATCAAAGATTTTTTCAGCTTCGACCGGTGGTAGAGCTTTTTGGACTTCCCAACGTGCAGTTATTTACATGGGATATGTGTGCATGGGGTGAGCCTCACAAGAAACCCACATCCTTGCTAACTAACATGCCTGCACTTTCAACTCTGGCCCAAAGATGCAGTGGGGATCACAAGCACGTGATCCTGAGCGGTCGTGAACAATACATTGCAACTGATGGGGGGCGTGAAATGGCGAAATAGAACATCAGCTGCCGGTGAGTACCCCTGGTCGTTGTGCAATAGGTGGGCTGACACATTGTTCAGTCATGCCCCTTACATTGCTGGGACCGAAGACACAACAGGATTCGCAGACCTTGTTCACGAACGCCTCAAAGAGATTGCTGGCAAGTGCCCCTTCTCCAAAGGCGTCGAAGAGGCAAAGAACCACCCAGATCTCCAGCCCTCAGATCAACCCCTTCACCGCGCCAGAGGATACCGAAGGCCAATCATCTTTGGTCAACACACTAAGGAAGAAGCGGCCTGGCTCCGTCGACAAGGCGCGTGAAGCAAGATCTGAACGGCGGCAGAAGTCAACAAGCCAACTAGAAAAACACTTCAAGTTGGAAGACCAGTTGAGATTGAAGGCAGTGACCCAGCCCACATTGAGAAGATACATTGAATCGGTGCATCAGTTCAAATTGTGGGCGAAAGCCAGCCGGCGGTCCTTGGCAACTGCCCATGCGGTTGACAAGGCCATGAGTGTGTACCTTCTAGATTTGTACTACGATGGAGCTCATATCTGGGAAGGGACATATACAGTATATGGATATCAGTTTTCATACAACAGTGGTGCAGATGCAAACTACTTGCCTGGAGCCAAGAAGGCCCTTAAGGCCTGGCGCAGACGGCAGCCCTCGCAGATGAGAAAGCCGGTGCCAGAAGAAGTAATTTTTGCATTGAGTACTCAGTTGTTGAACATGGGACATATAGACACGGCAGTGGCGTTGGGCATCCAATACCATACATACATGCGGCCTTCTGAGGTGATAACACTGCAACACCTCCAATTGTGCCCCCCTGTTCGGCGAGCGATGCACTCCTATCCTCGCTGGGCTGTCGTTTTGGCACCGGATGAACTTGGTGTCACAACAAAAACAGGGGAGAACAATGAAAGTGTGTTGATAGACAATCAGTATCATTCCTGGCTGTCACCTGTGCTGTCATCCATTTACAAGCGTGGTTCAAAGAGTCGTGTTTTTCCACAGCTGACCTTGCACAAGTATGAGGAGCACTTCAAACAAGCTACACAGGCTCTGCAGTTGCCACTGGACCTGACACCTCACATTGTTAGGCATAGTGGACCAAGCAATGATTTTTATCATCGACGGAAAACTTTGAAACAGATTCAGAGGCATGGTCGTTGGGCAGCTGAGAAAAGCGTGAAGCGATATCAGAAGAGTGCATTGCTCATGCAGGCATGGTCGTTGATGGAAGAATCCGTACAGAACAAAATCATACAAGCAGCCCGCTCCTTTCCACCAAAGATTTAGCGTGCTGTACACGGTTGAACCAGCAAACTGTGTGCAGTTTTTGGCACAGATATGGGTTGAGAAGTTCCGCTGACGCGACAAAACTCTGTTGGCGCTACTCGACGAAGCCATGAAGGCAATGGCTGAGCGTCAAAAAGCTCGCTGGGCAATGGTGAGCGATGGAAGGGATTGTTGAATCTGCTTGCAGGTGGATAATCCATGATGAGAGGAATTTGCCCGCTAATGTTTTTGAATGTTCAAGCACTCCCCGCCCTGGGACCCATCCCTTGAGTGGGTTGAGAAGTTCCGCTGACACGACAAAACTCTGTTGGCACTACTCGACGAAGCCATGAAGGCAATGGCTGAGCGTCAAAAAGCTCGCTGGGCAATGGTGAGCGATGGAAGGGGTTGTATATATATATATATATACATATATACATACATACAATGTATGTAATATTTATCTAAATTAGTGATAAACGCATGCAAATACAAGTAAAAGTGCAAAAAGGGTAGGTACAGGAGGGGGGCCCACCATATATATATACTGTATATTCTTTCAATTTAAATATGTGTGTACCATATACATCTAGTTCTCAAGTGGAAAATAGTGGCGCACGATTGTTTCGTGGGTCAGTCTCAGAAGATTTAGGAAGTTGAAAAGAAAGACCGCAAGGCAACAACACTTCGGCAAAGGCATGACGTCCTCGACAAGAGCCATATTTGAAGACCGTATTCAATTCTTGTACTATATAGTTCCCGTTCAAAAGTTGGAAGATGGTAAGTGATCAGAGCAAGGCAGACTGTGTGCCATACTGCGTTGTAGTGTTGTTTTTTCGTTCGGGCCGTCACAGTGCTCACAGGAGGAGGAGATTCCGTTTTCCTACGCAGATCGTGACCAGCTTACGTTGGTGTGCCTGCTAGGCATGGTGGGCCAACGGAGTCTAGAGTATGTTAGTAGTAGCGATGCACTTGTTCCTAGTAGCGTCCTTGTTACTACTAGTAAGGCACTTGTTACTAGAAGCGTGGCACTTGTTACTACTAGCTTCTTGTTACTACTAGTATTCTAGGTTTTTCGCAGATGTCAACCGGGTCTTGGGCATGCAGGGGTGGCCAACTTGGTGGGTGCTGCATCTTGGCCGACGGAGAATGGATGTGGTCCGCCATTGTCGTTTTGAAGAAGGGTTGCATTAGCACGGGCTCCAATACCATGCCACGGCGTTTGCCCAGGCTTACTTGGGTGCAGCGTTTGCTGATGTGGGCGCTGAGAAATTGATAGGCCGGCTTGCAGTTCCCAAATGCAAAGGGACCTGGCGTGTATGTGTATGGTGTGCTGAATGTGTCAAGAAGATTAGACTCGCCAGCCAGCTTCAGGTTTTCTGGGTGCTGTGAAGACTTTCTATCCAGCGTTGCTCTCATATGCAGCCGGATCCTCAAAGTGAACACTGCAAACGTTTTCCCTTGCAATTTTGGACAATTCTAATGGCTTGCAGGTGGGTTTCTTTGCTGCTCCTGCTATCCGATTCTTTAATTTGAAAAGAATCAACAGCTCCTTGACAGGCAATTAGCCCAGCTGGAGACCCCAATAGCAAGATACAAACCGGGACAAAAAGAAAAATCTGGAAACAGCTGCTGTTTTCAACACATCCACCATCTCTTTGTTGGACACCATCACAACATAACCGGGACACCATCACAAAATGGCCAGGGCACCATCAAAACATGACCGAGACACCGTCGCAACATGACTGGGACACAATCAAAACATGATCGGGACACCATCACATGATCGGGACACCATCAAAACATGACCGGGACACCGTCACAACACGACCGGGACACCATCAAAACATGACCGGGACACCATCAAAACAGGACCGGGACACCATCACAACATGACTGGGTCACAATCAAAACATGAACGGGGCACCATCAAAACATGACCGGGACACCGTCACAACACGACCGGGACACCATCAAAACATGACCGGGACACCATCACAACATGACCGGGACACCAAAACTTGACCGGGACACCATCACAACATGACCGGGACACCATCAAAACATGACCGGGACACCATCACAACATGACCGGGACACTATCACAACATGACCGGGACACCATCCGCCCACCAGCTCTGACGGTGGCCCGACGGCGCTGGTCCGCCTATTAGTTTTGCAAGACCCCATAGCATGGCTATAGGGGAAAAAGGAAGAGGAAAAGGAACAAGAAAAGGAAGAGAGAGAGGAACAGGAAAGGGTAAATGTTTTTTGGGGGGAAAGGCAAGTGCGGAAACAAAACCTAAAGACTAAAACTGTGGGAAAAAAGTTTTTTCATGAGGAGAGTTGAGGAAGCAAAATCTAATGACTAAAACTGTGGGCAATTTGTTGGTGAGGAGAGTTGAGGACACAAAATCTAATGACTAAAACTGTGGCCAAAACTTTTTGGGGTGAATGAAAGAAACGAAGCAAAATCTATTGAATAAAACTGTGGGCTAAAATTTTTGGTTAGGAGAGTTCAGGAAACAAAATCTAATGACTAAAGCTGTGGACAAAAGTTTTGGTGAGGAGTTTTTGTCCACAGCTTTATTCATGAGATTTTGCTTCGTTACTTTCATTCACCCCAAAAAGTTTTGGCCACAGTTTTAGTGATTACATTTTGTTTCCTCAACTCTCCTCACCAAAAAATGTTGTCCACAGTTTTAGTCATTAGATTTTGCTCCGTGAAATCTCCTCACCAAAAACTTTTGCCCACAGTTTCATTCATTAGATTTTGCTTTCTTACGTTCATTCACCCCAAAAAGATTGTCCACAGTTTTAGCCATTAGATTGT
>CAXAMN010005880.1:192091-207168 GCA_963970005.1 Durusdinium trenchii
AACATGACCGGGACACCATCACATGCCTGGGACACAATCACAACATGACCGGGACACCATCAAAACATGACCGGGACACCATCAAAACAGGACCGGGACACCATCACAACATGACCGCGCCACCATCACATGATCCGGACACCATCAAAACATGACCGGGACACCATCACAACATGACCGGGACACCATCAAAACATGACCGGGACACCATCAAAACAGGACCGGGACACCATCACAACATGACTGGGACACAATCAAAACATGACCGGGACACCATCACAACATGACCGCGCCACCATCACATGATCGGGACACCATCAAAACATGACCGGGACACCGTCACAACACGACCGGAACACCATCAAGACATGACCGGGACACCATCACAACATGACCGCGCCACCATCACATGATCGGGACACCATCAAAACATGACCGGGACACCATCAAAACATGACCGGGACACCATCACAACATGACCCGGACACCATCACATGACCGGGACACCGTCAAACCATGACCGGGACACCATCACAACATGACCGGGACACCATCAAAACATGACCGGGACACCATCAAAACAGGACCGGGACACCATCACAACATTGTAACATGACTGGGTCACAATCAAAACATGATCGGGACACCATCAATACATGACCGGGACACCAGCATCACATGACTGGGTCACAATCAAAACATGATCGGGACACCATCAAAACATGACCGGGACACCAGCATCACATGACCCGGACGCCATCAAAACATGACCGGGACACCATCCGCCCAGCTCTGACGGTGACCCGACGGCGCCCGTCCGCCTATTAGTTTTGCAAGACCCCATAGCATGGCTATTGGGGAAAAATTGCGTAGAGGAGCGGGAGTTGGAATTCTATATTGTGCACCTGCACCAGTTGGCTTAAGATGAATTGTTTAAGCCCGTGCAAGCATGTCCCTTCGTTTTGACGTTGAGCAGGTGAAGTACGGGCGAGGAACCAGTATCGACGCCAGTGGTGGGAGATGCTTCGTAGTGGGGCTGTCGATGGCAAGTTGGCAGAGGCGTTGGACCAGCAGCATTGCCGGACTTGTTCAGATACACAGTTGGAGAATTCCTATAAAAGTGGATGCGGCTCCTTTCCCTCCCATGACCCGTAAAACCGTTATGTCGAGCTCTTTGACCAAGGTGCCATCAGGTGCTTATGTGCATCAAACAAGTTTTTCTCCATTTTGGGTTGGGCCGGGTTTGTTCCTAGATTTCTTTTGCATGTTGAGGTTTTGACGTTTGCTCGGTGGCTTTTGGACGTTTTTACATTGCCATTTGATCCACTGGACTTCCCAGAGCCATTCCGAAGCTTAACACCACAAAAAAAGGACTGTCCGTAGTCCAAAGTCCTGCTCTTTTTGGGATCACAGAGCAACTTAACCGGAAGAAGAACAATTTCCAAGGGAATGATCTCTTGGATATCGCTCGAAGTGTGGTGTGAGCTTAATGTCAAAGATAGGGAAGTGCTTTGTTCAGAATGCTGTACGCCACAAGCGTGTGACCCTTGGTTGTCGGCTGGTAGTCACGTAGTCTTCGGCTGCCCTGACAGGCGAGAAAATACCGGCAAAACGTGCGCGAGATTAGCTCCGGTGATGCCGTTTATAGCACAGCGCAGGAGAAGATGTGCAGCTTCGAGCCGAATCAAACAGCAACTTCTTGCTCCTAGTAGTTCCTATTGTCGCTCTTTCAGTGTTGACGAGAGGGTCAAAGAGGTCTCTATAATCACTATTCTTGGACCCTCTTGAGTTATGTCGCTGGGTCATCTTTTTGACCGCCGTGAACATGTTTTTGGGGGGTCCGGTCCACCACCTGCAAAGAGACATACCCGGTCCAGAGAGGGACGCTGCCGTTGCAAGTCGCTCCTAGTAGCGATGCCCTTTATTCCTAGTAGCGTCCTTGCTCCTAGTAGTAAGGCCAGGAGCCCCTAGTAGCTTCTTGTTACTACAGCGCCAGAACACATTGTGCAGGGAAACGTTTGTGCATGATGAATGAACTGTAGGTAAGCTGAGAAAGGCTTAAGGAGAGAGGGTGAGAATGAAAGTGCACACGCGTCGCAAGCCGAAACATCACATGAACTGCAAATTCCATCTCCTCACCGAGATCACAACAAACCGAGAACAGACTCCATCACTCCAGACGCAAGCTAGAAGAGCAAATACCAAGTACTAAAACATGTACCAAACATGCAGACCCCTACCAGGAACCAAAGGCACTGCATGCACAGCCCCCTCGACCTGTACGGTGCATGTCAACTTGGATGCAGGTGTCATAGGGGAGTTCAGCACCTCACAGTGACCCAGCCAGTAACGCTGCATTAGATCGTCCCCGCATATACGAAAATGATTTGTTCGATGAGTGAGTCAGTCACCCAAAAATACATTCACTGGCTCATGAGGCATCCGGGCCACATGGCAATTTCACAGGACTTATCCATGCAATCAAGAGTCACCGTGTTTCCTGGTGCTGCTCCAAGGAGTCCTTGTCGTTATGACACGCAGAATGAAAGCAAGTGGTTGAGCCACGACCATCATAGGCAACGGCAATGCAGGGATTCATCCGAAGTTCCATGACCCAATGAGCGACCCTCGCCGAGGGAACAATCAGAATGAACCTCACCACCCCTTATTGTCTAAAGTATTCTAATAGCACAATGGCCTCCAACAGTTTGAGATGCATTATTCTAGACGGTACCGTCAGAAAGGCAGAAACGGAGATTGGGCGCTTTACGAGGACGTTGCGCCACAGCGCTCTGACAGCGATCTGGAGGATTTTGATCGGCGCCTCCGGGGCTGAGATCCGTGGCGTGGTGAAGCATTTAGCATTCTTTTTGAGCACATACCATTGGAGGATTTGTTTCAAGGATATAGAGCCGTTCTTGAAACTCTCGTTTAGGGGCACTGAGCAAGAGGAAAGATGGCGAGATTGTCCGGATGCCGCAGGTAACAACCGATTCAGGACTCCCGGCAGGTGTGCGCTGTAGAGTTTTCGTTATTTTTGGTGCCGTGCAACGCTATTCAATCGCGTACCATTATCAAAATCGTCTCTAGTACTAGATGTGCTGTAGCACTAGAGTACACAATCTCCATCCTGGAAAGTCCAACTTTCCTCAGCATCCCGAAACGGTGCATGCTTATGCCACAATATGCTACAATGGTACCAGTGGCAGGAATTGTTTGAAAGGAGTGCCCGGAATGACCCCGCCCGCTTTGCCGCAGGACGGTTGCAATGCTGTGTGGTTTTTACCCGGACAGCTGGACAGCCAATCAAATGGTTTGAGCTAATTGCTCAAACTTGTTGAGGTACAGCCATGGACAGAGTCAAATGTAACAAGAAGCTACTAGTAGCACCTCTTTGTGTAATCGTTTTGCCTGCCAAAAGTGCAGCCTCACTGGGATCTTCGTGGCGTCGCTTTGAGGGGTCCTTATCAGCCTTAGGTTTTGAGAGTTGCAATTCACATCGGACGCCACAACGATCCAAGTGTCAAAAACTGGTGGCTATCATTCTGAAAAGGCTCTGGTGGAAGTTTCAGGAATCTGCTGTTTGAGGTGATTGTTTGCCTGGAAACCTGTTTTTGCACTGCTGTCAGGGCCCCGGCCAGGAAGCTGTGGGAGCCCTCAAGGCGAACGGCGCCATGGGGCTCCTGTTTTTTCAACAGCTTCAGTTTGTGGCAAAAGCAGACAAGCTTCCCGAACTACAAGAAAATACATGTAAAATACCAACTGTATATACTGTAAATCTAAAGTCAGCATTCGACACACCCGAAGCCTTTAAGCAAGTGTTCTTGCGGTGTGGGGCAAGTGGTCCAGCAAACGTCCTTTCATGGACAGGGTTGCTGATCGCATTGTGGTGCTTCCCTCTCGACAAATGCCTTAGCGATTCGATTTTCGTTTGAACATTTGGCGTGCAGGCACGGAGCCCGGTGTGGAAGCCCCAGAGTACGCGAAGGCATTGGGGGTTTTCGTTCGGATGTGCAAACACCATGAGATCCAAAGAGACAGGAGAAAACGCATACAGAAACAACACATGAATTATGTTCATTTTGTCTTTGCCCGCAGGTAATGCGGAAAGTGCACAAGCGCCACTCCACTGACCTTTGCACACTTTGTGTATTCCTCGGGCTGCTCGGTCGCAATTTTCAAGCCGATCTGGTCTAGGTTTAGTTTCGACATTTTCAGGTATTGGGCTGGCATGTGGGGCCCTCAGGGTGACATGAGGGCCAAGCTGTCACGCTCATGGATTTAGGTGTGGTATCACCTATTCCGCGCTGAAAGTCGGGGATCCGCGAAGACTCATTCACAGCACACTTCTTGGGTGCAGCTTTGTCTTTGCTTTTTTGTTCTCTTTGATTCATGGAAAGAGGAAAAGCAAAGGTGAGGGCGAGTTGATGAGGCTTTGACTACGGTGGCCGTCTTTGTGGCGTGGACGCTGGGGTGGAAGGAAAAGGGCCTGCGCCCGAGGAATGATTTTGTCAAATTTTATCGCTCGATCCGAATATATAAAAAATGCCCTTTGTTCCTAGTAGCGATGCCCTTTGTTCCTAGTAGTAAGGCCAGGAGCTACTATAGTAGAGTCCTTGCTCCTAGACAATGCAAGCTGCTCCACACCCATAGGATTTTCGGATGTAGGTGCATGATGGTGCATGCTCATGAGCGATGCGTGATGCGCGTGGCCAAGACGCGTACATGATAGCTTAGCCCGCCGGCAATGCTGCAAGGTGTGGGTGTTGAGGGTGAGGCAAACACTCAGGGATTAGTTGTTCATAACGTTTATTGCCCCTCACTTATCTAGAAAAGGACGGCGGTATTTGCGGCCATTCGTGAAACAACAACAGTGCCTTGCTGCCCGGAGGCCATGGGAAATTACGACCTTGGGTGCCGTGAGACAAACCCACCATCCAACTGCGGATTCTCAGTTTGCAGCATGCTGTGATCTTTGATTTCTTTTTTGGGTGCAATGCCTGCAATGTGCAAAAAAACACCGTGCTTTAAGTGCTCTACAATGTTAATTGCCGGTCGAAAAGGTGTACCTGCTTTGATTGTGTGAACTGTCACGCCGTTCCACTGGGCCAGATTTTCACCCGTTCTCACTGACGTCAGGCTTGAACTCTGACTCTTGAATCTTGCTTATTGTTTTTGCTTGAGATGTTTCACCATAAATTTTGGACGCGGGGGGCATTGGTTTTGGGATATTGAGGGTCAGTATAAGTATAAACACATTTTTTGGAAATCGGCGCTTAGAGACATCTGGACGAAGAAGTTGTGCAGGTGAACATTCATACATAACACAACGCTGGTCTTCAGCTTTATCATGTTGGAACTCGCGGGGACCAATGACTATTTTGCCATAAAGATTCGACCGAGACTAACGTTAACAGGTAGATCTCCAAACTGAGCTTAGTAACAACAAGAAGCTACTAGGGGCTCCTGGCATCGCTACTAGGAGCAAGGACGCTACTAGGGGCTCCTGGCCGTACCATTAGGAGCAAGTAGCTACTAGCAACAAGAAACTACTAGGGGCTGGTCTCTTTGTTTTGTGATGCACTTGGCCTTGACATGTCAGCAGTAGCGCGAACAGTCGTGCTTGTTGTCGTTGCTCCTAGACAGTGCTAGTGGTTCAGTTTAAACTCGTGGGGCTACGACTGAGAAGCAATGTGCACGGGACAATCCATTGGCAGTGATTGGTTTCCACATCATTGCTTTTGTTGCTTTGTGTCAAGGCTGTTGTACTGGCCAAACACGGCAGAGACTGAGTATGCCGTTTGTGTCAGCGAGTGTCCCACAGACTCTCTGCAGACGGTCTCCTTCCCAGTTGAGGCCCGTCCAGTTTGCACATGCATTTTTCATCCAAGGGTGAGACTGTTGTCACCAGCATTCCATGGATACCTTTTTTTTCTACCAACATTCATGATTGACTGATTGACTGATTGACATCTTCGATTCGACTAGATGCATGTGAAATCCCTGGAGGAAGCCGATGTCCAACATGGGCCGGATGGGAGTGAAGTTGCCACAATCACTTCGCGAGAGAAGAAACTGCCCACGTACCCTTCCAGGTTGGCTTGAGGTATTGTGACCGAAGACAAATGTGTTCCAACGTGTTCCTGCGGCAATGTTTTCAAGTGAGTGCAAGGAACAAGATTTACATTATTGCCTTGTTGGAGTTTTGCGCACGCGCTTGCACACATCAAACCACTCATACCAATACCAACTTACCCACGCCAAGTCACACATGCCAAGGTACTCACACCATCCTCTCCCCTCGCTCTATCCGCAAACATTCTCTTCTTGATTCTCGCTTTGTGAGATTTGTGAGGACTAGTCATGTGGGGTTATCCGCTCCGTGACGCACTGCGTGCCTTGTGCGCAGACTCCAGGCAGGTAGGCGGCCGTTTCTGCTTGCCGCTCACCCTGGCCGATGACATGCAGCATGGCAGAGGGCGTTCAAGCGAAAGGTCGGGAAACCCGCCGCTTCCGCCAACGCACGTGCAGCTACCAAGACTGCCAATTGCTACAGTGCGGCTTGGCAGTCATGAATGTTATTATCAAAGACCATGTGAAGCGGTGGGGGAAGCCCTTCCACACTAGGTTAGCGCAAGGATTCCTTTTCCTATATACTTCATTGTGATTGAGTGGCTTGCAAAATCTGTAGTGCCACATGGCGGAGTTGAAAAACGACACGAGGGAAGAAACGAGAGACGGATCGAGAGATGAGCTGAGGACTACTAGGAGCAAGGATGCTGCTAGGGGGCTCCTAGCATCGCTTACTACTAGTAGCTTCTTGTTACTAGTAAGGCCAGGAGCCCCTAGTAGCGTCCCTTTCTCCTAGTAGCGATGCCCTTTGCTACTAGTAGCGATGCCCTGAGCTGAGGACACCCTCCGACCGGAAGCCGCTTCCGCCCAGTCACGAGACGCTCCCAGAGCGTTCCTTCCCGAGCGCTCCAACTTCTCCGCTTCGACCATCGCACCAACTCCATGGCGAAGCGCCACACCCTGCGGACCCTGCGTCCACAGTGACAACCAGTAGAGAGGAAGTGACAAGTACGACGAAAATTGCACTCAGCCCTTGGGTACATGGCATTCTGAAGCCAAACCTACCTCCTTTGCCTACAACTGATGAGCCAGAGGTACCAAAACCGGATGCCAGGCCGCCCCATTCTTTCACTTCTGATAGAGGGGAAATGCCCAGAGCTGGGCCACAGGCACCAACACCGCAAGCTATTCCGTCTCATTCAAGTTCGGGAAACGCAGATGAAGGAAAAGACAAGCCAGAAGCCTCAGAAGCACCAAAACCGCAACCAAGCCCTCATTCCTCAACTTCTGGAGCAGATGAGTCAGATGAGGACAAGCCAGAAGCGCCAATTCTGCCTCATTCTTCATTTTCTGACGAAGGAAAAGACGAAGAGGCTTTGGAAGGACATTCTGCAACTACTACCTCTACTACCACCACGGTCCAAGAGCATGCACAAACGACGAAGCGCCCACTGGATAAGCACACTGCGCTTGGAATTGAATCACCCGATGATGTAGGTAGTCCAGAGCACAACGGTGAAATTTCCCGAGCCACAAAAGGCAGACAGCAACTGACAGAAGCAGAAGCTGAAGCAAAGGCTGAAGCAGAAGCTTTCGCAAAGGTGTTTGGTCATCAAGTCAGCAAGACTAGCCGAAGGACAGGAATCAGGAATCAGGAATCAGTCATAGTACTGGATGCATCAGCGAGCGTTTTTGCCAACAATCGCAATTGCAGTCGCAGGATGTTTGAGGATAGCCAAAGCAGGCATTGGGTCGACTTTTCTTGAGGGTTTGCTTTTCAAGAATGCAGCTTTCAGGGAGACAAAGTTGGCAGTGTTGCTGAAAAGACAGGACTTGGGCTTAATCCGCTTAAAATCATTCAATCTTCCAGGCGCAAGGACGCTACTAGGGGCTCCTGGCCGGACGCTACTAGGGGCTTCTGGCCGTACTACTAGGAGCAAGGACGCTACTAGGGGCACGCTACTAGGGGCTCCTGGCCTTACTACTAGGGGCTCCTGGCACCGCTGCTAGGAGCAAGGACGCTACTAGGGGCTCCTGGCATCGCTACTGGGAGCAAGGACGCTACTAGAACTGTAAGATCTAGAAGTTTAATGGTAGATCTCAGAGCAGAGCACCCCCAGAAGGTAGATGTGGGCGATTACTATGCGGAAGATCACTCCAGCAAGATCTCTGAGCACGCATAAAAACCCACACTCGAGAGATCACACATATGAGAGCACAAAATACTGCTGCTGCGCGACCTGCACTTCGAGGCTCGCAAAGGGCTGCGCCTGCTACAAAATCGCATCAAGATTCATATCGCGCGGCCCCAAGGTGTTTCGCAGGAAATGCATAACCCAAAGACGATCATACCAAAACTCAGCTTTCGGTCGGTACGCCCCCCCGATTTCTGAAAACTGACCACATGTCCAAAGGTCACGATTTACTGCATTTGCCACGAAATCAGAGTGCGCCGAAGACCACCACCATGTCCAAAGTGCTACGCTTGCCACAATCGAATTAAAACCCTTCAACTGGGGTTCCACGTTGCGGACAAATGCCTGCCACGAAACGCCCGCTTTGGACCACCAAGCGCGGGGGTTTGCTTGATTTGCGGGGTGCCGCAACGAGAGCGCAGTCCAGGAAAGCGCTGGCCCGAGCCCACCAAATTGCCAGCCTGCGCAGTCACAGTTGAAATGCACTTCGAAGATCCCGACGGCATGAATGTAGCGTAAATAGCAGCGAACGCCCCGATGATCACCTCGATCGAACACCCGGCCCCAACTATTACCGGAAGACCCCCTAGTGTGACCACACGGTTTGGGAAAAAGGGGGTCCAAAAAATTGGAAAACATTTATAGATGTAAAAAAGTTGTCCTAAGATGTTTGTCACAACATGCGCAGGACCAATCAGCCGGGACCTGGCTGCGAGAACTGGTTTGGGATATTGCAGGAGCTTGGCCAGTAGTGCCTTGTCATATCTCGTCATACAGTGCCCTGGTTCTTCTGTGTTCTCTTTTCTTTCTTAATGAACTTGTGAAGACATTGGCGCTGCCAGATGTTCCTGTCAACACTGCGTCAAACCAGATAATTCATGGAAACATGTTTTCCGAGTTGCTACTGAATGGCGTGGTCCTTGCGGCACTCATAGGTGCTATGACCATATGTTGTCCCGGCTGCTATGTTTTTGTCAATTGCCAAATTGGCAAGCAATTACCATTGTTATGTCCATCGCCAGGCTTTGGATATTTGGTTTTCATGAAATTTTGTGCCTTTGGCTCAGATCAACTGCTCGGCAAGTACCAAAAAAACAATGTGTTAGTTCGGGGACTTCATTGGACTTCAGCTTGGTAAATCCCAAGGCCCGTCCGTTCACCTTCGTTGTGCCCCTTATGCTCCTCATTGCAGACCTTGGAGGGGCTCTGCAGCTAGCTGAGTGATGTGTGATCGATTGCCCATTAGTATGAGTGCATCATCTTTGGATCCAAGGGGCCGTCAAGCGCTGTTGAGTCAAGAGTCATATGATGTCATATGAGTATGTAGTATTAGTCATATGTCCAATGCTATTGGCAATTGCTCATATGAGAGGGTTGATACAAGTCTTGAAGGATAGGATTTCAAGTTCTTTTAAATTTTCCGTGTCTTTAGATCTGCTGGCTCTATCTGGAGTGTAAAAACCTCATGTGCCCGTTATAGTTCTAACAACTATATATACAACTTGCTCCCTATACAACTTGCTTTTTCTGCTCTACAGCTCGGGTTGTTTGGAACGAATCGCATCAAGGTATTTCTTGTTCTTTGTTTGCAAGGACGAGGCCGGGTGATTGCTTGTGGCTTCTTCGGTACAAAGTTTCATCCCAGGCATCATCTGTAGCATATACTTATTTGTTGCCTGTTTGCGTTGCTTCGTCAACTTGAAGGAGAAGGCGGCTCAAGTGTTTCTTGGATTGGAAGGGCTGGCCAGATGTATGCTGGAAGTTGGTTTGCTAGGATAGGTGCATTTTTTCAATTGTTGCATGATTTTGTATTGAGGTATCCCCGCAAATCCTGTGAAGCGTTTCCAGTTAAACATATTTCAACTTGTCCATGAGTGTGAATGTTTCCCCATGTACCGCTGCGGCACATGTAAGGCTTGGCAAGTTCACAGCTGCTTGGCTGAAAAGTCACTTTGAGTAGGGGAGGGTCAAGCAAACCACTTCTACCGCGATCATGAATCAATGACTTTAAACTTGCCGAGCGAAAATGGTGCAGAAGACAGATACAGGCTCGTGAGCAAAACGGTAGTTGGTTACAGCGACTGGTGCGGTACGGTTTTGGGACAGTTGTGGGCACATGCTGCGAGGCTTGGTGTAGGTGTTCTGGAGCTGGTGCGCATTGCTGTGACATTGGTGGAATTTTCTGGAAGGATTCCGAATGCAATGTCCTGGCGACATTGGACAATTGGAGGCCATCGCTAGTAGGTTGGAGGCCATCACTAGTTAGCAGAAAAGAAACAAGACAAGGAAGAACGGCATCAAAGGATTCAAAACGCGTTGTGAGGGCTCCGGACAAGTAGTGTGTCGCGCAGTTTTCTTGCAAAGAACTCAGTTTTATGGTCAGGTTGCGGAGGAGGATAGTCGGATAGTTCGGCAGTTCTACAAACGGGGAACGGAAGCACAAAGGAAGGATTCAAAGGGCATTGTCATGGTTAGGTGTGGAGAGAATTAGCTTGAAAGCACGGAGCGAGGTTTCGCCACACAACAAGTCACTGCAGCGCGGATCACCACATCAGAAACCACACAACAGTTTGGTCGTTCATAACACTAATGGCGTCCTTTGCTACTAATTCTAATTAAAGTCTATAGCTTCTTATTGTTTCTACTAGCTTCTTGTTACTACTAGTAAGGCACTTGTTCCTAATCCGGTCCACCTATTAATAAACACGCCCCCCCCTTATTAAAGAAACACTCGGTCGCATTTTTTCTAATAGGGGGTCTCTGAAATCGGGGGGTCCAAAATAGGGTCACCTGGAAAGAGTTTCAAAACCAAAAAGTAATCCACTAAAATTTTGTATAAAATCATTTATTGAACACGTATCAAAAATGCAAAAAACCTCCAGATCAAAGGGACTTTCCTTTTCCCCTACAAAAACCTTCATTAGAATAGTGATTCTTCAGTAGACTAACAGCTAAAGCTTTCGAAAGGTGATGTCGATGTGCCATGCGGTGTTGCATGACCTCGGTGGCAAGTGCGTTTGCGTGAGTCCGTGCCATTGGGGGAAGGAAAGCCTGCTGGTGTAAGCGCGTCGTGTCATGGTGGAGTTTTAGGGAACCTAATTATAAATAAGAACTACCCCCAAAATCGACCATGTTGGTAGTTTAGTAGCGGCTTGAAAGGGCGGTAATTTAAAGCCAAATATAAACCGAACTTAGGGGTTCGGACGTTGTGTCTTTTTTAAAGTGGGGAGTGTTTATTAATAGGTACTCGGGATTAGTAGCGATGCACTTGTTCCTAGTAGCTTCTTGTTCCAACGAGTGAAGGTGCTAGAGAAAAGTGTCGGAGAGACTACTTTTTCGCTTCAACACGGTCTCTGGGACTGAACCTGCAGTGATCCAGAGTTTTCACCATCTGCCAACCATTTGTACTGCGAATGTCTGCCACGGAGAGGTGTTCTGTAGCCTTCCAGGCTTCACCAGAAAGCATCAAAACCCTGGGTTTTGCTAATTAGGTGTTGCTGTTTGTCTTCCAACGATGCATTTCCCAAAATCAGCTTCCTCCGACATTCTTGATAGCCACTTGGCTTGCTGTCAAAGTAGAGGTCTCTCAATGAATGCTTGAACTCCCTAGCTAAACAGAGTCTACTGTCCACTGCGAACTCTGCACCACTGCTCAACGCACCCGAGATGGCACAGATTGCTCTGAGGCTTGCGCTGCGCCCGGATTAGGGCAGCTGGAGCTTGGCAGTGCCACTACGTAAAATGGTGAACTGAGGCTCAAACAAAAGGAGAGTGGATCGGAGGCCATCGCTAGTAGCAAACAAAAGGCGACTTCACGTCCGAGAGACGTCACGCTCTCCTTTCCCTTGCGCAACCTAAGCCCTGTACGAGTACGCTCAACGCCGCGTGAGCCAAAGCATCAAAGGGCGGCCATCATCTGCATGCACCCTTACATGGATGCATTTGCACAATGCTATACAATTATACTGAGTAGTCGGACGCTCTTGATTTTTCATTTCCCTATCTCATGTGCTCTGAGCTTATTGCAAAAAACCTGGGCAATGTGATTTGTTTTTTCTATCTCATGTGTGCAATCTGAATTGGAGGGACCATAAAGTCCTATCTCAGCAGCAAAGCCCAAGCAAACAGACCTGGACCATGCAACGCGTGCGCGCACTTTTGTAAGTTGGTTTCAGTGTCTTGGTGAGTGTGGCGAAGTGTTGACGCGGTCCCATCTCATGCCGTCGGGGATCATTGCAGCCGGACTCAAAAAGGGTGAGCGCGCTTGGACGGAGGTCAGATGTGATTTCTTCTTTTGTTGCGGCGAGTTTGCCCATGCCCACCAGCTCCTGACTCATGTGCTTTTGGACTGTTGTTTTGGCCTGGACATGCCTGGACACACTGTCGTGTGAAGGGTCCGTAACATCCTGTCTAATTGCTAAAGCTGATGTGCATGACTTTATTTGTCGATAAGGTCCTGTCTCATCTGCAGTCCCCTTTCTAAAAGAACGACCATAAAGTCCCGTCTCACCTGAGGCTAGTATATTTTTCCAATTTGTTTGTCGATATAACGGTAACTCTTGGTCACTCGTCATCGTTGAAGCTGATTCTGCCGGCGACTTTCGTTGACCAAGGACCATCCAGTTCTCCTGTCACAGGTCGTCGGATGGTCATTAGCAGGACAATCTATTCAGTCTGACCTGCTTTGCTGTGCTTCATGAGCCTTCAGACATGGCTTGTTTTGCACATGAACTATGTTGACCTTCGCATTCTGCGGTGTATACCGTTGCAATGTGTTTCCTTGCGATTGGAATCTTGCCGACGCCCGAACTGCACTCGCACAGGACTGGGTGTTTTGCTCATCGTTCTGCTGGTGGGCGTTTTCCCGAAAATGGTCCGAGCTGTGGGGTGCATTGACTGTGCGGGCGATGCTATTTGGACGTCCCCGTTGCTTGGTACAATGGCTTTCAACAGAAACGCTGCTGGATATAGAGTTTTTCTTGTTTCTTACATGGCACGGGCCCTTCGAGTTTCGCCTTCCTTCTTGGTGTCGCGGGATTGTGTCCATTGCAGCCAGACTGTGGCTGCAGGAAGGGGTGTGAAAATGTTTGTGGGAGATCTTCAGTGCAACAGTCTTCGGGCCAGATCTTGGAAATTTTCTTGCATGTCATAGACCCATTCTCAAAGATATCCAAACGATTGGAAGGCGTATTGAGGTTGTGCTGGGCAAGGGCGCACTGTTCGTGAGGTTGGTGCGACTACCTTCGCTGGAGATCCTGATCAAGACCCTTTTCAGTGGAATGTGGTGCGATACATAATTCAATTTTGAATCGTTTTTGCAGTTTGTGAAGTTTGTGCATTTTTGCATACATTTTTCACTTTCTGTATGCCAAGGTTAATCTTTTTTAGCTTTGTGGTCTCCATGGGCCAAATCGCCGCTTGGTGGGGAAAGAGAACCAATGAAACCCAGAACCCGAAGAGCCGGCTTTTTGCCCTGCTTGAACTGCGGCAAGTTCTCTCATATTCTGTTCTTGAAACTGGCAGGAACTTGAGAGAGAGAGAGAGAGAGTCGGATAGAGTGGAGGCCATCGCTATTTGGAACAAGAAGCTACTAGGGGCTCCTGGCCTTACTACTAGGAGCAAGGACGCTACTAGGGGCTCCTGGCATCGCTACTAGTAGCAAGAAGCTACTAGTAACAAGACAGAGTATCGGATAGAGTGGTGATGTCGCTCGTGGCGAGCGCTCCAGGAGCCACCCACACTTGATGTGAACGGCACGCCGGTGTACACACGGCTTCGCCAGTTTGGCTCAACCCCGTTGCAGAAGCCAGGGCCTCAAGAGCTCCATGCTGTGCCATGCTTTAGCATGCCGTGCCGTATTCATTGTAACCTTGCTTGACCTCGGTTCACTGAGGTGCTATGTGCTGATCTACATTCTAGGACAGACAGAGCGGGTGCACAAGTCATTGCCTTTCGAGGATATGCTATCGCTAATGGAGAGCCATCGCTATTTCGTTGAGAAAAAGGAAATAGACATATAACATCCATATTTCCTTTTTCCTCGACCTTTCGAGGATATTTCTGGAGTTTGGAGACGCTGAGTTTGATCTTTCATTTTGCCGTGTGGACCTCGGAGCTTCAGCTTCAGCAGCTTCAGCAGCTTCAGCAGCTTCAGCTCAGTTGGAGCTTGCTTGGGGGGGGCCAAGGCAAGCTTCTATGTCATAAGCTGGTACTTCACTCCATGCAGGCTGAAAGAAGTCTATGACTCATGACGACTTGCTAATGAAAACTATTGGCGGGCAACTCTTCGCAGAGATGGATTTTCTTTCTGTTGGTGCACTCTTGGTTCACCCTTGCGGGACCTAGGACGCCTAGAGAAGTCATAACCCCAAATTGATCAAATCGAGCTCTAAGCTGTGCGATCCAGCTCGTAACTCCACTGAACGCGGTCCCTTTGGGCCTTTCGGAGCACTTGTGGCTGTGTCGAAAGGATGCCAAACCAGGGGGGCACTTAAGTGGAATGCTGCGATTGGGCACCAAGTTCACTGTCATGAGTACAGAGTGCTTGAGGTTTCTGTGTATGTACCTGCAAGGTACTTCTTGTGATCTTCTTCTCTTTGTCCCGTGAAGTGACGCTTTTTGGAAGCCATCGCTCTTAGGTTGAAGGCTATTGGCTATCGCTCTTAGGTTGGCGGCCATCGCTCTCAGGTTGGAGGCCATCGCTCTTAGGTTGGCGGCCATCGCTCTTAGGTTGGCGGCCATCGCTCTCAGGTTGGAGGCCATCGCTCTCAGGTTGGAGGCCATCGCTCTCAGGTTGGAGGCCATCGCTCT
>CAXAMN010005880.1:237754-273985 GCA_963970005.1 Durusdinium trenchii
GCTAGCAGGTTGGAGGCCATTCCTATTAGGTTGGAGGCCATTGCTATTAGGTTGCACCTCTTGCTCGGGCCAGGTCCGTCCATGATTTGTCGCCGTCAACTCCAACCTCCAGAGCCTCGAAGACACCAAAGATCTCACCGCGGATTTCACATGTTGAGGCTTTGGCAGTTGCCGTCGCGGTGGCTGTGGAGAGGATTGGATGACCCACCTTAGAACCGTCTCTACAACAGGGCTTTGCAGGTAATCGTTATATTCTTTTCGTTTTTGGAGATGGGTTTGGAATTGTTTTTATGTAGTGTCCCACGTATACATTGTATATTATACCTTATGACCCCGACTATTTGGCTCAAGGAAAAAGCTGGGCGCTTTTGGCTGATTTCCTGTAAACATAGGTTATCAGCCGTATAGCCTTAGGCCCGTAGCATTGCTCCCACGTCATTCGCAGCCATGGACTTAAGTCTCGATCCGACAGCCCTCGCGAGGCTGGCTGCGCCGTACGGAAGTACGGATGGGCGGGAGAGCGTGGGTGGAAATCCCGCCGTTTTTCATCTACCACTGATGGATCCAGGCGTCTCGTCTACACCAGACGGAGGATCCAACATGTCAGCTGATGGATGGGGAGCGGGTGGGAACACTGCGCCGATTTTTAATCAGGCCAATTTTTCATTTGTGCAAACACCTCCAGCAATGGTGGCAGAGATGATGCGCCAGGCATCTCAAAATCAGCAACTCGAGGGGCAGCGAGCAGAACTAATGCTCGCGGCACAGAAGCTCCGAGGTGAGGCTGATGAAGCATTCTCCGAGAACGAAGAGATGAAAATCCAGGCGCGATCGTTCATCAATGCAACCGCAGTTGGATACCAGACTCTACAAGAGCAGGCTCAGAATCAGTTCATGGAAATGGCCATGAACCACCGTCAACAAATCGCTGGACTTGAAATGATGCAAGGTCAGAAAGTCTCTTTCCTCGAAATGAACTTGGCGCAGCAACAGCATGCATCTATGGATTTGCAGAGGCGTTTGACTGAAACGGAATCTGTACAGGCGCAACTCCTGAAGGAACTTCGCGAATTGAAGGGACGAAAGGACGAAGTGCCAGGCGTTTCGGAAGGGACTGCCGAAGTTCGCGATTCAATACCGATGCATGAAGCACCACTCACAGGTTTATCTCAAGCCGATGATGTCCGATCTTGTAGAACTGCTGATCTTTTCGGTACTCCATCCATGAAGTCTCAACCCGGAAGCGTGTTTTCCCCTAACGCTGCAGTTTTCCAACCGGTGAGTCCATGGAATGATGGGTATGGATCGTTAGCAGCAAATGCATTGTCGGGCAACTTCGGTAGAGGTGGACCAGGGAACGGTGGTGGTGGACCGCCGGGTGGGGGAGGAGACAATCCTGGTGGAGGTCGTTCATCAGGTGACCCAATCAACCCTGGGCGACCAGGCATTCCGCTTCTCAAGATTCCCAAATCGGGGGGGTGGACCACCTGGTCCTCCGGGGGACGACAGCGACCCAGACGGGGGAGATGATTTGAAGATGATGACGATGAAATGACGGACAAGGCTCTCATGAAGAAGCTCAAACAGGTTTTGGGGGGTAAAAGTAGTACCACGAAGGAAGCAGACCATATCAAGATACCTTTTCCTTTCCACAGCCCGAAAACTATCGCAATTGGAAGATTAGGGTGAGGGATGCGGTGAGGGCCGCGTCTTCCAAGCCCGACAAAGCCTTCTCGTGGATCAACAAAGTTTGGGTTGAAGGTCAGACAATTGAAGGTCTCGCGAGTCCTGACGGGTTCACTACCCTCGATGCCAAGCTTCTCGCCGCACTGTCATCCATCGCCGCAGGTGAATTTGCACGCAAAGTTGACACTTTCAAGGAGAAAGAATGCCAGAAAGATCGTCCAGTACGGGGGAGACAGGTGTTGCTGATGATGCATGAGTACTTCAGTACCAATATCAAACATGGCGCCACTTATTCCCTCAGTGATCTGTTCAATGTGAGAATGAAGGGCGACAATCTCAAGACTTTCTTGTCGAACTGGGATTCAGTTACCACCGGTGTTACCCATTTGCCTGAAACTACTGTCCTGGAAACCTTATTCTATCAACAAGTGAAGAATCACAGGGCAATCGCCCATGACATTGAGGAGTACCACCGGGCCGAAGAGGGAAGTTCAAAGCATTGCTATCAATTCCTGTATGACGCTGTTCGCAGACATCTCATGAGGGAAAGGCTAGAGGACAATCGGGGACGGATTGCCGCTAGTGTTGGAGGTGCCAAGACGTCCGCTCCTGCTGCTGACGCACGCACTCCGTTCATCCCCAGGGGGTTTTGTGTTCAGTGGAACAAAGGGGGTTGTAGCAAGGAAAACTGTCCATTCAAGCATGAGGTTCCCAAGAAACGTGAGAAGAGTGCAACCAAGAGTCCAAGGGGGCGCTCACAGTCAAGAGGGAAAGAGAAAAGGGACACCTCCAAGATTGCGTGCAAGTTTTGGAAGGCTGGACGCTGCAAGCGGGGGGACAAGTGTGAATTCTCCCATGAAGGTCAACAGCGACCCAGGAAGGCCACCCCTGCCAGATCGCCTTCACGAGGCTCTCAAAAGAGTGACAAGAGCAAGAAAGACAGACGCAGAAAGAAGAAGGGAGACCGATCTCAGTCGAGGGGCTCCAGTGGTTCGCGTAAGTCTGGAGGCTCCAGATCCTCCAAGGGTTCTCGTGGTTCGAAAGGCAGTGCAGGTAAGTCCACTCCCGCGGCAGTTTGTCTGGTTGCATCCATGCTCGCATCCGTCGTCGATGGTCTCTCGTTGAACGGTCCTACGTCCATGTTGGATCATGTCGGAATCAACGTCAGCGAGAGCCAGGCGGCCTGGGAAGGCGAGCCATGTGTTGCATGTCCAGGTGTGTCATTCAACCTCAAACCTGATATCACGAAGATTCATGCTTGGGGCAGATTAGATCCATTTGTCTCGGAACCATCCAAACCGAAGAAGACTTTCCCAGCTAGCTATCAGACCAAGCCCAACATTCAAGCAGTTGATGATTCAATCTTGTCAGCGCGCATGCTTCAAGGAGCGGTTTCCGGTTGGCTGAAGGGTGTCAAAACAGCTTGTAGGTACATGTGTGATTCAGACTTAGGTTGTGACTCATGCATTCCTGCCGACATTGTTGCTTTGCCCGCATCCTCTCCGAGAGAAGTCAAGTACTTCCACCATTCGCACGAGGACTGGATTGCAGACACCGGAAGTGCTCAGGACCTGTTGACACGACATGACATCCCTGATGAGTTCCAATATCGTTCGGACCGGCCGATTGCTATCATTACAGCTAACGGTCACAGTTCATCAAATCTTCAGGCTAAGGTGTACAATGACACATTGAGTTGCAGGTTTGACCCGTATCTGCTCGAGTCTACACCACCGGTCATGTCCGTCGGCATGAGATGTGTTGATCAAGGGTATGATTTTATTTGGAGGTCCGGCAAATCACCCTACTTTAAGGAAGCCGGACGGAGAAAAGATAGAGCTTCTGGTTAGGGATTACGTCCCCTATATTCCTGCCAGGGCCAAATCAAATGCCAGTCCATGCACTCCCACTCAAATCGATCGGCCTCGCTCGACTTCATCCTCTACATTGGCTCCGACGTCTCTTCATCCCATAGCTCCTGGACGTGGTACAGCTGCTCCTGCTGAACCGGCATTGGCCTCGGGTGATGACGGGATGAATGTGTTGAAAGAGAGCCCAGAAAAGGATGAAGCGGGCCGGAAGGCTACGCCGGAGAAAGAGAAAGAAGCACCGAAGGGCAGTGCGGACCGGAAGGTCTCGCCGATGGATGATGTTGATGATGATGCTCCGCAGGTACCTGCCGAAGGTAACTTGGACAGGAATCTGGGAAAGGGGATATCATTGTTGAAGGAAGAGGCTAAATCACTCGGGCACCTGGTGAGCCATCACCCCAAGAACCCATATTGTGACGTTTGCAATAAAGCAAAAATGACCAAGCCTCCATCGTATCGGCGGGACGGGTCCTCAATAGTTGAAGCCGAGAAATTCGGTGATCACATAACTTGTGACTTTCTCATTACCGGTGATGAATATGAAATGGGAATCGATGAAGAAAAATGTGCATTGATTGTCAAAGACATATACTCCAACTTCATGTATGTGTATCCCAGTGCTAGAAAGAGCGCCGAATCGGTCATCCTGGCTATGAAACACTTCATTTCGAGTGAAGATGAGGTAGGAATCTGCTACTCTGACAATGCTCCTGAGTTGATCAATGCTATGAAAGAACTAAAGTGGAGACATGTACTGTCGAAGGCATACATATCCGCCAGCAACGCAGTTGCAGAAAGGTCGATCCGAACCGTGCTTGAAGGAACTCGTGTGAACCTCTTGCAATCCGGTCTCAATCATGGATTTTGGCCTTATGCTGCTCGTCATTGGTGTGTCATGAACAACAACCTGTATGCGCTAGATGGAACTGCCTCTCCGTGGGAGCTGAGATTCGGAGAGCAATCACCTATTAAGTGTTGGCCTTTCGGATGCATGGTGAACTACTGGAATGGTCCCAAGAAGAAACCCAAAGATGAGCTGAGGTTTGACCCCACATCAAGTGCAGGGGTCTTCATTGGTTACATCGTTCGCCCAGGGTTTCAATGGAGGACAGAATACTTTGTAGTTGACCTCAAGTCGGCCAAGGCAGATAAATATGAGGATATGCACCAAATCAAAAGAGTCATTCGCATCGATGTACCTGAACCTTTTACCTTCCCGCTGAAGGATCGCAAGGAGATGGTTCGCAAAGGAGAGCTCGCTGACGCGGCCGAAGAGGAAGTCGAAACAGCCCTTGAAGTCCAAGATGCTGTTGAAAGTGCTGCCCCAAACCCAAAGGCAGAAACACTTGAGAAATCGGACACCACTCTTCCAAAGGGGCCAGTGGCCCGAGGATCCGGTGCCCGAGCAGTTTGGAATCAGGGTTGGTTAGCTTTCATCGGAAGCGGAATCAGTGACAGATGGTGTGACTATGCCGAATGTAAGGTCAAGTACAGCCCCTGCGAGGGGAAATTCCTCGACCCACGTGCAGATGTCAACACTGAACAATAATACTCCTATAGAACTACTCTCATGCACTCGGATGAAGAGTCATGGCATGTTGTGGAATCAAATGCACTCTCACATCCGTGGGACAGGTCGATGGATGGGTTGCTAGAGGTCGTCGGTGCCACCATCACCATTTTATCGAAGAATGAACTCGATTTGCAAACTCCAGATGCACACCGAGCACATTGCCGGGTCCTTCTGAGATTGAAGTCTTTAACCCGTACACCAGCAAAGCTGAAATGATTCGTAGCGATGACCCCAAGTTCTATGACGCGGGGGGGTTCAAGACCAGAAGATATCAGGGATCCAGCAAACCCAAGGACATTCCATCCTTTGTGTGGCAATCAATGTCGGTGAAGCAACGGAGGCTCGCAATTGCAGAAGAGCAGAAGAAGTTATAGCTAGAGTTACTGACATGGCTGCTTTGCCTAAGAAGGCAGCTGCATCAAAACGATCTAGACATTCCGAAACATGGGCTTTGGTGCGCGTCTCGGAAGGGAACGCCGGATCATCATCATCCCAGGACGCCGAAGAGGTTCCCAAGATGCCTGTTTGTGGGTATAGTGTACAGAGACATCGTGACAAGCTCATCAAGGTTGGTAGGCTTCAGGGTGAAAAGGCAATCAACACTCTCGTTGCCAGACCCGTCAATCGGAAAGAAATCAGATCGAACCCCAAAGCACAAGCATCCCTAGATGTCGAATGGGTAAAGTTAGAGAAGCAAGATGCATGGCTTTACGATACGGTTCAGGAGTGGAAAGATGTAGCTTTGAAGGCCAAGAAACAGGCAAAAAGGTCCACATAGGGAAGGTGTTCGAGATCTGTGTTGAGAAAGGTAGCGAACTGCCCATTGGACACGAACTTCGCAAGTTTAAAGGCCGCACAGTATTCCAAGGGAATAACGTGCGAGACGAAAACAGCGATGTTGCTTTGTTTAACGAACTCGGGTCATCCCCCGCGACAATGGAAGCGGGTAAGGCTGTGGATGCCTACGGGGCACAGCCAGGATTCACGACCGAGCAAGCAGATGGCGAACAAGCTTACACACAAGCACTCATGAAGGGAGTTGAGACATGGGTTGAACTCCCCAGGGACAGATGGCCTAAGTCATGGGTAGGAAAATATGATAGACCCGCCTGTAGGCTCCGCATCGCACTCTATGGACACCCTGACTCCGGGGGGCTTTGGGAGCAGCGCTGCACAGACATGTTAGTGGCAGTTGGATTTGCCATGCCAGATCCTGAGGGTTGGCCATCGGTGTTTTTCCACGCTAATCTTCGTTTGCTGCTCATCGTTTATGTTGATGACTTCAAGATGTCTGGGCCCAAAGATTCGTTGCAAAAGGGATGGAGCTTGATTGCCTCCAAGATTGACCTCGACACCCCGGGACCGGTCGGGAGATACTTGGGGTGTGAACATATCTACAAGCGGGGAGTAACTCTGCCAGTAGAGGCGCATCCATTCGCACATGTGTTTGACAAACGGATTCCAGATCCCGCCGCAAAGACTGCCGCGGCAGGAGTTCATAGAACACAAGATTTTTGGGAACATCATCCTGACAGTCCTGTTTATGCAAGGCATCATGTCCAACCCAGAAAACAGATGTTCGTACCTGAAGAATCCCTGGTTCAAGATCTTGGACTATCCAACGTCCGTTGCACGTACTTTGAAGGGTGCGCGCCGGAAGGCGGAGCCGAGATTCAATGGGATCACATCACTGACAGGAAACGAACACCATCATTATGCACGGGTGTCACTTATCTATTTACCAAAGATTGCGGTGACCCGAAGCTTGCTCTAGCTGGGGTCACTCGTGACAAGGGTAGTGCAAAGAAGGCCGCAAGAAGTTAGAACTTCTCGTATCTAGACCAACTGCACAACACCAACGCCTGCATGACTAAGCCAGTCACAGTTGTTACCTATGATATGGAACCTTTCCTGAAATCATGCGTGGACCGGTATGTAGCACTTGCAGGAAAGAATGCTCAGTCATTGCGCAAGGTTGCAACCCCATTCCATGAGGAGCGAATAGCTCGCCCCACCGTAGAGGGGGAAGAGAAGCCAGGCGTCCTTGCACCAATTGCAACGAGAGTCCTCATGAAAGTACTCTTTGCTGCGCGAATGGCCCGTTTTGATCTACTCCGGGCAGTGCAGGGCCTCGCGGCTCGTGTGACCAAGTGGTCGACTGACTGCGACAAAGCGCTACATAGACTGATATGCTATATCAATTCAACTGTTGACTACAAGATGCATTGTTTCATTGGAGATGATGTCAGTGATTGCAGACTATGGCTGTTCGCTGACGCGGACCATGCCGGTGAATACGACAGTCGGTCTACTAGTGGTTGTGTTCTAGTACTTGTCGGACCCAATACATACTACCCGTTGACAGCTTTCAGTAAGAAACAGACGTCAGTGTCTCTTAGTAGCACTGAATCCGAAGTGGTTTCAGCCAATGTCTCCCTCCGCTCTGTCGGTCTTCCTTCCTCCGGTTTATGGGCACACCTCCAGCAGGCGGGGGGAATCACACCCTCCAAATCGCGTTCATCATCAAGCAAGCTGGAAAGTTTGCCGCAAGAGAGAGTGAGGACAGAGCCCGATAAGGATGGAGACTACTGGATATATGAGCCATCTCGAAGATGTCTGAGTAGGGTCCATGTCAAACCCAGATCTCACTTATATGTGCCGAGCGACTCGAAGTCATGCCCCGTATCAATCAATCGACTCGGACTGGCCAGAACCACCCTCATGATTGATGACAAGGGAAACCTTGATCTGAAACAGGACAATTGGAAGTCCAAGGGTGACTACCCAATCCGGGGGGGAATGGAAGGGCAAAACTTTGTTTCGTGTGTACGGCCCAAATGATGTTGACTACAAGGTGGAGTCACAAGAGATCCGTGAATCACTAACTGATTGGGAGTTCCTTGGCATGGAACGTGAAGGATCCCTTGACCTTACCCTGTTCGCTCCCAAATCGATCGAAGGTGTCTTCATTGAGGATAATCAAGCCACGATCCGAATCCTCGAATCGGGCAAATCCCCAGCTTTTAGGCGCACCGATAAAACCCATGGAGTCAACCTCTCGTGGCTTGAGGAGCAGTTCAGACGTAAATGGTACCGGTTAGTTCACCGCCCAACCATCCTTCAAGCAGCTGATATTTTCACGAAGCCTTTCACGAACTCAGAGAAGTGGGGTACAGCGTTGAGACTGCTGTCAATCCGTGACAGACTGCCCATTGGCCAATCGCAGGTACGATCTACTCCCGCGAAGCCAAGCGTGGCGGAAGCGCACGCCGTGCCTGATGCTCAGAGATTGCTGGTCGAGGTATGTTGTGATCAGAACTCAAAGTTAAGTGATAGGACTAGACCCGCTGCTGAGGGATGCAGGGTGCTGCAGTTTACCGAAGAATTTGACTTTAACAGCAGCAGCAATCGCAAGCTTGTGATCGCCCAAGTCAAACATCACTTTAAAGCCCACAACGTGGAATCGGTACTCGTTTGGGTGAGCCTACCCTGCACAGGGGGCACTCAGTGGACGTACATCAACTTACGCCACCCAACCGGAAATCGGAAAGTTAAGCAGCATCGCAGAAAGTTTGCCGTCCTCTGGACGAGTCTGGTCGAGTTTCTGTCTGTCCTTCCCGGTGTCCATGTTGCCATTGAATGGCCGAGGGGATGCACCTATTGGGGCTTACCCAAAGTCAAAAAGCTGATCGAAAGACTAGGTCTCGTGCCATACCACTTCGACGGGTGCGCTGTGGGGCTGAAGGGTAAGGATAATCTTCCTATAAAGAAGCCTTGGACGGTTGCTACCACTCATGAAGAAATAGGTAAGGTTTTGAGCAAGTTTCAATGCAGCTGCAACATGCAACATGCCGAAGGGAGAGGAAAGTTTTTGAGAGAGACTCAGTCCTATACCTACATGATGACAGACGCTATACATGCTGCGTTTCGTAGCCGCATTCAGCTCGAGCTCTCAAGCTATCTCGACTTGCTGTGTCGCCACTTTGATTTGTCCTGCCGACATGAAGCACATGGCAGTGAACTTTGTGCCTCAGGTGGAGCCCGAGGTCATGCCCACCGTCCGTGACCGCATTGCGGCTGGGAGAAGGTCTCCACGGACCTTCGCGCCGCTTGTGTGAAAGTGGCTTTCGGTGAAGACCCAGAAGCCCACGTCCGTCGTTTGGCCTCCATTCGCCAGCCGATTGGCGTGGCCATTCGTGGGACACTCGGGGGGGGGCAGTGCCCAAGGTTCCTTCGGCGAGATCGCCGATTTGATGGAGCGGGCGCCGGAATGTTTGTTGGCACAGCTGTCGAGCGGGCCGGAAGGCTCAGCCGATTTGCTCATTTGCGGTGATAGTTCATTTGCTGTCATTCGCCAAAAGTTCATCGGCCCAATGATCGAGCCTGAAATCACGCGGATGGATTTGGCCCAATTCCTGAATCAAGACTCGATGGCCTGGTGTACCCGCATTCGTTCAAGAATGGAATGGGGCCGTGGCCTAAACAGGATTGTACCAGCCATCGAAGAGGAACTGCAGGAAATGGCTGAACACAACAAGAGAAATGGTAATCCAGGCAGAAAAGTGGTCGTCTTGGTTCCCTGGGGCGGAAATGATGTCTACGGGGATTACGGCTACGCAGGCTGTAAATGGATCAACCAGAAACGGTTTTTGAAGACAGAGGCGGACCGGAAGGTCGCAGCCGATTGGCCATATGCGCAGCTTACTCGCGTTCGCGAGAATGTTGAGCGGCTCATCGCACTGCGAAACCGGTCTGATGTGGCTGAGTTGGTCGTCGTCGGGAATGCTCCGGCCGAAGACTTCGACTTGCCGAAAGCCTACAACAGGCATCTAGGGGAACACTACGGATACCTGATTTCGAGAGGGGTCCCGTGTGTTGATCCAAGCACGATGACGTCCCAGGTGTTCAACCACGATCAATTCCACATGATCGAGTGCTATCAGACCCTCAAATGGGGCGTTGCTGTCTACTCCGGCATTGCTACCTGCGCCTTTCGAACATTCCAGGTGATGAACGCCGGTGAGGGCGAAGGAGATTTGCAGTTGATGGAATTCCTCTTCAGGTACCCTACCATCTCGGAAGTTCGTGCTGCCGCAGACGTTTTGCTTGCCGGAAGGCGAGCCGTGGATCAGATTGAACTGAACCCGGCCGACATTGTGGATGCAGTCGACCAAGAGATAATGAATTGGTTGCTGCAAGAAGAAGAGGCAGATGTCGTGCGACTGAAGGACACCAGCCACGTGCTGGCTCAGGAGATCAACCCGACGACCTGTTGCGATTGCCCATCGATGCAGAAGAATTGGACGAAAGCGAGCATGATGAAAGGCATCGCGTCATCATGAAAGAGCTGTACCCAGACTTGCCAACTCCGTTAGGTGGACAGGAGCTCGTGGAAGAATTTCCATGGGAAGTCCCGGACGAGGGAGACACGCTCGACTTCGACGAGTGGGAACGAGCCATCGAGGAGAAAAAGAAGAACCCGGGTGCAAGCTCATTCATCCCGCCAGTTGAGGTGCCGCTTCCGCCGCCCAAGAATGAGGAAGAAAAGGCCGACGATGAAGCCTTTGCTGATGTCCGCACCGAAAAGTCCTATGTGATCGTTGAACATCCGGAAGAGGAGCAACCAGACTGGGACGGCGATGATGCGGACTCGGCGGCCTTCAAGTCTGTCAAGGGTTCAGAGGCCGATGAAGCTGAGAGGCCCGAACCCATGGATATCGACGAACAGGCCCAAGGGGAGCAGAAGAAGGCGGATGAAGAAGCCGCTCCCGAAGGCCAAGGAGAAGTCGATCAACCCATCGAGGAGTCTCAGGGCGAAGCCGCTGAAGCGACCCCTGGCCAGGCCACTGACGAGAACACCAAGTCAGATGACGCCAAGCCCATGGAGGTCGACCTCACTGGAGACGATGATGCTGAGAAGAAGCCGAAGAAGAAGCCATCTGCCGAAAAGCCCAAGACGCCGAGCGTGCCGGAAGGTTCGCCGAAACCCACACTCACCGAGCTAGAGAAGGCCGCTGCTGAGGCCAAGGCTCATTACGAGGAGTTGAGTTTCGTCGACGAAAAGACCGGTCGCATCGTTGTGCGGGGGGGACAAGGAGGAGCGTGATGCTCGCTTCAAGAAATGGAAGGAGGCAGAAAGGCTCGCCGCTCGCCATTAGGCCAAAGGCCCAGCCCAAGCAGGTGCGGCGACCCAACTTGGAGCCCACCATGCGAGCGATCGACGCTGAGGATCCAAGCAAGGACCTGGAGTTCGCTCAGCTTCCGGGGCAGGAGGTCTGGCTTGGCCCAGAGCATTTGCGCCAGATTCCGCGCGACATGGAATGGGGACGATTCAGGTGGATCTCCCAGGAGCTCACGTCCCATCTTCGTGGCCACAAGGAGTTGAAAGGATTTGACACTCCCGAATTCGAAGAAGACGGCAGCAAGGCCTGGAAGCCACTGATGGAATGCCTCCAGAAGCGCATCAACCAATGCAGAGAGTGGGAAGTTCTCCTGGTCATTAAGAATTCGGAGGACGAAAGGTTCGAGTTGAAGAAAGTCGGTTGCCGGGAAACACCGTGGGAGCGACCTGGAAAGGTCTGCCGTACGAGCCTGTTGGCATCAAAGCTGTCCAGGGTCACAAACGATGGGTGACCTGGGACATGCCAATTTCATTAAGCGTGTCTACTCACTTGACCCTGAGTACACGCCGAAAATGGTCGACGAGGGCAGGCTCCCACGGACCAACATGATTCCCGACCATAGTATCTGTCATCGCTGCCGAGGGTATTGTACCACTCGTGCGACCGCGCCGCAATGGAAGGCATTATCGCCTCAGGGCTCATCCCTGGTGGATTTCCGAAGAAGACTGGCAGGGCACACAACTACTTCACTACCTGCCCACCATGGAAGGCCCAAATGCGGAAGCTTGCGGGAACGCGAGCCGGACAGCCCATTTACCTAGCGTTTGATACAGAGCTCATGATGCAGCTAGGCTGCAGAGTCTTCGCCACTCGGAAGAGCATCCTCTGTTTGGACTGGGTGTCCAATGCCGCCTTGACGTACGCGTACGATGCCCGATCCAACCAGTTCGTCTGGTTCAATAGGGCGTACGCCAAGACGCGACAGAACTACCACGACGAGGTGAAGAGTCATTCCACTGACAATCCACAATTCCGCTTGAGCAAGCTGGCCGAAGCCCGGAATTACATGCTGAGCAATGCCCGCCGAAATCAGCACCACCTCAAGGTGGGCGAGACCAATCTCATGCAAGGCGCAGTCAAGATGACCGGCATCACTGATGAGGTAGCACTCACTCAGAGCCAAGCGTCCCGCGAGAGTCCGCCGCCAGAACTTACCGGCTTCATGCTGGGGCAAGTTTGCGTCATTGTCAATGAGGAGATGTCTGGTTGGGCGGGGAAAGGCAAATCCAAGGGCAAGTCCAAGGGCGAGAAGGGCAAGGGCAAAGGGAAGTTTCGCGACATCAATGACGATGACCTGATGGCGAACGAGATTGCCCAAATCCCCAAGCGGGTTTGCCCGACGCCTCTGTGTGCTACGCGCCATTACGATGGACAGCACCGGTGCGACTACTGTCGCAGGGACTTGCAGATCTGATCAGGGACTTGCAGATGGAAGAGACGGCCAACCTCAATGAGTCCGTCGTTGCCTTGGATCAGTTGTCAACCAGAGCCTATCGGAAGGCAAATGTAGTCAAAGACACGTCAAAAGGCGAGCAGCAGCGAGGAGCCAAATCGGCATTCGGCCTCATCAAAAGACTTGCCGTCAACTACGTTCGAAAGGCCAAGCAGCTTGGGCTTCCGGGGCCAGCCAAGCGGTTAGAAGTCGACCCGTTGTTCGCCTACAACTGCTCGACGACCCAGCTGACGTCAGGATCGCTCAACTTTCTCCACTGATTGGCCCGAGCAATCTTCGCCAACCCTGGCCGAAGTGCTCAAGAGAGAAAGCGAGCCCTCGACGATCAGGAAAGGGAGCACCATTCCAAACTGTGCTTCATTCCCACCATCGCACGGGATCCGACCGAGGCCTTGTCCATTGAAGACGAGTCGTTCGTGTGCCACCACAACCGCTTTTTCAACTTGAAGCAGTTCTCGATGTGGTGCTCACTGGCCCGGACACGGAACGAACCCGTGGTTGCCGTGGAGGGATGGGGAAGCTTGGAATGCGTGCCGGAAGGCGACGCCGTTGAGATCCTGAGCGATTTGGTCGAATTTGCCGAGCGCAATTGGGCCCGTGCCTGTGAGGGCACAGAGTACTCAGACTTGACGATCTTTTCGGGTCGCTTCCCAGAGGTAAAGCTCACAGAGCGAAGATCCACCGCCAAAGAAAGCACAAAGACAGCCTTCGACCCGAGATCAAAGGGCAGTGGGAAGGATGCCAAGCTCTGCTTCGAGCGCGGCTCGCCCGACCATCGCGCACGCGACTGTCCAGAAGCGAAGGGTCGTGGCAAGGGCAAAGGTAAAGGCAAGGGAAAGAGCCAGTATCAGGGCAGCTGGCAGAGCAGCTGGAACCAAGGATGGGGAGGTTCCTGGGGCTCAGGTTCATGGGACTGGAGCCGCTCCGGGCGATCCTCGTGGCAGGGCGAAGCTGCCTCGTCATCTTCCTCCGACTGGTGGTCTTCATCCAAGGGAGGCTGGTGGAACCGCTGAGAAGCCATATAGAAAGGGATTGAAGAAGCAGAGAATATCTTCTCGCCATGCGGACCGGAAGGTCACGCCGGAAATCAAAATTCGTTGGCGTGTCACTTTCCATATCCTCATGAAGCGAGCGGGAACGCTCTGCCGCAAACCCTTCAGTCAGCTAAATTTGCGCATAATTCGGTGGTCGTTGCGATCTGTGTACGTTTTTCTCGAGCATGGAACGGTAAGAGTTCCCAGTGAGACAAGCGTGCCGGAAGGCATCGCCATTGTTCTTTTGAGGACCTCATTGCATATTGCAATTTCTGAGGTATTTTGCCAAAACTGCACAAGCGAAGACTTGTCGCCAGCTCCGCATCAGAGAAAAGATTTTGATTGCTCTCATATTTGCTTTCATCTTAATCTGATAATGATAAGAGCATTTTGCATTTGTGCCGACTTGCCGCATTCGCATGCAGTAGTTCGAGGGTTGTAGTGCGGCTTGATTTCATCGCCGCCTGAGGTTGATACGTGGACACTCGTCGACTTCCTCTTCGGTGCACCGCGGCAAAGCCGCTCCGCGCCGCGGGGGGTGTTTTTATGTAGTGTCCCACGTATACATTGTATATTATACCTTATGACCCCGACTATTTGGCTCAAGGAAAAAGCTGGGCGCTTTTGGCTGATTTCCTGTAAACATAGGAATGGAGGCACACCGAGATATTTGCTGCCAAACTGCTGATTGAGCGGTCGGGTGTTGTCATTCATCATGCAGGTCTGCTCGGAGGATGGAGCAAGCTCACGCATGGAGAAGCAGGCGCACTCGATAATTCGCTTTGAAAGTGATGATTTTCTTGCCAGTTGAAAGCCAAGGACCCTGTGGTGATGGAAGCCGAGTTTGATTTTTATGATCCGCTGTCCAAAAGGGCTCAGGTGCGTTCATTTAATCAACGGCGTGCGCTACCTGCCTTGTGTCGGTGTGTGCACCCTGCAGGTCATGCCATTGGTAGCTGAAGTCCAGCATCATCGGCCAGGAGAAATGAAAGAAGCAGGTTGCTTTGCATGCTGAAGTTCTCACAAGCGCATTTTCATGAAGAAAGCACACCTTACGAGGGTGTCGAGCAAGAGTGTCCTCGAAATGTATTACTACAGAGTGTCCTGCAAAAGTGTCACAGAAGATTGCCTTCGAAGAGTGTCAAGCACCTACAAGAGTGTCAGGGAGTCTGAGGCAGTCGAGCCAGTTGGGTTGTTGCATGCATTTTGGTCCACTGGGCCATGATAACAAGGTTGCGTCAGCGCAGCCTCTCGGCTGGAACTCGACATAGATCCTTCTCACACCTGTGGGTGGAACACTCTGTGTCGGCCCCGTGCCACCAGCCCAAGTCTGATGGCTCAACATTGAAGTGGCTTTCGTCATGACGTCGGATGTTGCTTTCCGAAGGAGCCAGACAGCATTTCTCCAACAACCCTGCTGATTTTGGACACCAACTCTTAGCACCTCCAGATTTCCAGCTGGGAACCTCAGTTTGACATGCCCACCTATTGTGCACATTTGCCACGACAACTAGCCAGTGGACTGCAATAGGGAATTCGGAGCTCACTTGAATCATATAGTTTGGGAAACGGCATAAGGTGTGCTATCAAGTGCTTGAGGCCATCAGAAGCACTGACTCCCAAGTCGCGTGCACGGAACGAAGTCGAGGCAAGCAGAAACAACAAAAACGTTGCTTGTGATGGCCTTATAACCAAAGCAAAGATTGGCAAAGATGCAGTTTGTTCCTGGCAGGTGGTGACCAGGTGGGGTGTCTGCTTCCAAGCACTGACGGGCTTGCTAGTGACTGCTAGTGGCATGCTGAATCTGCAGAGTCAACAACAAGCCGAGACAGCCGAGGTCCTGTCCGGCAAATTGATATTTTCAAAAGTGCTGACCCTGACTACAATGAGCAGCGACTTTTTTTGCACCAGTCGCTCCTGTGAGTCTGTTGGATTCTGTTGGGCAGCTAACCTAATAGCGATGGCCTCCAATGCATTTTGGCGTCGAGATGTGTCAAGGTATATTTGTGGTACGTGCTCAACAGGTGAGGCTTGAGAAGCAGTTTGGCGGCAATGTATTTGGATTTGTTTCGGGGATAGGCTATGAAAACTCAAGGGTTCAAGGGCAAGCAGGTAAGCTGTCGAAGCTTAAGCAGCTACTGCGGAATGGACAGACATGATTGATTTGGTTCCTCAAATTTCGATGACTTAAAATAGTTCCTTCTTTGTTGTTTGGCGGCAGCGGCTATAAGGAACTCTCGTGTTTGGAGGCGCGCTAAATCTCAAATTGTTTTCCTCAGGAAACGTTCAAGCAAACATGAGTCTAGCAACCTGCCAGACGGATCGAAGCAAGAGCTCGTCGTGCTGTCAGCCAAGCCATAGCCTCAAGAATGCCACTGCCGGGAACAATCGATAGGGGATTCTGCAAGGAAACCGAGCTTCTTTTCGCTACTCGTAGCTAATTCTCGGCAACTTAGCTACCTCATCTTACTGGCCTACCCCCCCTTTCAAAAGAACCACAACACAAAAGCATCATATAGCCGTATAAAACAATTTGTTTGAGTTAGAATTTGTTTTTTCCCCAGATAGCGAAGCTATGGGGTTCTTACTTCAAATAACAATGAGTTGCCCGTGCGCGCTTTCGAGACAGGTTGCTGGTGCTGGTGCTGGGTGCCGGTGCTGGTGCTGGTGCTGTGAGCTGGCTGTGCACGTGGTGGAGACAGGTTGCTGGTGCCGGTGCCGAAGGTGGGTGCCGGGGGCCGGTGCTGGTGCTGTGAGCTGGCTGGGCACGTGGTGGAGACATGTTGGTGCTGGTGCCGGGTGCCGGTGCTGGTGCTGGGTGTCGGTGCTGGCGCCGGTGCTGGTGCCTGGTGCTGGTGCTGGGTGCTGGGTGCAGGCGCTGGTGCTTGCGGTTGCTGGTGCGGGTGCTGGTGCTGGGTGCCGGGTGCCGGTGCTGGTGCTGGTGCTGTGCACGTGGTGGAGACAGGTTGCTGGTGCCGGTGCTGGTGCTGGGTGCCGGTGCTGGTGCTGGTGCTGTGAGCTGAGCTGGCTGTGCACGTGGTGGAAACAGATTGCTGGTGCTGGTGCTGGGTGCCGGTGCTGGTGCTGGCTGTGCACGTGGTGGAGACAAGTTGCTGGTGCTGGTGCGGGCGCCGGTGCTGGCTGGGTGCCCGTGCCGGTGATGGTGCTGTGAGCGGCCTGCGCGTGGTGGAGGCAGGTTGCTGGTGCTGGCGCTGGGTGACGGTGCTGGTGCTGTCAAGGGCTGTACTGTTTGCGCGCATACTGTTGTACGTACACTGTTCTATGCGCAACGTCAGGCTCTCAACGGACCATTGTTTCAGCATGTTTCAGCCTGCTACACACAAAATAGCCGTGCTGGATACTGCTTGGCCTTGGGCGAGTGAAGCCTACGGGCTTTGCTGTTTGTGCGCACTCTTTTGTGCGCATAAACTTACACGCGCAAGATCATACGGCCTTATCGTTCTACAGATCGTTGCTTCAAGCGTGCTACAAAGGCAGTAGTGGCGCTGGATACTGCTTGGCCTTGGGCCAATGACACCTACTGCTTGCGCGCACACTTTTGTGCGCGTAAACTTATACGTGCAAGAGCACACTATAGGGGGTTCTTACTGCAAACTGAATAAGAATGAGCTGGCTGCGCGCGCTTTCGAAGGGGTGTCAGTGCTGGTGCTGGTGTTGTGGTCCTGGGTGCTGGTGGCTGAGCGCGCGTTTAAGACGGGCGGCTGTGCTGGTCGGGTGCTGGTGCCGCCCCCGTGTCAGCTGGCAAAGCACACTGGTGCTGGCGTCAGCTGGTTGCGCGCGCTGTGGAGGCGCCGTAAGTTGGCTGCTGTGCGTGCAGGCTGTGTACATTCTTGTTCCAGCCAGTCGCATGTCGCATGTCAACAGGTCGTGGGATGCTGCCTAGCTATCTGGGTCTATGCTGGCTTAATTTTGTTTTTTACTTTTTCTTTCAGTCCTCCGGTTTTGGGCTTAAACTTCTTGAGGGGCGTAGGGGGTGGGGGGGAGCATTTCGAAGTAGAAGCATTTCGAAGTAGAAGCAACCCTACCCTTCCTCTGCCCTTCCTCTGCTACCCTAATAGCAATGGCCTCCAACCCAAGAGCGATGGCCTCCACCCTAGTAGCGATGGCCTCCACTCAAGTAGCCATGGCCTCCAACCTAATAATCACTAAAGCACTTGCTTCGTTTGCTTCTTGTAGCCTGAGGCTGCTTCATTGGCAGCTCGTGTCGTAAAGGAGAGAAGTGATATGTACCATGGAGAATGGCGATGCAGTGAAGGCAGACTGGAGAGCTGGCCGAGAGTTTTGGGTTGTCATTAGCAGCTGGCCCATTGCCAGGGGCAAATAAGCAAAACTGGACAGCAAACAGGAGGGGGCCGAATATATTGACTTGTGAGTGAGTGTCAGTGAGTGCTACTCAAAAACTAAAACCTGCTTTGGCTGCTCCACTGAGATGCGGCCACACCGACGCAAACTGCCTTGCCCGTTCTTATTGCAAAATGAAGCCAATAGATTGCCATGGTAGATCCCTACCATATGAATTGTTGCTTGTCCAGCAACGACAACTGCAAACCAATGTTGTACTGGGATACCACACGGCATGGCACTCGCTTGTGCACATGTGAAAAATGCCTCGCTTGTACACGTGCAAGTTGGAAAGCTGAGAAGCTTCTTGAGGAGTGTGCGCCTGCGCACACTCTAAATGCCAGCATGCCAATATGTCAGCCTGAAACCAATGTAGCAGACCTTTTGTGATTTGTGAGCCACCCGAGGTTATAATTTAGAGGAGGAAGGTGCCTTTGGTCAGCCACCCGAGGGGAAATATTTAGACGAGAAGGTGCCATTCCAAGGCAGCAGTTTAGAGGAGGAAGGTGCCATTATTAGGAAGGTGCCATTCCAACAGCGCGTGCCTTTTGTGAGCCACCCCAGGGCAAAATTTAGAAGACAAGGTAGCAGACCCTTTATCAGCCACCCGAGGGCAACATTTAGATGAGAAAGGTGCAGAAATGTGCCTGTGTCCGCAAGTGAGCCGCGGCGTGCGCAAGTGAGTCATGCGCGCGCAAGTGAGTTAATGTTTGCGTGCGCACGTGCGGTTTTGGACATGGTCCCTTCATAACAAAATAGGCATGTTCGACTGTCGACCTTGGGTGGGCAAGTGAGGTGTTTTTTGCGTGTGCAAGTGAGACCCATCCCATACCGCACTGTAGCCAAATGATGCCGCACTTCTCATGCACGTTAGGCAATCCTGGGTGAGTAACCATACCAATGACGGCATCAAACTGCGCACATACATTAACGACTGATGAGCAGGCATGTGGTGCATTGTGCACCGAACAGACGCGGGGTGCTGGACCCTATGCCCTATGCATTCGGATGCGACGATGTTTGCAACTGCCCAGGTTAAAACATGGTTAAAAGTTAAAACGTGGTTTTCTCCATGTCCCATGTATGCTTGCTCGTGGTAGGGGGGGAGAGTGTGGGCCATTTGCCGGACACGCTAATGCTCAAAGGGCGGGAGTGAGAGTGAGAGAGAGAGAGAGAGAGCGAGAGAGAGAGGGAGAGAGGGGGAGAGGGGGAGGTGGCAAACAACCATGTCCCAAGTCCAAGCATCGTAATTAAAAAGTGACAATGGTAGAAAATATACACAACCACCAAGCACAAGATCGAATCCCGCTGCGCAAGGTGGGGCTTTGTCTGAGCTCTTCACTTCGGAGTATGTTGACACGTTGCCGCTCACTGTGGCAAAGGGTCGGGTTTGTTGTTCTGAGGGGTCAAAAGAGAAGAAGGCAACGAAGGCCACATTTAAATAGGGTCCATTTCTTAGATCTCTTTTGGCCATTGCCCAGGCCCAAGGCCTTGTAGATAAAGGAACATGGTTGCTACTGCTTTTCTTGTGATAAACACTCATTCTACACCAGAACCGGGCAAACCAGAACAGACCATCTCAGGATGATCCTTGCGAAAGCGAGCGCCAAGCTGCTTGCGTTGCAGCCAGTGCTTGCGGAGGTCATTTGCCAAGATTGTCATGACTTGACATTGTGGCAGGTGCATGCAGTAGCTACATGTGGTGACAGCACAGCAGTGAATGGAAATAGATGCAACTAGCACCAGACAATGTTGCTGGAAAAACTTTCCTCAAAGTCCGAGAGCAGCATTGCCACCATTTCGTACGTCGATGGTAGCAATTTACTTGGTTGCACAAAGTGGCTTCTGTAAACACATTGCTTACGTACTACTGTACCCATCTTACCGCTCAGCTTCCTAGCTGCCCACCCTGTATCGCTGAGGCTAACGTGCCCTGTAGAATCTTTGGTGACATCCATGGGCAGCTACGAGACCTGTTGCTCTTTTTTGCACGGAGCTTAAGGAAAGGTTGCGAGCAGACGGGCCATGAAGTGACATGAAATGCTAGGATCTATATATATATATATATGAAGCAATGGTCCCCAACCTAATTGTAATGGGAACCCACTGGCAATCGGAACGTAATTGTAGTGGCCTCCAACCTAAGGCTCAATTTGAAGGCAGAGGAAGGTAGTATCCCAGACGTGAAGTTTGACCCTCACCAGTGAACTCAGTGTAGAAGTCATGTGGGAGCAGCTTAGACCTGAAGGAACCAATGTATCGCCCATTGTCCTGGTTGAAATATGTTACACCCCACCTTTTCTCCGATTGGAGCTGCTTATGTCCTTCCCGTCCATCGGGAGTTGGGTTCATTTTGCTGCTTTCTTCCTAAAATAACGAATTGCTTCGTGCGTCTTGGACATGGAGCTCCCTTGCAAACTGGAATCGGATGGACAGTGCAATCATCCTTCTTTTCATCTCCTTCAGAGTCTTCTTGGTTCTCTGTTGCAAAGCTCATTCACCAATTCTTTTGGCATACATGCTCCGAGGAATCTTCCCCACATATACTGCACCAACTTACGGAGCTCTGGATGTTCTTTGATTCCATGACCACTTCCAATTCTTTTGGAACATGATCAATGATACCGGACAAAATCTATTTTTGTAGAATATGACCACAAAGAATGAAGAATCTCTTGACTAACCGGAAACTTAAGCAGGCGCAGCAGCAAGATGTAAGATACAGATAAAGACAGAGCGATCCGGAAATACAACATGCTGAAAGCCACGCCACGTGCATGCATTGAACATCAAACCTGGCTTGCACAAAAGAAACATGAAATGTACTGCGGTGGGTGTGACAAGTATGAAAAGAGGTAAATAGCGTAGCGTAGCGTGGCGTAGCAAAGCGTAAAAGAGTTTCTATTGTATAGGTGCGCACTTAGAAGCGGACGTTCACATCCCCACCCATCCCACCCCACTCAAAGTCAGTCGCATAGTGCAGCGTAGAGTAGAAGAGTATCTAATGTGTGGGCGTGCACATAGACAGAATGCATGAACATACTGCGAGAAGAGAAAAACACTTGTCATACTTCACTATGCAACAAAAACAATGAACATCACAAGAAAACCACACGGTGTGGCAGGGGTCGTGATCCAACTACCAAGGGTTACCTTTTGGTTACCGAATATAAGTTTCCGAAGAAAGTCGTCAAGTTACCCCACCCGTTGGTTTTGCGCTGCCTGCGGGGTTTCCAGTGATTTTTTCCGTGTTGACTCTTACATGCTGCAGTGTTCATCAGCGGCTGCCCAAATCACTATGTCATCTATGTGTCCCCCTGACCAGAATTCAGGCTGCCTTTGGCTTTCCCGGCAGCACGGAAGACTCGGCAGATGATGAAATGCTGCTGCCCAAGTTTTTACACTACGGAGTTGCCTTTAAGGCAGGTAGACTCACTTGATTGACCCCAGAGTTTGTAGTTGCGGTGTTGCGGAACTTCAATCTACACTGCAGTGGTGTGACATTTTATCAGTATGGAGGCTCAAGGGCGGCTATAAGGCCGCAACATAATATGATGCAAGCATGTCATGTAGCGAGAGACGTATTATGTGCAGCAAATATGACCAACTGCTGAGCCGCCTAAGGGGGGACACCCAACTGCAACCCGACAAACTGCAGACCAGTGACGTAGAGGGCAAGCGTGGGCAATGCTAAAGCCGGTAAAGCTAAGGATTGAGCTACACCACGGCACACAACCCGCTACAAGCCAAGTATTAGCAAGCAGCAGGTGGCTGCACAAGGATGGCCACGGGGGCAGCTGTTCCAAGTGCACAAGCGGGCGCCACCAACATGTATGGGGAGTACACTTTGCAAAGCGAATTGCTCATATTGCTCGAAGAAGCAGACGATTCTACACAGGAATTCTTTGATGCAGATGCAGACTCAGAGCCTAGCGCCTCCATACAAATCAAAGAGGCAGGTAATCTACAGATGGCAACAGATTTGTGCAGCATTTCAGTATTTTCATAGATGCAGCTTCCACAGTGCCCCATCGGCGCTCTATAAATTCGACGGCTCCGAAATGAAGCCTACGCACACCACTATGTGACACCAGTACTTGAACACCAAATTTTGTACAGTTTGGGGATACCTTTCCACAATGGGAATGCAAGGTTTCATACTACAAATGTGATCATCAGCATCACGACCAGACTCTGTCAACATTGCCATTCTACTGAGTGTTTCCACTGACACATTGAAGCAGCTTTGAGAGCACAAATCGCACCCTATATTAACAGTATCACAGACAACCACACAATGTCAGTGTTCGCAATTGTCAACGCGGGGACGGGCCCCGTTCAAGCATGCTTTCTTCCGCTTTGTTTAGATTAAGGATCGAGATTTGGTCTAACACCACTGAGAGGTAAGGATGGTTGTTCGATACGCTTTGCTCAAATATATGGCACCCAACCGTAAATTGTTTTCCAGAACATCCAGTTGTTCTAGACCACCGCACCCCCCGCAGAACATAATCCTAGAGCCAGTCGATGCAGTTAAGGTCGTATGTCTTTAACGGGGACTTCGTTGACAGGCTGCGCGTGGCGGAACGGCGCAACGGTTCATGAATTGTTGCGCTGTGTTTTGACAGATAGGACTCTAAACCATTGCACTGCGCAGCTGGCAGCTGCGGGTGGGATGAGAGGGGATGCTGCCAGCATCACAGATCTCTTGTCAGGGGCGCCCACTCATTGGAAGTGATTGGGATTCTGCTGGCTTTGAAGGTGCAACCAGTATAGCTAAAGGTGCGTTGGCACAAGTAGAATTGTGTTGCAGGTATCCATGCCGGACAGAGCAGCACTCTGAGAGTTAAAGTGCTCAAGAACGCCATGAATTGAGTCTTCAAGGTTCACATTGTCGTCGTGGTTTGTGCTAGGTCTGGCTGGTTCGAGGAAACCACGAAGATCGGACCATGAATGCGAGATACGGTTTTCTCGAGGACTGCGACCTAAACGGGGGCAAGGCACTTCCACCACTGTGGGGCTGTGGCCTTCTAAAGACTTTTTGTGTGATTTTCATATTGGTAGTTGCAGAGGTGCTTCCGAACACACATTCGAGAATACTGCCAAAATGTATCCAAGGGCACACTTGGTCCGTCCGTTCCCACAATGGATGCCCGATTCTGCCTGGTCAACCTTGCAAAAAGCCGACCCTCTCCAGCAATCCAAAACTAATTATATACCAACATTTCAGCCGCAGTGCGGTGTGCCTGGAAGGATTTGTGGATTTAGAGAAAATCCGCGGCAATCGGGATTTTTTTGCGGCAAGAATCAGGGTAAGCATAGCATGTCAAAAGTTATCACCACTGCCTGGCTGATGGCCAGGTCCTCTTTTCCATGATTGCATACCGCGCAAATGGTTGGCGCATGAAGTTCATAAACACGATGAAGCCCACGAGCCCGAATGCAACACAATGCAATTTGTCTCAGACTGTGCAGCGCTCTAGCAGGACACGTTTGCGAGGCATTCTTGCTTGACACTCTTCTAGGGCAATCTTGTTGGGAAACATGGGCCGCAACAAAACCATTTTCGCAGCAAAACGTTGATTTTCCCCGGGCAGGAAGATTGGCTTTTCCAGGACAAATATGACTTTTTGTTGCCTAAAGAGTCGAGAAAAAGGACGACCTATGTTTTGCTAGCTGCTAATAGTTTATATAGTTTCTACTAACAAGAAGCTATTAGAAAACAAGTGCAATGACGAGAAGAGACGACAAGACAGAAACTTGCCCAACATAGAGTTTGGTCGGGCAAGAGGAGAGAGGCTTGGTTGCTTTTGTTGCCAGTGAAAGCTATTGACAGAGAGTTATCACTTGTCACTGTGTCAGCGCAGTTTTCTTTATCTCCCATTATTTAGGATGTTATTGAAACTTGCGGATTGAAACTTGGAAGATGTTCTGCAAGTACCCAGCTTCTTGAAGTAGTTCCAGGAGTGCGAGCTTCGACTGGGAAACAATTTTGGTCGGAAGACCTATGCCTAAACCTGAGCACATGTGCAACCCATGGTGGAGCCAACCCAAGCTAGAATTCTGTAGTTCCGCGACAGGACTTGTTGCAGAATGCCTTTGATCAGCTGCCGTTGGCGTGTGTTGTTGGCGGCAAAATCTTGTGCGTGCATGGTGGCGTTGGTGACGGGAGGCTCGGAGCCAAAGAGCGATGGCCTTCCAAAACAAACCGATTAACGAAAACACAAAAAGAGAGAACAAAAAGACACCTAATAGTGCGGAATTTCTGAACCAGATTGGAACATGTGGGGAACCTAACATGAAGCATGAAAGGGAACATGGGACATGACCCGAACCCAAACACACATCGCACCTTTTCTCGCTGACTCATGTCATGCGTTCGAACGACGAATGGCTCGGCCCTTGAGCCAATGCAGGCATAGGATCGGTTGATCCGTGAACCATGGTTGGGAATCCATCCACAACGAAGGTTGACAATGGCCACATTGGCGACCTTCTGGATATCTAGAGCTTCAACTCATAGACTCCCAAAACTTGCATAGTAACCTTCACGGTCACAACTGGAAATGACTGGATCACGAGTGATTTCAACTTTCCACACCCCCTTTTGTGACCGTCATTTGAGGAACAGTTGCGAACAAAATGCTTGGCGGCTTGGCGCCAAAAGAACTGCACATGTAGGAGATTATTTACAGTTTCCATCTTATCTGAGATTCATTGCAGGCCTCTATCAAAGTCGTGACCGGAGCTCAGGCACGCTCAGAATGGTCACACCTAAGAAAAGCTCTGAGAATATTTCACTGACAAATCAAGCTGAAAGCTCAACCAAAGAAGGCGTTCACTTGACCACTTTGGCTTCTGGCCCGAACAGTGATGGCGTTTCATCACCTGGCACGGACAATCTTGAGAACATTATGCATTATTTAGAACACTAAGCAATGCTGGCGGACGACGGAAGGCGAACTGCATCAAAGCACTGCTTTCTTTTCAGTTGAAATTGGCCATCAACTGTCAAACAAAAAAGGAACGGACGCTGACCACAAATGCCGTTGCTTTATTCGGTCATGGAATTTACAGCATATACTTTATGTCAACGTCTAGAACTTACGATTTTGAAGGCTTGGTCATGAAGTTGCATTGAACTCTTTCATCATTTATCCAAGCTTTGGCAATCGTGGTGATAGCTTAATTTGGTCTGCATGTACCATCCTAATTTTACATAGAGTATCGCTCATTTGATCCTGATCCGGCTCCAGATGCTTTTGACGGAGCTTGACAGGGAGGCATGCAAACCTTGCAACAAACGCGTTCAAGGATCGGGCCCCAGCGTGGACACTCACATTGGTCCATTGCATTGACTGCATGGCAGACATGGTTCTGAATGCCCATCTTCATGCCATATTTGTTGACGCTCAAAAGATCTCGGCCAAAACATGCACTGCACATGTAGACCTCCTCGGTCTTGGTGCTACGCCTCAACGAACAACAGCTTGGAAGGTGAACCTTTCCGGTAGACTCAACGCTCAAGAGCTTTCTTCCCTTGTGCATATTGTACCTTGACTGCAGCTCATCGGGCATTGTCTTCGGCACATTAGGCATGGCAGCTTTCGAATGGCGTTCATGGATCTGGGGCTCATCTTCCAAACTCAATAGAGGAAGATTCCGGCGGCGACCTCTTGATGAAGACGCGGATGGTGCTTCAGACATATTGGATTCGGCCTGATCATCTTTTTGATCTCGAGAAGTGCTACGCTCACGACGGCGGCTTGATGAACGAGATCTTGGCGTTCGTGGTGAACGATGTCCAGCCCTGTTCGAGCTGCGATCTTGCCGTGTCAAAACACAGCACAACGTCATCACCTGCAATAGCACCATGAGAAACATGATCTCAGCCAACATCCACTGGGAACAGAAATCAGGCTTTGCGTTAAAGCTTGAGCGGAAACTTATCGGTTCATATAAATCTATATATTTGGCTTCTGTTGCAAGACAATTTGGGTGTACTCACCAAAACAATCCCACTATATATTTGGCTTCTGCTGCAAGACAATTTGGGTGTACTCACCAAAACAATCCCACGGCATGGCTACTGATTCAGTTAGAGCTATCAATTGGGTGACTGACGAGATTCGGCACACTGAACAAAATGTCATTCCACCCTGGCTCAAACATGATGTATCCACCTCCGGATGCTGATGGCTCGGCGCGGCTTATGGAGATCACTCCACTGGCAATGACCTTGCAAAGATTCTCTGGATAGCGGCCAGTAGATGTCCAATCGACTGAGTTGAATGGGAGGTGATACGAACAACTGCATTCTTTTGCATGTTTCGAGAACTTACGAACAATTGTGGGATGCGATCCAACCCACAAGAAAACTTTGGTGACTGGCACATCGAAAGAACACAACTTTGGGAATTCACAGAACAATTTTCTTCCAATGTTCTTCAACGACTTGTGAAGCTGTTCACTCTTCCAATAGTTATTTCTCTTAGGCAACTCAAAAGAAAAGTGACTCGAACTTGCACAAATCTTCTCGCACAAACTGAGCAAATGGAAAAATGTGTCATGACGATGCTGCTTCAAGGACTCATTCTTATTCAGATTCTGAATGTTACTACCTCCTGCGCACGGCAGTGAACAATGGGAAAAACTGAAACCTTTGTGCCTCGAAAGCAGCTGGATGATTTCTGGCTGATGGACCTCAAGAGGACTATCTTCCGTGACTCTGATGATCAACCAGTTGTGGGGACATATCTTAAAGATTATGTTGCTCAATTGGCTATTACGGTCACAGCAAATCTCCAAGAAGATGTTCTCGAATCTTGGTGTCCGAACTTGCGATATGGATCTGGCGTCAATCAACAAGCTTCGGATGGCCTCAGGTTCTGACACACTAGATGGGCTGCCCGGCAACATATCAGGGACAGAACTGGCAGAATTTTCCTTTGGTTCATTTGCAGGGACTCCGGAATGACTGCTCGGCAGTAAATCCGAGTATGCTACCTGTTGAGACTTCATGGACTTGGACTTGGCGGGCGAGGTACGGATCTGAGACCTGAGAATGAGCTCGTGTGCATATGCTTCAGTGGAGAGTTCACTCCTCTCAAGATACCCCATGAGAACAACGAATCGATGAAAGAGCTTTGCTCCTAGCGTCTTGGTCAATGCATCAGCAATCTGACCTCCGGCATCGATCCAATTGAGTTTAATCTTACCTTGTTTGACTAGCTCTTGACAAAAATAAACACGCAATTCGACGTGTCTTGATCGCCTCTGAAGCCCACTGGCTTGGAGTATCCGGATTGCAGCCTGAGAATCGCAATACATTTCGATGATGGCATCGGGTTGTTCAACACTTTGGGACACAGTCGAATCAGCTTGGGCTTTGGCAGCAAACAGGAACGATGCAAGATGAAACACCTGATTGCGCCCGAAGAAACTTTCATGGATTGCACGCATATCATTATCGATACCCAAGAACAGATGCTTCGAGATCTTATTTACTCCTAGTGACTCTTGACATGCATCGGCCAATGCTGACAGCTCAGATTCACAACTAGAAAGTGCTACGGCTTGTTGGACCCTGGAGAATCCTTTTACCAAAGATCCTTTGTAAAAAATTGCACTTCCTGTGATTGAGCGCCTCTTCAGGCATCTCAAGGGTGCCCAGGATGCGTCGCAGAAGACCACAAGATTCCTGGACGATTGCTCATCGAATGTGGACTCCGGACTAGGAAAATGCTGAGCAATTCTTCTTTGGCTGAACAACCATTTGAGGACAGCTCGGAGGGCCAATTCGTGACGATGTTCGGGATTGGCCATACCGGTGGCCAGCAAAGTGATGTAAATGCCTAAAAACATCAAACTTTGACACAACCACGAAAGTTTTCCAAGAGCTGCTTTATAGCGCAATGCTGCTTCAGTCGACAGAGGCTCACACTTCTCTTCGTTGTCAAGGATTGGTCTCAAATCTGGAGGGCAATCACTTCCACGAACAATTCCGAAAGCTTCAAAGGTAGAATCTAAATAGTTCTCATCAATGTGCACAGTGATCTTAGATTCATTTGCCCTTCTTTCGATATTACGTCCAAGAAAACGAAGTTTACCACCCCCTTCTTTACTTGAAAGAATAGACCCGGTTATCTTGATCTTCAAGTGCTTTGACAAGAAATCATACACAGCATAGACATGCTCCTTGGAAGCTGAGAAGACCAAAAGGTCATCGACATAGGCAACCACCTGAACCCACGCTTTGCCGTTCTTACCATCAATCTCTCCGGCAAACACGGTTGACTCAACTGATGATGGCACAATGTTGAGCCTCTGAAGCAAAGCTGAAAGGTGATCGACCCAAGCACGGCCACTGGACCTAAGCCCGTTGATGGCTTTCCATGCTTCCAAGAAAACTGGGGATCCATCCTTATGTGTGATATTTGGAGGGAATTTGAGAATGACACGAATGCGCTTCCCAAGTTTACGGCCTAATGGACTTGCCATGAATGCTGCACTTACGTCGAGACCCAAGATTGTGAGATCTTGGACTGCGGCTTCTGAGAGCATGAGTCTCAGGCTTTCGATCGACGATGTTGGAGATGAGATTTGCAAATCCTTGGCATGAAGTTGTCCACGTGCGATCTCTCGAGCAACCATACGCATACGAACGTTATCAGCGTCTTTTTGAGTGGAGACCCAACGACAGGTTATTGGCACAATATCCCATTCTTTACAAAGCTGCGTTGCTTCGTTTTGCTTGAGGACACGACCAACCTCTTGCAAAGACATGCTTCCCACTTCAACTTTCATTCCTTCCCAAGATTGATCGCAACTCAAATGAGTTCCATCAACATCACTGATTACATACCCTGGGAAATGGAGCATGACCTTTGTACCACACAGTTCAACTTCTTCTTTATAAGTTGGTCGATCCTTGAGTTGATACACACTATTCATGAAACCAATATGGCGGTCCTGCATGTGTTCTTCGGAGGGAGGATCGAAAGCGGTGATCAACGAACCTAAAATTGAACCAACTTGCATTGGGTCTGACACGGCTTGCTCGGGCATGTCTGGTGCAGCTGACGATGCTAAGGCTGACAAATCCACAGAATCACCTTGAGTTTCCAACATTTCGACGTCCACCACAGGATCAGCTACTGGCGGTGATGGCATTGGATCGGACTCAGGCACCTCAGGAATGTGGAAATCAGCGCGTGGACTTGATGAACCCTCCAACCAACTTGGCGTATATTCCTCCATACCAAGAAGATCTTCGTCCTTACGGATTACAAAATCGGGTTTGGTAGAATCTTCGTTTGACTTAGTCTCCTGATTATGACCCCCTTCACCCCCTTCAACCAACATTTCATGATCTTTGGACCGAGACGGAGGTCCAAAACGAGTTGCAACAGGAATCGGTGGCTCTGGGATTGAATCAGGTCTTGGCTGCTTGCCAGTAAGTCGAACAGGATGCTCGGCATCTGAAGTCCTACCGACTGGCTGCACTTGTGCGGACGGCAAATCACGAATGCCTTTCAACTCCTGTTCCTTCAACCACTTGACGTACCGATCAATGCATACCTTGTGATGCACCTTGCCATGAAAGGAACCTTTGCTGTTGGCGCAAATGCCACAACCTTTAGTCTTACCAAACTTATTAATGAAGCTGGCAGGTACATTCTTAATCTGATCGAACTCAGTGCTCTTATGAACTATGGATGGCTCGGAACGACGTTCGGCACCGGTTGAAATGGACCTGCTCTTGGCTTGAGAAGGTTGTGCATCGCGAGATGGATCGGCCTCAAGATCAATCGGTTGCGCTTCTCCCCCATTTTCCCTTGACGGCTTTGGTGGTAGTGAAATCTCAACAAGAAATGAAGGAGCCAAGCTACAATCCCAACTTAAAGGTGTGAGGAACTTGATGGACTTTGAGATGAAAATGCATTCTTCGTCGTTGAGAACAGTAACACAGAGATGTCCCAATGAAGCAAACTCTGGCCTCAAATAACATGATTTCTCAAACCTGGAAACTGCTTTGTTTACCAAGCTATGAGGGATTTCTGCAAGAACCAACGATCCGAAAAGACTGGTTTGCATTTCGACGTCACGACCGATCAAAATTGTCTTTGGGGATCTCTTAGTGTCTTTGAAGCTCGAATGCAAGTTGTAGCACATACAAATGTATGCCAACACGGTGTTCAGACATGATCTACTATCGAGCTTGAGATCGACCCCAAACGACCTTAGATCTTGACGGAGTGCGGCAAAGCCATCCTTGAGGATACGAATAGCTCCCTCGGCGTGTCCCACTGTCTGGTGGCTTTGTGGTGAGGCTTTGAAGAACACAATGTCACGTCCAAGATCAACTCCCTTAAACAAGGATGCGACACTCGCTTCGGCATCGGTAAGCACTTCCAGGGCATACCGGGACTCACCACCTCAGAAACCAAATTCATTCATCCAACTCTTGATCCATGTTCGAGTGTTGATGACATTGGGCAAAACTGGAACACATGCTTTCATACCTGTGTGAACATCGACCATGATCAAAAATTTCCACTGCTCCTTTGAATTTGGTGGGACATTCTTCAAGAAAAAGAAATCGGCACAGATCTCACTAGAGTTCTTATTACCCCGACGACGATGCTGGTGCGTCGACTTGGCTGACACACATGCGAGGCAATCTGGATGAAATGGAAAATGGCCTTGGCGGCGGTGCTCATCCAAGGACAGCTTGTCCCGATTCTTCTTTTTCAAGACTGATGGATGCTCTGTTTCAGCTTCGGCACTCACGGCTTCTACAGCTTTCGGCTGAGAACTTGACAGATCGGCATTGGGCAGACCTGATGGGACTGCATGAGACGGATCATGAGGTTCTGGATTTGGGAATGGGCCCAACTCCTGACTGCTCCGAAATGGATTGGGCTCATATTGGGATGGACCGACCGAACTGCTGGAACCAGTGTGCTGCTCGGCAGCTTCTGAGACACGGACAAAACGGTTCGGTTCCACAGCCGCGGGTTCGGCTGCTTGAGATGAAATCGGCTGATGACGCGGCATGAAAACAACTTCTGCTTCTTCTGACCTTGAGGGATCAGCGGCTTCACTATCACCTAAATCAACCTCTGCCTTTCTCTTGCTGGCCATCAAAAGAGGATGCTTCTTGGCTTTCGAATCAGATGCGGTTTCGGCAAACGAAACGTGTTTTCCAGCGGATGGTCGATTGCTCCAAGTTGTCTTCGGCAAATCGTAAGCCGTCGAGCTTCCACTGGCTTGATGATGTGAATCTTCTCGATCTCCATCTTTGTAATGGAGGATCCAAGGGACATTCATCCATGTCACAACATCCAATCGGAAGTCATCAAAAGAGACTACCATTTCAGAACCATTATTTGAAAGCTTCCATCCCCTACTCAACAAACTGCCAACACTGAGAACATTGTTGGGAACATCGGCCACAAATGCTAAAATGCGACACACCTTCCAACATGAAACCTTGGGATCCACAAGCGAAATCATATGGAACGATGTTGCGATACAAACCAACTTGCTGGGATGGATTGTTTCACCACTAGCCGACGAGAATCCGTCAGAGAAAGGTTCCAAAGTCCTTTCTTTGATAACCCTATAGTCAGAAATGAAACGGCTGCTCACAACAGAGGCACTGGCTCCTGAGTCGATCAACCACCATAGGTTGTCACTTGTCTTTGTGTCTGATGGACGACTAACTGGCATAAACAAAGGCATCAAAACTTGTCGATCAAGATTGATATCACTTAAACATATAGCCTCTTGGCTTTGATCTTGATGAACATCACAAAAATTTGAAGTTGGAAGGGAAACCAAATTGTCCGGATCCAAACACGTACGAGTCTGTTCACTCGCATGTTCCTTTGAGTTTTCAAGGCCCCAGTCCTCGAAACAATCGTTGCTCTGGTCGCAACTGAGGCTGGTTTCACGCTCAAAATCCAACATGGTCCGGTAACACGACGATGGCATGGTGCTGGAAGCGACAAAAGGCGTGAGCGGCACATTCAAAGGCGGGGTTGCGGCAGCTTTCGCAGCAGGCGACATTTCGCTTTCTGGCTGTCCCTCGGCCTCTGAGATGAACTCGGCAATCTTGCCTTTGCCCTTTCCTTTGCCCTTCTTGGGCGGCCCATCTTTTCCTTTCCCCTTTCCACCTTTCTTTGAGCCTTTTGGATCCTGATGAGATCCTTTGGAATCAGGAGCTGCTGCCAAAGCCTTACCTTCTTTGTCGGTCTTTGCTCGGCAGTTGGATTGAAAGTGCCCTTTTCTCCCACAACGAAAGCAGGTTGATTGCTTCTCCTTCTCGCTGCGAGCATCAGCCTTGTTTGGAGAGGTCGAATCTGAGCGATGCTTACCCTTTTCTTTGCCCTTTCCTTTGCCTTTGCTTTTCTTGTCAAAGACACCTTGATTCAGGTACTGAGATGCTGTGCTGCCTCCTATTTCCATCCAGAGTCGCTGACTGCTCTCATGACGAAGTGCTGACTGTTTCAAATCGATGTAGGCATCAGATGCACCATGGATGGTCACAAACTCACGCACCTGCTGAGGAAGTGAGTGAAGGAACAACATGCTGAGGTCTGTATCCTGGATTTCAAGGCCACTTTTGGATATACCACTTGGAAGCATGTTCAACAATTTCTCATACCTGGACTCCTCAAACTCCATCTGTTTGACCAACTCTGTAACACTGCCGGACTTGAATACCCTTGATAACAGGTTGTTTCTAAAGTGCATGATCTCTTGCCTTGACCTGACCATGTACTCAATCGTGACCAATCTCAAGGCCTCAAACCCGTTCTTCTCGCCATAGGACTCGCTGTAGGCCATCAAAATGATGCGAGCCTTGGGCACGTCTCGAAAGACCTGGCGAAGGATATTCAAAAGGCGAAGGCCCCTTGATTTCTGTTCTTCTGTCAGCATGTGGGGTTCAATCGTCGTTTTCGAGGTGGCTGCAAATCTGACTTCTTGACTGAACTTTTCCGACACCAAGCCCAGCCAAGATGTCAGTGACTCCAGGAAATTCTCATATCCCAGAATCTCATCTGTCCTGGTCTTCCATGAAGACGTGTTGATCGTTGGCATCGATGGCAACCACTTGTCCGACCTTTGCAGTGCGTCAGGTTGAAAATTCTGCGATCCGCTTCCAGAAGACGAACTTGGCGCTTGAGTACCAGCTGGAGCGGCACCTGATGAGCCTAATGGGATGGAAGTTCCATCGGGCAAAACCAACTTTGCAACACCGGTGGATGCGGCTTGCTGACCTGAGGTGGTCTGCGCAGCAGCTTCGAATGGCGAAGACAAACCTCCGTTAGGCGTCGGCTTCGAAGGCATTGGTTTGCTGTCCAAATTGAATGGACTGTCACGAGGCTTTCGAGGTGTAATCGGCAGCTGTGTGGCTTGAGCACGCAAAGAATCCAAGTGAACCTGCTGAGTCTGGAACGCTGTTTGCGCTTGTTTCATAACCTCTTGTTGTTGTTGAACCATTCCAGCAAGTGTCACAATTTGGCTATTCATACCAACCAATGACTGTGTCATACTGTTCAACTGGCTTTCCAACCGAGACGAAACAGCTGGTGGCAATGTGCTAGGATGAGGAGCTTCTACCACTGCAGGCAAAGAACGAAGCCGTCTTCGGCCTCGAGGTGAACGATCTCTAAGGTCACCTCCATCGTTCACAGATTCGTCTCCCATGGCTCGAGCTCGTGTTCGGATGTGAGTGCTGTGGTTCCCCAAAAGGTTCTGGATCGAACTAATTATGAGCACCATGTGCTCCGCTACCATGCGGAATTTCTGAACCAGATTGGAACATGTGGGGAACCTAACATGAAGCATGAAAGGGAACATGGGACATGACCCGAACCCAAACACACATCGCACCTTTTCTCGCTGACTCATGTCATGCGTTCGAACGACGAATGGCTCGGCCCTTGAGCCAATGCAGGCATAGGATCGGTTGATCCGTGAACCATGGTTGGGAATCCATCCACAACGAAGGTTGACAATGGCCACATTGGCGACCTTCTGGATATCTAGAGCTTCAACTCATAGACTCCCAAAACTTGCATAGTAACCTTCACGGTCACAACTGGAAATGACTGGATCACGAGTGATTTCAACTTTCCACAAATAGCGGTGGCATCTATCTCTATAGCGATGGCCTCCAACCTACTAGTGATGGCCTCCAACCTCTTGCATTTATACAATCGATTGAGAATTTAATATCAAGCCAAAAGCAAACTACACAAATGCTCAATTAGTGCGGCGTAATGTGGTCAGATTGGAGGTGGGATTTGAATGATTTGAGAGCTTTGCGGCGCCCATTGGGACAGCAGGCGCTGGAACGACTGCAACTAGGTGACTATATAGGTTCTTTTGCACAACGCCACCACTGGCAGGAGCTAGGCTGCGCCAAGCTGCGTTGGGACCGGCACTGAGTGATCCCAACCGCGGCGTCACTAGTAGCGTCCGTGCTCCTAGTAGCGATGCCAGGAGCCCCTAGTAGCATTCTTGTTCCTAGTAGCGATGCCCTTGTTCCTGAACGCCTCCACAGCGAGGTGAACAACATTCTGTGGTCCGATCCTATTGAGGATTTCCAAGAGAACACATCACGACACTGACAAGGGCGTTCAGAATCTGGCAGGATGATCGGGAAGAGAGGTCCCAAGAAGAATCAGGCAATTTGTTTCTCTTTGCAGGGCAAGTATTTTTTGTTTTGTTTGAAGAATTATCATTTGAGAACGCCAGGTCCAGTCTTCGGTGTGCATGAGTCACCTCGCAACACAACCGCCGTCCTCTTTGGATGGGCCCCAGTCCAAGTTATGCAGGTCTTTCATGGTCTTTCTGCTTTGCATTGTTTTGCATTAGGGGCCATTGCTTTTAGGCTGGAGGCCATCGCTAGTAGGTTGGAGGCCATCGCTCTTGGGTTGGAGGCTACTCGTGAACAGCTCCAAGGGGCTAAAAGGAGTGCCAAGAAGCCCTCAGGATGTGACCAAAACCTTTTGTGCGCGAAATGGCCTCGCCATGGTTGTTCGAAGCCATCAGTCAAAAAAGAATGGACATGGCTGGAACCTCAGCGAAAGAGATGAAGCAGGGGACATGTCGAGACTGCAATGCCCAACGCAACGTCAAACATAACATTACATAGCATTACCATGCTACCACCACTTGTGCTCTTAGGTCATGGCCTTTGCTGTTTTGTTTTTCCTTCTGCGTTTTTTACAAGGTCGTAGGTTTGGAATGACAACCCCATCTGGCTACTTACTACTTATGAGAACGCTGGCATTGAGGCCACCCGACTTCTTACTGGAGTGCATTGAGATCCCTTGAAAAAGAACACTTTTTAAAAACAGGAAAACTTTCCTACAGAAGATGTCAAAAACTTAACTTCAAGATTAGAAGGTCTGAATTTTTGGAACCTCCAGCAACAGCACTACTCTAACTCCACTCCTGCTCCTGCTGATGCTAATGCAGCAAGGATTACATTGGACTCCTTAAAATCAAATCCTTCTCACTTCAGTGGCGAGGCTTCGACTTGATGCATGATGAAACCCTGGTCCGAGTCTTCTCAGCGAGGGACTACGAGGCCAGTGACATACGTCACTAGAGCATACTTGAACACAGCTTGCTCCTTGAGCACCAAACGGAGGCCATCGCTAGTAGGTTGGAGGCCATAGCTAGTAGGTCGGAGGCCATTGCTATTAGGTGACCATGTTCAACCTTTGCAGTTTGATTCAGAGTTACTATGTAGTAGCGATTCATGTTCAAGCTGCTGGGCCTGGGTATGTGATGGCTTTGCCCGCTGCTCTTATGAGTTCATAAATGGGACAAGCTTGAGTTGTGGAGACTTGAGTAGGCATTGTTTCGAAAAGTCTTTGGAAATAGTCAGGGGCACTGCAATGATGGGGCGGTTCTCCTTGTCCGACCTGGTGAAGGCCGGGGCGAGAACATGTGGGCACCGGGCCAACCTGAGAGCGATAGCCTCCAACCTACTACCGCTAGCCTCCAACCTACTAGCGATGGCCTCCGACCTTCTAGCGATGGCCTC
>CAXAMN010005891.1:0-69804 GCA_963970005.1 Durusdinium trenchii
ATAAAGAAAGCAAAAACATATAGCTGTGCGTGTTTGTCGCTTTTTTTATTTTTTCGCATGTTTTTCGCTTTGTTTCGCTTTTTTTCCTAGGAGCGTACAGCAAATATTGCTGATGGGCAAAAGTTCTCATAAGTGCAGAAGTGGTACCAGGAAAAAAGCAAACAACGCAAAACAAATGCAAACACAAAGCAAATTGCGCTGCTTTTGTATTTTCATTTGTGTTTGTTTTGCTGTTTTTTGCGCATTTTTTCACAAACAGATTATTTGATGGTTGGTTATGCATGGCCGCCATTGCCCAACATAAATGTAATGTCGTGTAATGTAATGTAATTTTATGTAATGGTAGGTAATGGTACGTCGTGGTATGTGATGGGATGTAATGGGATGTATTGGCATCTATTGGCAAATATCGGGATATATGGGTATGTATGTGTATGTATGTTAATGTTTTATGTTTTATGTTCAATCTTAATGTTGATGTTGATGTTGATGCTGAATGTAATGTACTGTTATGTTCTATATGTTATGGTATGCATGTCTGTACGTACGTATGTATGCATGCATGATATATATGTAATATATGCACATGTAGAATGAACCAGTTAAGTTAAATGTCAAACAACGGACTCTGAGAGAAAACCAGAAGGTAAGGGCCCTTTTAAAAAGGCAACTTTTAAGCTAAAGGGACCGCTAAAGGGACCTTGTTAAACATGCCAAAGCACCTTCTTCCTTTCTGCTTGAAATGGGTGCGTGTTCTACAGACTGGGGTCCTGTAGTGGGAGTAGATGAACACCTCGTTTTTCAGGTGCCTGGTCCGCTAATATATCTAGAGAGACCAAAGGTGATCACTTGGGAACCAAAGAGGTCTGATAAACATGAAACACAGGAGTCTTGACCTGACACAGACAGGAAAGAAATTTGGGCCACTCCACAAAAGATCAACAAGAAGAACAAGCCAATTGTAATGACTAGATTCAGCTTCTTGAGTTGTTCTGTCACGTGACATGGGTCAAGACAGATCACGCTAGGGATGTTGTAGGTAAGCCACCGGGACCCATCGTCCCACCGTGAGGTCCGAGGCGGCTGAGTGTAACACCATGGACTGTGAGCAGACCTGCGTGGATGCTCGCTGGGCAGGCGAGGGACGGTTGTTGTATGTCTCAAAATGGGGGTGACCAAACAGCGGTTTGGGGTAGCTACTAGTAGCTCCTGGCCTTACTACTAGGAGCAAGAAGCTACTAGTAACAAAGGGTATCGCTGCTAGGAGCAAGGACGCTACTAGTAGGGGTAGCTTGATTTCTACTGACCTGTTTGGACAGAGAGGGCTGGGCAGAATGTCATGATGACGTTGATAGACAAGCTGATGATTTTATGGTTCGTTTGGCAAGATGCGATTTGATCGAGTGTAAGGCCTCTGCTTCTTTTGTTATGTTGGCATGTGGTACCAAATTGTTCACAAAAGCTCCATCCACTTCATTCCACTTCTGCATTTTTCATTTCAGCAACATCGCGTCCACTATAGAGAGCTCCTGAAGCCTGACCCAAATCACCAAAACAGGTTGATTTTGCAGTGGTTAGTTAGTATGGTGATGTATCGTGACTACACGATTGATTTCAAAACTCAACCCTCTTCTTGGTAGATTGCTTTTGTCGATGTAGCCTCCCGTGTCCTGCAGAATGGACCCCTTGGACCAAGTGCTCCGCCAGCTGCGGCTATGGCTTCAGGCAGTGCGCATGCGGTTTGGTAGAATCTCACGTGGTGCCATCACGGATGTGTTGAGGGTGTTCTAGAAAATATTAGGCCTCCAACCGAATAGGGATGGCCTCCCACCTGTCAGCTGTCACACCCTCAACCCTTGACTCGCCCTCCAAAAGACGGCCATGGTGTTCAGTGTATGTTCAGTATGTTCTATTGAACATTTGCTCCAACGGACATGTTGGGTGCTGGTATCATGCGGCAGGGGTGCAACAGCAGCAGTTTCCCTCGTCCACATGTTCTGAAACTGACAGATTGGAGAGCAGATTTCTTCTTTGGACTCGTGAGCAGCCGAAGGGAGGGACCTTCGGGACCACCTTTGGGACCAAACGGAGAATGACGATTTCACACAGGGTATAAGACATAGTAAGTATTACTGTATATAGGATGTATCAGCCCCTCTTGCCTTGATTTAGTGGGCACAAAACTGACTGCCGAGTGTCCGGCGTCCTTCTTTGATATGAAGACATCGACCAAGAAGAGACCATGCCACAGTGGCATCAGATCCGCTTGATCTCAGTCCATCTCTTCTTACTTGCTGTGACAACAAGGACGCTACTAGGAGCAAAGGGCATCGCTACTAGGAGCATTCTTGCTTGTTGCAACCCGCAGGTCCCATCCTCTCCCGTCCTTGAGACTCATCCACCTGTTTGCATCCAGCTCACCTCACCTGCACGGCCAGGGCTCGCCACAGAAGTCATGCCGTGTATTTTGGATGTATCTAGGGATTGGGCAGAATCTGGTGTATGTGGAGATGGGAGGAAATACAGCCAGGAAGGACCCCAGGCACCATATCATGGAGCTTGGCACTGTATCATTTCAACTGAAAGGTTCTTTGAGGTATCGGCTAGGGCTCACGTGGTGACTGATGGCTCCAAATCCTTCTTGTTTTGGTAGACCGAGGCTTTTGGTTCTTAGTGATTCAGTGTAAATATGAGGCAACTGTATGCCATGCAAGGTTTATAATTTTGACAACCTCATTGGATCAAGCCTTATTTCTTTGTTGGAGTGAACTTTCTGATGAGATTTACTTTTACTAGATGCCTCTATGCGTCATGGGTGGTTTCACTGTCAATTTCGAGCTGACCCTACTTTCCAAGAGGCTTTGAGATGGGGTGGATGGCCAGAGCGGCAAGGAGGTCTGACTGACTTTGCCGTCCCGTCGCCCATCGCCCCCAAAATGACCGAGACAGCGTGGTGAGGGGATTCTCATTCCTCGACAAGAAAGCTGCTATCTTTTGTGGTCAAGAAGGCATTCCAACAAACACGTTTCCGGTTAGACCAGCACTGCTCCTGAGGCAGGCTTCCTCCTGTGGTCGAGCGGCCACAGGCGCCAGAAGCCTCCTGGAAAGGACATCACAAAAGGACATTGTATACTCCGACACGCTCCGGCTTCAGCAAGTAGTTTTGAACGCCACCATTTTCGCGCTGTGTGCAACTGTGCAAGACCTATCCATCTTGCTTGCAGATATATAGTCCTGGACACCCACCTTGTTCTTTTGTTGTTCTGCCGCCATGGGGCACCTTGGAACAGCCTGCAGGTCATGCTGCAGACTGGGACATTTGCCAAGGATTGGCTGCAAATGGCATGGAAGCTTGTGGTTTTGTTGCATTTTAAAGGCCTCAGAGAGCGTCAGAGACCGTCAAAGGCCAGTGCAGTTTGAAGACGCGCTGAAGGTTGAGACGGAATCTGAAGCTAGTTCTGACTTACTCCATGTCTCCATGAGTGCTGTTTGACGTTTTTGAAGCTCCATATGTCCACAAAAAGCCGTAGACGCCATAGACCTAGATGCATTGGTGAAAATAACGAGACAAGCCGTTCAATGCCCACCATCGATGCAGGAACCAACATGGGCTCTCCCGCCTGTGGTGACCGCGATGGACGGCTCTCAGAATGGCCGGGGGGCCATGGCTTTTTCAAAAGGGAGGGACAATCACCGGGGAGCCACATGAGTCAATTTTCTTGTCATGGTCATGAGTCATGACATACGTCATGAGTATGTTTCTGTGCTTCAGAAACATTGGGTATTCATCTCTTTCAGTGCAACGTACTCACGTACTCAAGATTGTTCATCTGCGGGACACTTGCGCAGAGGGAAAGCATCTTGTTTTTGAAATGGTTTCTTATAGTTGTCTCCACTTTTTCAGCTGGCTGCGACTTGCCCCAACACTTCCACCTTTTTGAAAAGGGTAAGGAGGCCCAAGATTTGATCACGCCTTCATTTCAAACAAGATTTTGCTTGAGACTCAGCAAAGGGAGATTTAGATTTAGAGGTTGATCCAAATACTTCCCCAAAATGACACTTCTGATCTCCTGCTTCATCCTTTGCTTCATTTCTGCAGGAACACATGGTCCGACTGCAGCTGCACCTGCGACTTGGCTTGAGGGGGGCACTTTGTGTCCACGGCAATGTTGACCAGCTTGGCCTTTGCCTTGGCAACAGCAGGATGGAACAATCTCCGGCCCTCAGTGTTTGGATAGGCCCATTGCTTCGGTGTTACGTAAGCATCATTGAAACACCGATGTTGGTGATTGAAACGCCGGAGAGCTATCTTGTACGCGGGGAATCACCCAAATCATCAAACATCCCATGTGGTCCATTTGGAGACAGCTAATTTTGAACATCCCTCACAAGTCTGCTACTCTTCTTGAATCCTATTGATAGCTGCCCAAAGAGACCGCCAGCCACATTGAACCCAGGCTTTGGTATCAGAGAGAGGCAGAGGCCACGGTGTGTTTGAGTGCTGGTCATCTCCAAGCGACACATTAACGAGCACAAAAAGACCCATGCCGACCTACCGATACATGGGAAGAAACAGTTTTCTTTTTTGTTTTTTCTGATTCCAACCCTGTTTCATTCATCTCGCAGTCCGCCACTGCGAGGATCATTGAACAATATCATACTGGCCAAGGACGGTCGGGTCCCCAGAGAGAAGCACAAAGAGGTCGCATGCGACCTGGTCCAGGTGCTAGGTTGTTTGGATTAATGACAGGATGACCTCAGATCACACATGGGCACTGGAATCTTCTGCATGCTCAGCATGCACATGGTTGCATGCTCACTGACATCAGTATCCAGTCACGAAGGCTATCACGGTCAAAGTTGTGGGATGGGCGATTCGAGGACTTGAGGATTTACAGAGCATCCTTTTCCATTCTTATTCTTGTTTCTAATAGCTTCTTGTTACTACTAGTAAGGCCCTTGCTCCTAGTACTGTAGCGATGCACTTGTTCCTAGTAGCTTCTTTCTTTTCCTGACGTCGGGAGGACTTGCGGATGCGAACAGGAAATCGATCTGTCGATCCCAAGGCCAGTGGGCCACATGCCCTTGAAGCAGGTCGAGCCGCTGGGAAGCCCAGTGAGTTAAGATCTCTTTTGCCATTCCTGGGTCCTTTGTTTTCATGTAGGATGAGGACATGGATGTGAGTCAAACATAGTCAACATAGTCAAACATCCCTGGATCCCCAGTCGTATGAGGAGGAACATTGAAGAACACTCCGAAGAAATTGTTCCATGGGTCTTGAATTTTGACCTGCAGATGTAATCAATTGCCAGGTGCTATTCTTTTCAACCAACCCATTTGAGTGCAAGATGCAAGGGTTTACAAGAGATTCTGACACTGCTCCGTTATTCGCGCCGCTACGCGGCTAGGTCTGCCCGCACCGGGAGAAATGTCATGGGCTTTGGCCTACACGATGTTACACGGCATACCTGTGGTTTGGAAACCAGAAACTACATCCATGAAGGGCTCTCTCCTGAACCCAGCTATAGTCTTTCAACTGTTTTGCTGTTTACTTTGCTTTCCTAGATTGCCGTTGTGTCATATAGTTGTACTGGTGTGCCACCGTCCCAGCTCTACCTGGCTAATGCGAACCCCTTGCCAGCTATGTTTGTTTATGCCGGTTCTACCTGACTATTTTTGACCGAATCTAAAAAGACACATGGCTTTTTAATTTTCAAGAACGCCTCGAAAATTTGCTTGTCCCCCAAACCAGCATCAAATGCCGTTATTTACAACTTTTTTTGCACTCGATTTTCAACAACCTTCAAAAAACTCAGGTTTCTTGCCCAAATATACGGCCCCCCCCAGCTAAAGCTCAATTCTTGCAATTGACTATGCCATCCAGATACACGTGCCCCAGCACCTTCGGTGCGGGCGGATTTTAAAACAATTATAGCTTGATTATGCTTGATTAGCTTGTGGATAATCTGCCTTCGCATCTGCACCAGAACTCGTGTGAGTCATTTTGAACCAGATGGTTGCATCCATGAACCAGATCATATACGTAGGTGTTGATAGCGGTGGCCTGTGTTCCACATCATCATGTTCCTTTGGAGATTTGGCGAACCCTGGTGTTAGCAGGTGCCCACAAAGGCACAACTGCCTCATGCCTTCAGGTGCCATCCTAGATACAATGAACAGCCGCCAAGTGAGTGTGGAGCCTAGCTACAATTACACGCTTCAGTGCCCATGAAAAAATGTCACATCCAGGCTTCCATCTATGAACAGCAGTCTGTCATTGAGGATGTTTCATGGTACTGAAACAGTCTGTGGTATTGACTTGAAATACTGTATCTACAATTTGACAAGTTGTACTCTGACCCAACCCTTGGATGACCCACGAATCCACCACTAGACCACTAGGTGTCTTGAAAACTCATCAAGAAATGTAAAGCTTCTTGTTGTTTGGGAATGTCAGGCCAATGACTGGAAGTTTTGGGAGTTTGACTGGTGACTGGTGCTTTTGTTACATCCCAGACAAACGAACAACACCATCTTGCCTGAACTTCTTCTATGACTGACTCCTTCGACCAAGAGCGGCTCAGGTGTATCCACCATCATGCCGATTGCAAGCTGAGCCAATGGTCACTTGGGCGTCGCTTACAGGGTCGACCCTCACGACGCGTGCGACACGCGTGACGAAGGACTGGGTGTAATGCGACAAGTGGGAGGCTGAAAGGCCTCAGAAGTGCAACGAATGCACAATATCACCAGACCGTTCATTCCATTGGCGAATCTTTGTGGCCTATGGCAGGTTGCTACTGTTTGCTACGTACCACCTTTTGCAGCTCTCACCCGATACATATGAATGCTTATGTTTGACCTGCAATTTGAGAAGCCGGATCATTCTTAGGTATTTAAGCAGCTTGAGCAGTCTGACCCTCTTCAAGTCGTTTGCTGTTGTATGACATGGTCCGTCTCCAGCCAAGTTAGGTGTTGGTATTTTGACATCAGAGACGTTGCCATGAAACAAGTCTTTGTTATTTGTCAGATTCCATCCTTCAGTTCCTTAATGTTACGGGAACACAACCCAAACTTGCAACGATCCAACCCTCCAGTCCAACAGTCTTCCCGAGTTAGCACCATATTATGCTGCAAGAATAGCTTCTTGTTCCTAGTAGTATTGCCAGGAGCTACTAGTAGCTTCTTGCTCCTAGTAGCGATGCCCTTTGTTCCTAGTAGCTGAGCCCCAAGAGACTCCAAACACCATTTGCCATGCAAGCCTGATGCGTGCCAGGAATGAATGGTCACAATGCCCTGTCACCTGCGGCGGAGGGAACACGGTCAGGCAGGTTTGCTTTCGTAAGTTGGCTCGAGCCTTTCCGGAGAAAACTTTGGATTTCGAGGTGGAAAGTTGGGATGGTTTTAACATGTTTTAAATTCGAGATGCCCTATGGCTCTCGGGTGTCTTCAAATTGCACAAAGTTCACCTTCCCAGACACAAGAGATGATGTGTTTCTAGATCGGTAGATCAACCCATCAGCACATACCCATAGGCATGCCCAAGATACTCAGTGTAGAAGCTTCCTCACACTGCTCAGAGACAGTCCTTCCAGGTTGCGCTACATCTTCACACCTGCGTCCAACAGTGGTCGACCGTGTCTCGGAGCTTTGCGAGAAACGTCCGCCCGTCGCGTTTGCGCCATTGGCCGCAGTCCAGCCATTTCCAGCCATTCAAGCAAAAAGAAACTATATAGTTATATTACCCGTTATATACAAATATATTTCAGGTCTCGGAACCATTCGGAACCCGTCTTTTTCAAGGTAGTTATATAGTTATATGTGTGCATTCTAGCCCGGCGACCCTCTTCATCCGCCAGGAAGCCTTGTGGTGAAGCTCCCTGCGGGGAAGGATGTGCCGGGGGTCTCAGCTTGAGGCATCGAGACTGGATGATGCTTTCCGATTGGGTGGTCCGCAGGGGCATGAAGTTCAAGACTACTAGGCCACAGGATCGGGGCACAAAGACGCACCGCACCTGGCTTCATGGCTTAATGTTGGCTTATTGTCACCGGGAACATGTTATTCTCTTCACCCATGTTTGGCTTGTTCGGATCCATCCATGAGGAGATATACCGAGTTCGTGTCATGTATAGATCCTGGAAGGAGAAGCCACTGCGTATGTTGGATGTATGATGCGTATGTTGGTTCTTCTCATGCGTCTTTTCTGCACCTCGGAGACCGAGACTGAGCTCGATCTGGGCTTTGAGGTCGACTGCCTCTGGGGTGCTTGGGCTGAATGGGGCGCTTGCTCCAAGTGTGGAGACCAGCTATGGCCTCAGTGGGAGGTTCTCTGTGTCACAAAAAAAACTTTGGCCGATTGTTCCTCTGACCATACTGGACACCAAAGAAACTATGAGAAATTACAGTCAGTATGGGAGTTTCATTCTGCGGGAGTGACTCGCTAGACTGCAGCTGGACATGCTAGGAGAGCTTGCCTGTCCCCAGATTGATGCATGTTTTGTCTCGTCGGCCTTGGGATCTTCCCACTGCAACACAGGAAGAAACCAACTGACCTGACCATAGCCTCCAGTTGCAAGGCGTTTTCGGCAACGCGACATCCTCAAGTTGCCGAACCACTGTGGCAAGATGCAGGGCTGCCCCAGTTACGAGATGAGGTCCCCCCAAGAGGAACGAAGCTATTTGGGTCATTGACTCATTGACTAGACTTTTGGTGGTTCACTGTGTTAGTGGAGAGAGAGTTTTGTAAAGTGGCTCAATATCAGAGTCTAACAATATTCTAAAGTTTAAAGACATTTTGTGCCTTCTGCCTCATGCTGATCCGCAATACTCGGAGCTGGATCATGTCAAGACAGGGCTCAGCCGCACCTTTGTGCACATGGCGGGACTGCTTCAAACCCTTTGAAGCAAACAAGATAAGTTTTCCTAAAATTCTAGGAACCAAATCATTAGTGCGAGCGCTTCTTCAAGGAAGCTCCCCCTCACACACGAGGAGCTTCCTTGAAGAAGCATGCGCTATCCTGCTTCCAGTTAGAATATTGCTAGTAGCGAACTACTCCCTTAATTAAGTACGTGCTATAAAAAAGAAACCACAACCTTTTGGAACGGCACATTTGCGGGGTAGGCCGTGAGGCGAACAAGAGTAGCCAGTAGCCAGGTCAAGGAGGTAGAAGTAGCAAGTAGCTGGCTTAATAAGCGAACAAGTAGCTTCTTAGGGAGTGTCCTTGAAGCCTGAGCGGGAAATTCAACACAGCCTTTTGCACAAGTAGTCTCTGCAGCATTGGAATGCTTGAGCGGCAGCTTCCACCCCCACCCAGGTGCGAGCCACGCATTGCCAAGGAGGCGCGATGATGCAGCGCCTCCATAGTAAAAACCTCAAGCTGCAGACTGGCACAGAACATGTTGAGAAACTAGAAACATCTAGAAACACTATGAAACACTATGAAACACTATGAACCACGGCAGTATCTATTTGCACGCAGACTCCATACACATGATATGGCGCTCAAAAAACAAGACCCAGGGAATTACTGGTCGTCGTCGTCGTAGTTGGGTCTTCCCATTTTTCCAATAGCCGACCTTTGAGCCATGCCCACGTCGTGGGGACTTTTGTTCAGTTCGGAACCAATAGTCCCAAACGCTTATCACACGACATTATATGATGTAACTGGTTGCAGTGATTGGTTACAGATTACCATTTACATTGTGATACATGTTATTGTTGTATGTTATGTTCTATTGACAGCTTTTCCTAGAGAGGTAAACCCAGGGCAGTTCCGCAAAAAATAAGACCCCGGGCAGTATACGCCAGTATACGCCCACGTGTTCCCTTTTTGGCAATCTGCAAAGGACCTTCCTCTCCAGGAAAATCTGTAGATTCCACGCCCTCCCATACTATACAAGGAGTGAAGATGGCAAAGAGTGCAAACGATCCCCTCCGTTGTGTCCGTTGGTCAAGCAAAACAACCAGTATCAACTCGATCAACTGGTAAATCAGGGTTCCCAATAATTCATTTTCAGGCTTCAACATGGGTGGTGTACTCTGACTGGTTGACCCGCCATATGCAGGTGTTTCTGCAAGGACTCCATGTCTTGGAGCACACGTGGGTTGAGCACATGTCTTTGGTTCCGGAGAGTTCCCGTATGTATCGTTAGAATCTGACGATTCTTCTCCCAACGTGGGACTTGGGGGACAGTTTTGAGGTCTGACTCAAAACTCTGGCCACACGGCAGGTCCAGAACTGCACCAGTGATTGCGAGAAGGCGAGGCATGAGTTGCGGCACGAGGTGATATGAAGTGACTCAAGAGAAAGTTTCTTTAGGGCACAAACATGCACAAACAGGATCGAGTGGGATTATGGGGAACGTCTTCAAGCGGTCGGCCGTGTCGGTGGCGGATCCTTGATCACCCTCCACGTCGAACAGAAAAACAGTGGCTCAAAGATTAGGAAACCAAATGCATTTCGAAGGAAAAACAGAAAGAAGATCCAGGTGTGGATGATTCTACTTCGAAGCTTTACTTTTTCACGTGTAGGATCAGCAGGCAGGGGCATGTGGCTGAATAGGGCTGGTGCAGCAACCGCCTGGCTCTCTGACCCTGATGTATGGTGGATGGGAGATGGGACAGTCGTTCTATTAAAACATGGGGGAGCATTCTCGGGCTAGTGAAGAGCATCCTGTACCATGGATCGGCCCGATGGTATTTAGTATTTACAGTGGATAAGGGTTTCCCCATTTAAATCCAGGATTTGCTTTGTGTTCCCGTCGTTCGAGCAGTTTTGGAGTCCTCATGTTCTATCAATCCGCTTGAAGTTCCTCTTTGACTGCCACTGATTCTCAGTTCAGCTTCTGCGTTTGGAAGCCTTGGACCTCTTGGACTGGGTCACTTTCTCAGCATCCATTCCGTGCGTTACCTGGGTCAGTTTGGATAACAGACAGAGCATGAGCATGAGGTGTAAAAACCGCCGCAGAGCTGAATCACTGGGTGGTGTGGCTCATATCGCGTGACACATGCCATTTGATCATTCGACGGGAGCTTCCATTTCTTTCGTACCTGTGATGATTCGCTGAGGTGCAGTGCAGACTGTGGTCCTGCCACACGGTTGCGAGAGCGATCCCTAGGCATTGCAGACACCTGATGTGCAGCTAACACTCCAGTACTGAACGGACTTTATGACTTTATCAAGTTGTCACGGCTAGATGTGGGGTGAGCAAACGAGCACCTTGTCAAGATTTCCGGCAGTTGTGATGTACCACTGTTCAAGTCCATGTGTGCATGACTGTGCATGCATAAGTTGGATTCTGACTTCCAGTCACAACCTCATTGTAGAATCCATTCCAATACTGTGCATCAAATGCAATCCCTTGTGTCCGACTATACATTTCTGTGACAGGCTTGGTCGCTAATCAGCCCATGGATTTCCTCTTCAAGGCAAGAAGTTGGTGTGGGGGGTCGCTTTTTTCCTTCCTAAGTTGAGCCGATTGACTGAAGCACCGAGAATTCCATGCACCATCAGAAGGGGGGTTTGACCGCAAACTTAGACCATGTTCAAGGGAATCTATCGAAGCCTGTCAATGTAATGATTGCAACATAATATGATATAATATGATTATGGTATAGTCCCCCAACGACACGCCGATGATTCACATGACATGTGTCCTCTGATGATTGGAGGTGGCTTCCGACACCAACGCCGGCTTGTGCGTAGGGGGACCCTTTGATGGATCCTGTCAGTGAGCTGGGAGCAAACTTGTTTCAATTTCTCACAGGCACACACCAGATAGTCGTATAGTCAAAACACACTTGTTAACGTTGTTAACGATTACTTGGGGATCAGATCAACATGGGCAGATTTTTGAGCACACTAAGGCTGGTACGCAAACGGACACCGAAGCCTGTGCCACCGTGCCGGGACCGCTGATCTGGGTTGCACGTGACGGGTTACGGGTTGCCCTACCAAGAGGATGCACCTTTAGAAGAAGATTTACAAAATGGCAGTCTTCAGCTTGTATATTAAACTACTCCTTAGCTTTACATGGTCTCTTGAAAGTATGATTCTGATGTTTGTAAACACACCAAAATAATCTCTTTGACGCCTTCGAGGCAAAAGACAGAATGTACAGATCAGTGCTGCGTTTACTGTAGGCCGAGGATTTGTTGCAATGTAAAGTGAATGACCGTTATGCTGAGGCCTTGCCAGAACCAGTGTGTCCCAAAGAACTGCCAGTTTTCAGCTTGGAGCCCATGGCCACATCCTCAGGAGTGTTGGTCTGGGCCCACAGGAACAGTTTAAGAGCAGTCCCACAGGACTCTGACGATGGGTTCATACCTTTGTATAACATGGTCACAACGGATGCCGATGATCAGATGTCTTTCCGTGTGTCACGGTGTAGTTAGTTGGGCCTGAGAGCAATGGAGAATAGGTGATTCTGATCCGACCCTACACATGTCCCAAACAAGCCGAGGCACCAGCCGACCTGCATTGGGCTTTGCACGAGGCGCACCGGGGGGTTCTTCTATCAGGTTGAAATTGAACATTCAAGTGGATCACGAAGTGTTTGCTTCAATGACCCGTCGTTGCATGGTCATGTCCTCTGCCGGACACACGGAATGTGTGCCAGGTCACGCAGTATCTCAGTGATGAATAACGAGTGGGGACGCTCAGTCAGGTGTCCAGTTGGGGCTGTAGCTGACTTGTGGTAAGTCTTGGTCGTCTTATTTAGTTACATTGTTTGAAGAGGAATTCGGTCTCACCCCACACTCGAAAACCGCGTGATCTCAGGTGTGGAAGGCCGTGTAATGGAGCGCTGGTGTCAACCAAGAGGTGCAGTTGTGGGTGACCAGGGTGACTGGGGGACAATTATGTAATTATATATATATAAATGAGAACACGCTGGGGTGACTGGGGTCATGAACACCACGCAGTATTTTTGTGGTCGAACTCAATTGGGCCTTGTTCTGCAACCTCGGGTGCCACGAGAGCAAGAAAGACCATGTCCTGACACCTGTGTCGTTAGTGCAACCAAATCGGGAGCTGTACAGAATCCGGAGAGCTGTACAGCACCAACAGATGTTTGTTTTTGTACGTACAGGCTGTACAGTCAAGCTGAACACATGAGTTGCTTTTGTTTGTTACACCTTTAAGCTGGCAGCTCCAATATGAGAATCAGCATCAAGAATCACGAATCACGATTCCACTTTTTGATCTTTTGCCATTGGCCTTGATGCTTGAACATTATATAACCTCGACCTCTACGCCTCAAGGCAGACTTCCCTCCAAGACCCAAGGAAAAGGCCCCTGCTTGAGATTAGCTCAATTCAGAAAGTTTGCTGGAATGCAGCATCTCCACCCAAATCCTCCTGCCCAAAGAGCATAGATACATATGATACATATATATATATTTTTTTTTGAGGTGTTCACTCTGCCTTGGTTGAAGGAGCAGAACACCTTTACACTCGGAAGCTTTGGATATATCTGAACATGACGATTTCCGTCTGTAACATAGACGAGTCGATGCTCCTCTAAAGTCATTTTATTCGAGTCCGGAGCACTCGTGCACTCTGGAGCATTCTTAGCAATGTTGCAAGGATCATTTATATTGTATATGTTGCTTTTGAACGCGACATATGCATTGAGTAACACTTGTCAGCAAATCCTTCCAGATCTCGCAAGCAACATGTCCACGAAAGGTGCTTGGAAGAGTGCACTGAAGTCAGAGACTGCGTTTCTTGGCTTGGGAAAGGGCCACATGAGACATCCAATGGTGCCTGCTCTCACAGGAAAACATGATGTTTTCACATGCATGGCATGGCGGCAGTTTTGGACTACATATTGAACTACTGTGGCAGTGTGCATGTCCATGATTGATTTGGGAAGACGTTCTACAATGTGCTTGGCCTTCTTGCAAGATATAAAATAGAGTACTTGGACACATGCGACCTTGTGAACCCACGCCCCGCTGCCATGCCCGTTCCAAGGAGTATCGTGCTTGGACCCATTGGACACAGTTGGATCGCATGGATGATTCAGGACAGAGGCCAGCGAAGATGCAGCTGCCTATGGCTGAAGCTAGGTCCACTTTGATCTGTAATTTACGCTGGACTCTTGTCACAAAGAGCTCACTGGTGGTGGGAAATGTCCCACAATAAGTCGAGCCAGTTGTTTGAAGCTATGAAGGTTCCAGTCACACTTCACTTGGGCCGGGGCCCCTTGCATATGATATGATATGGCTACAAGTATTGGTTTGGATGAGCTTCCTATAAGAAGCCGGAATCATGTGCTGGACATGAGCTGGTTCGGATCCAAAGAAGCAACCCCAAGTCTGGCATATCAAGTGCAGTCTAGCCAAGAAGCTACTAACAAGTGCATCGCTCCTAGTAGCGTCCTTGTTACTAGTAGTAAGGTCAGGAGCCCCTAGTAGCTTCTTGTTACTAGTAGTAAGGCCAGGAGCTACTGGTAGCTTCTTGCTCCTAGTAGATGCCCTTGTTACTAGTAGCGATGTACTTGCTACTAGTGCCACTAGTGCTACTAGTCTTGCTCCAGGTATCGCTCCCGAGAGGTGGCACAGTTGCCCAAGAACGGTGGGCAGTTGTGTCGGATACCCAAGAGTTTTGATGAACATGAAAGAAACACACCTTGATTGGTGTTCCAAGTCACGTACTCTGACCTAGAAAGCTTCGCGCTCTTTCTTTACCAACCATAATGTGCTTTCCGAAGCTTTCCGAAGGCGTTCCTCTTTTCCTCATTTGCTGGGCAGCAATTCTGAGCGACTTCTCATTCTGTGATCTTCAATCCTGTTCATTCCTTTCGAGCCTCAAATTTGTTCCTAGTAGCGTCCTTGTTACTAGTAGCGAGGCCAGGAGCCCTAGTAGCGTCCTTGCTCCTAGTTAAAGAAAACCCCATCAATTGAAGTTCCATGATTCAGCATGATTCAGCGTCAGCCGTTCCGCTCTTCATCCGTTCCGCTTTTTGAAGGTCGTGGCGACCTCCGCGAAGTGGATGGCGTGGCGAGCCCGGCCTGGGAGCCGAGTGTGACTTGGGGTGAGGGAGGAGTTGGGAGGAGGTGCTCCTAGTAGCGATGCCCTTGTTACTAGTAGCTTCTTGCTCCTACCAGGAGCCCCTAGTAGCGTCCTTGCTCCTAGTTTTGCAACTCACTATCATGGAAGTGGAAAACCACCCCGTCACATAGTCTTCCACCATTTAGCTGGAGTGTGATTATCAGAGTGCAATGTGTTTGTGGTGGGTGTCCCCGGATAAATATAGGGCTGGCACCCTCCCAATAGGTTTATTCTTTCTGGACCTCTGGGAGGCGCATCTTGGGTCGCCTCTCCTGCCCTGCCAACGATTAATCTCTGCTAATTGAATATTACTGTATTACACTGTATATTCATCCCCTTCCAGACGGCCATGTTTTTACCTTCTGAGCCTATCCTATCCGAAGGGATTTTTTTCAAGCTTGCTAGGGAGATGCTCTCATCACTGAATAACATAAATAGTTTGACAGGATAGTTACTATTTCATATATCTTCACATCCCCCTACACCCAAAGTTTCGGTGCAATGCTTTGTCTTCGTACCGCCCACGCCATTCTCATCATTGAGCCTTGGATCTGGCAGGAGAAGACTCCAGTGGATTGTATTCTGATGCCATGGTCTTGCACTTGGCTGTCTGATTTTGTTGCTACAGCCTGATGAACACTTGAGGCCGTTGAGTGAGTGCACAGCTGCATAGCTCAAACTCTCAAACCCAGACCCCATGTTTCTGCAGGCGATAATGAGTGAGTTTGCTATATGATTTTCATTATTTCCAAGTCCCTTGAGTGGCTTCCCTCATGTGAGGGGTTGCAGACAGTTGAGCTTGGATGCAGGTGCCGGTGCCAGGTTATCATGTGGGCCTTCCAATTCCAATACTCAATCTTTGTTCCACACCAGCCTAATGATAGCAACTAGAGCCTCCAGCTTTGCTGGGAATCAGGCAGAGGACAGCTACTTTTGTTGGCGGAACCTCTGGGCGAGCTCTTTTGGTATAGAGATCCAGAGCAACTCGGGATAACTCGAGGGTTGATGCCTTCCACTAATCTGCTTGCCGTTTGGCAGTGACTTTGCCGAGGTCTACCTGGGTTGGTTGCAGCCGAACCTGTGGAGGCCAGTAGACCTCGATGATAAATTCCTTATGGCCTAGGAGCAACGTTCGCTACTAGGAGCAAAGGGCATCGCTACTAGGAGCAACGACGCTACTAGGAGCTCCTGGCCAACGTTCGCTACTAGGAGCAACTCACTTCCCTTGGCCACACTTGGGTTCCGCCAACTCCAACACATTACCTGTCTCATTCCTTTGCCGTGTCACACGCCAAGCCACGATAGCTGGACCAGGCCAATCACTCATTTGTTTCGCTTTTTCCTATGCCCCACACCTGCAGGCGGATGGCAGCAGCGTCAACGCGGCATCCAAGATCAAGCTCGGAATGGTGGACGGCCATGTAGGGCACCCAGATGCATCAGGGGCAGACAATTGGAACACTTTGGTGTGGCTTTTCAGCTCCACCTATTGATTCGAGAGATGGACAAAATTATTATGGTATTATAGTTATCACCAGAGCCGGTGGAAACAGATCTGAACAAGCTTCGCGGAAAAAAGTTATGGTACTGTACATATTTTAAATCTTATCGAACCTGGATCTGGGATGAGATGGATTTGAAAGGCCTGTTTCTGACATCGACAAAGCTAAGTGCCACCAGAGCCAAACGGTACAACCTCTATGCACAATATTCAGCAAGAACTTCAACAGTTGCCAGAGGATCTGTACTCTAAGATCAATCTACGATTTTTCTGGCGTTAGGTTGGAGGCCATCGCTATTAGGTTGATGAAAGCTAGAAAACACAGATGCTTCATGGTTCCCGTCCTGAAGCCGAAAGCGACGGCAGTGGCTGAGGCCTGGGTGACTTGTCCGAGGGCCGCCCTTGCGGAGACTTCGCTTGTGAGGAGATCCACCTGGAATCCACCAAACCCTTTTTGGTTAATGGCCAGGTCTAGTGGAAGCCCTTAAGCCACAAGTACTTGACAGATGTTCTGTGAGACCTCCAAAGTACATCGATCTTTTATAACCGGACCCATCAGTTCTACGCTTCTACGCAACTCTTGTGGTCCATGGCAAACCACCCGTTTTGATGGATATGAAAGGATATGAAAGGGTTAGTTTCAGCTACGGCCCAACTTGGATTCACTCACTGCACCAGGAGAGTGATTGTGAGTTGGGTGCGTGGAGCACCTGGACGTCCTGCTGGGGAGGAAACCAGAGGCGAGAGCCGCGTTCCAGTCATCGTTAGGAACCAAATGATTCGTGCGAGCGTGAGCTATCCTGCGTCCTACCTCAGAGCTTACTGAAGCTACTTAAAAAAAAAGCAATGCGTTCGAAAAGAACACGCTTAGAGTCTGCTCGGCTAGGTCGCGCACTCGTGTGGTGACCCGACCAGCTTCCTCTGGGGGGCAGCCCGGAACTCAGTTGTCGCTACTCCTTCAATCCTACACTGTGTGTGCATCGATACACCTACTAAATGAGGTATTCCAATTTATCTATCTATGTAGCGAAGTGATAACAAATCAAGGGCCAGACGTGGACCTAGTTTTTTTTTTTCCGTCAAACACAAACCAAAGAACAAGCATTACAAACAGAACCTGGACAATGCCACCAAGTTCAGATGTCCCGACAGTGGCCAATTCCTGTCGACACAGAGGCCATGTGGAGCAGACTATGATGGATTTGTACCCATGAAGGAAACTGCGCTGGGCGCTGAAGGGGGTTGAGGGTGTATATAGTACTGCAAGCCTGGATGCCTGATGGGCGCGAAAGGATTGCTCATGACAGTTTCAGCAACAAAAGTCCAGTCTAATCTAGGCCTCTCAGCTTTGGAAATGACATCATCAAGTGAAGGACGAGGAAAGCCTTATCAAGACCCCTGCCACTTCATGACATGTTGCAAGCCACCAAGGCCTTGCGCCGATGCTCGCACAGATTGCGAGGTGTCTGAATGGCTGGTGTCTCAGAAACAGAAGAGAACTTGTGGCACAAACACTGTTTTGATAGTACAATGAGTTGGGATGATCACTGATGGTGACCTCGTGGCTTGGTGATTTCTACCTGCAAGAAGTGTGAAGCTTTCAGTCATGCTAACTGCTAGGAGGGTTGTGCCAATCTACAGTCTTTTTCAAAAATAATGTGCTTTCTGGCAATGTCCCTTTGATAATAATCAATATCTGCACCATTCCAACACGTGAAGCTCCAAGAAAATTGAAAGAGAGGGGTGACAAATGCATGTGTCAGTAACCCACACGGGTTCCAAACTCGTTCCGCATCCCTTCTGTGTCGTCACCATCCCTTCTCACAGGTCTGCCTGGGATTCCTGTGACCGCACCTGTGGGCCTGGACAGCAGCAGAGACATCGTCAGGCGTTGGGTGTTGGGATAGACACAGCTGAGGAGAGCCAGCATCGTTGCTGCAGGTATTTAAAGAAACCAACCCTGTTGCTTATCGCTTGCAGGAATCTACTTTGGCTTTAAGACTTACAGTTCTCCCAATAACTTTCTTCTGTGACGATCTCAGCCACTGCACGACAGAATGAGCATGCACACGGTTGGTTCTTGCGGTGTTTGTTTCCAAGAACCTAGCCTGTAAATTTCTTGCCACGGACCGCATCAATCTAGCCAGCCACTCAGTTCTCGGTTCCTTTTGTGCGAGCCAAGTGGAGTCGATGTCTCAACAAAAGGCATCAAAAAAAATATATATATTGCGGAGTGTCCGCCCCAACCGCGGGGCGCCGAGCGGGCTCTTCTTTCCTCAAGCCGAAGGTCCCTCCGGGGTCACGACATGTCACGGGTGGACAAAATGACTGGTCTCAAATCTTCAAATTCCAAAAATGGCTCTTACGGGTACATTCTCCGCCTTCATAATAATCTTTGGATGTAGGAGCACATGAAGCTATGCAGCCATCTCATGTCCAGCTCAAATCGTCGGCAGTTCAACTCTTGAACTTCCGTGGGATCGTGCTGTCTGGGAATCGTTCAGTCGACCCCTCAGCCAACTCCGTGTAAGCCAGCAAGTAGGCAATGAGGTCCTTGATGGGTGGCGACATGTTGGTGCGGTCTTTCTGCGCCATGAGCCATCGACTGTAGTTCACCAAATCCGTCTCAGGTGAACTTGCAAGGTCTTCATAGCTGAGGTTCTGCTTAGACAGCTTTCCTGAAGTGATCAAGGTCTTACCCCAATGGTCCATCGAGGTGATGCCCTTGGGGAGAGGAATCGATCCCTGGTCCTGGGAGCTCATCTTCACGATCGGCCTCTGGGAATGCACATGTGGGGCCTGACTCGAGTCAGCGGTCAGGCGACGCTTGGACGAGTCATTCATGGCACCACTGTCCAGGCTGTATCCAGCAGAGGGCACAAACTCAAATTCACTGGTTTCGTGCTCCATCAAAGCGTTCAGCAACAGATGGACCGAACCTTCTTCCTTCACCTTAGTCAAGAGCTCCTTAGCCACTGTGGACAACTGAGCTGGAGCACCGGCCATGTCTAGGTCGGGAGGAAACTGCAAAACACAACACCCGGTCTAGTCGTGAGACGGCGTGATACGAACACTGAAATTCTGGATGCAAAATGGCCACAGACACAACCTGCTGCATTCTAAGGTCGAAGCCGGCAAAAAGAACATTGATTCCCTTCACTGATCACAGTGACTTCCCAAACAATCAATGCGAACTCTAAACCCCAAAAATGCAGATCACTCATGATCTGTCTCTTCCCCTATCCGGCTTGGAGGCGACGGAGCGGCACAGTTTGCCTGAAGATTCTTACGAAACTCCTTTTCTCGTGCTTGATGCTTCAATACAGTTTCTTCGGGCGAGATTTCATACAAGATCCAAGCAAGTCTATTGGATCTCCATCGTTTTTGGTGAGTGCATCAGCGAGCATTCGATTTGTGGGTACCCACCGCACAAAAGCATTCATGGCCCTACAGCTCTCTCGGATTATTACCACATCTATACTGGTTCGGCGGTCATCGATTGATGTGGGGGCAGAAGGAGAATGCAAGTGATCGTACAGGCTCTTGCAATCTGTCACGATGATCGGTCGGCGTCTTTTCAGCACGTCTCGACAGGATCGCATTGTCAGCGGGCCGTCAAAAATCTCAGCCAACATCAAAAGTAGCCATTCAGTGGTCCCAGTGGCCGTGGCAAGTGCTTGACTCTCGGCTGACATGGTACTGCTCACTGCTCTAGGGAGTTTATAACTCTTCCATGATGCTGGACACCAGGTTGATTCCAATCCGTCTTGCAGGGATGCGTGAGTGAATCCAATGATATATCCAGCCTGAGTATGATTTCCCCTATTAGCAAATGCTGCATCACTGTGGCATACCAGTGTCAGTTGGTCTGGGTCAATTGATTTGAACACAACTCCCAACTCACTATGCTGTTTAGCTCTTCTGATCGCCTGATTTGCCATCCGAAAGTCTTCGATCGTCGGCTTTGGAAAGGCCTGTTGGGACAGACTAGTCTGGACGCTGATGTCCGGGCGTGACTGAGATGACAACCATCCGAGACTGCCATTCACGGCACGCAGCACTTTGACTTGACTGTCGGTCAAAGGATCACCTGGTGCACTATTCTTTGGCACATTGATTGATCGCATCTTGTCGGCAAAAGCGTTCATGTCCATTCGAATTGCCCCATCTTTGGTTTGGGAGTACCAGGCACCACAAAACTCACCTGTGCTTATTCGCCATTTTCTATATGGGAATCTAGTACGAAGTTTCTTGATTGAGGCCTCGAAAACCGGTCCATGTCCACCTACTGCTGTATCATCCACGTGCACGCCCATGATCCCCACCAAGGCTCCTGCTTCATCTCGAAGCGTGAACAGGCACGGGTCTAGAACACTCTGATACCAGTTCAACCCCTTTACATACGAACTAAATTCTTTGAACCAGGACGCCGGAGCGTCGTTCTGTCCGTAGATATTTCCGAGCACTTCTATCACTGCTGATTCAGGAAGGCCGGGGATGCCACCAGGTGGTTGGCGTGCGTAGAGTGGGCGAAACGCATCGTTCAGTGGACCTGCCTCTAGGAACGCGCCTTTTATATCGCCTAACTGAAGTACCCAGCCCTTTGATGCAATCGTCTGAAACAAACACATCCGGCCTAGTTGACTTAAGGTAGGGGACTTCAACAGGCCCTGTTCGGCCTTCTGAGACAAATCCGGGTCCAAGTGCCCCTGTAGACACCATCTGCCCTTTACCGTGAATGTGGTGCTGTCATTTGGGTCCAAATCCATACCTTCTTCGAGCGGCTTTCGAGTCAACACGAATCTACTCCCTATGAAACGATGGTCTTCCTCTTTTCGAATGCGATCGGCTTTTGCTCCATAGTGGATCTTTACCGAATTAGGCTTGGACAGAATCGTTTCCCATTCCACACGTTTGCCTAGTTGGACCTTTTCCTGAATGTCGGGAGGATTGTTGCTGTGGTGCAGTTCCTTGCTCATTTTCTTTTTGAGATATTCTGCCATCAGGCAATCCCACGACACACTTTGTGCTTGGAGGAGGAAATCAACATCTTCAACACTCAACACTTCTGCCATGCGAGGCCTCGACGACACTGGTTCATCGGCGGACGGAGATGCCGGTCTTTTGTTTTGTGACATACATGCATCTTCAACAAGTTGGGGTACTATCTCCTTCATGATGTCAACAAAATCTGTTTGCTTCAAGGCAGGAGGCCGCCACAGTGCCATTGGTCCATCCTTCCCTTCGATTCGGCGGCGAATGGGACCATAGGACGACGGTGCCGCAGTTTCGGCGGAACTTGGAGTGTCAGAAGTCTCCTCTACTGGTGTCGGAGATTTCATCTCTGTCATTTCTTGATCACCCTTCACTTGCTCTTCTTGAGAGTCTTCTGGCACAGCTGAAGTGGACATCGGCTCAGGCACGAGTGGTGCATTCACTTGAGACGGCGCTACCACAGTGCTTGACTCCGGCTCGGTACGAATATCGACAGCTGGCTCGACTGGTCCTTCTTGTGGGGGATAAGATTGGGGCAACAGGTCTATATACTGTTTACTTCGGAGGTTACCACTATCAATCAAATCCTTGATACCTAACAATTCAGCTTGGGGCGATGCAAGCAGGGTTTTCTCCTCATTAGTAGCCAGACGGAGTTGCTCTGGAGCGCATCTCAGCACTTGTCGTCGATGAATGATGACGACATTGCGACCTACTCGACCGAGAACGATGGCGACTCCATACCACTGACCCCCTTGTTGGAGCTGACCCTGAACCCACTTTTGGTTTCGCCAATAGGCTACCATATCACCCGGATTGAAAGTCACATTTCCACTCGGGGACGTGCCAGCAGAGCCACCCGCAGGGCTCGATCGTCTTGCATCTGAACCAATGCCGTACGAGCAGCTGTACGAATAGCTTGAGCTCTGGCAATTGATGCTTCTGTCAGGGAAGCTGTTGCTGGGATGACCTGGAGAGGTTCATTCAGCAAGTCCTGAGGAATATGTGGATTGCGACCAAACACGAATTGGTATGGTGAAAAGCCATGTACCTGCAACTGTTGGTTCTTGATGTGTGCATGCACTACACATTCTAACCATTCCTCTTTGGATGATGGAGAAAATTCGTCAATCAACTTCTCTAGAACGCGGTTGAACCAGCCTCCATGAGTTTCACACTTTCCCAATTGCCAGTGGGCTCCAGCAGCAATCGGACGGATCTGGACACCGTCCAGCTCGGCAGGCACTACCATCGGATCTCCCAGGTTTGTTCTGGCAGGGTCCAAAACGATCTCTTTGGGAACACCAGCCCACGAAATCCAACTGTCGGTGAACAACTTCCTCAAAACACTTGCAGTTTCTGTTTCAAAGAAAGGAATCACCCGTTGAAAACTGCTGGCAGTATCGACAATGTTTAATGCCTTCACCTTTTGGTTAGGTAACCAACCTTTTAAGTGCTTAACATCGAGACCGACTTGACTGTTGAACTCTGTGATCCGATGAGGTTGCGCAGGCAGAGGCACCTTTGGTTTGAGCTGACTCCGGCACAAATCACACGAGAATTCCTTAGCCAAACGTATTGCTTGCTCACTGGCCTGTCCATGACGAAGAATTCTGACTAGATCGTGATTTGATGGATGACCTAAGTTCCTATGAAGCTTATCCAAAACCGGAATCAGATCACTGTCAGAGCGGTCTCGGACCTGTCCAGCGGCTAGGATCTCTGTCCATGACGCATCGGGGACTTCTTCATTGATGACTTCTACATGAGCGATGCATTCACATGACGAGGTGGCCTTGGATCGATCTAGCTGAAACTGAGGTATCGTATTCAACACCGCTTGAACAAATTTCACGGGGTAGGCACCAGCAAATGTACTGATACGAGGAACACCAGGTGCACTTCCGGCGATCACATCATGACACTGATGCGTTCCAGTCTGGTCACATGTGAGACCCAGGCTGGACATGTCTTCATGAGAGACCAACAAACGGGTGCTCTTACGGATGTACCGGTCACTCTCAGGCAATTGAAGACCATACCTGCACATGTGAAGCTTCACTGTGTGAAAACGTCGGCAGAGTCCTTCTACCTCAGGGTAGTGCCAGGTTCTTGCCCCTGTCGGATGCTCAAACACCACCCTACATCCCAACTGTACACCTATTCGGAACAGTTTGCAACGCCATCGAATAAAGCTTCGGCTCTGTGCCTTAATGCGCAACACTGTGTGAGGATCCCATTTCTGACTATTCAACCAGAACCAACCACCTTCATGAGTACACGGAGGGCACAGAATGAGCAACGACGGCGTGTCGTTGATGAGATCATCTTCCACCTTTCTCCTGTGTTGAGCCAGGCGAAAATCCCAACCGTTCTTAAGATCATACGATCGAGCTCGGAAGTGATGTTTCTCTGCTTCAAGCGAAAAACGTGGAGGTGAAAACACTTCCATCACAAGACATCGATCTTGAGGGTGTTGCTGAACGGCCAAACAAGTTTTGATTTGACTTTCCAACTGTCGACTCTCTCTCCCGGTCGGTTGCCACTCATTGGACACGGACATGGTTTCACCCAAAAATGAAAATTCGGTCCGAACATGAGCAACTCTTCGAGGAAGGCGGACGATGGTGCGATGTTGAGGGTTCCCTGGAATGATTGGGGAGTCGTCAAGAACTTGGTTGGTTTCACAATCAATCACTTTCCTACGAACCACTTGTTTCCATGCAGGCCCTGAACGAGATAACCACGGAGTTGCCATCACATCACTGTTCTCCTGAGTCCAAACAGCTAGCGGCTTCTCATCCGCCGCAGGCGATGCAGATGGCTCGAGAGTCAAGGGTGTGTCTGCTTCGGGCGCTTCCGGCGACCGGTTCGCTGGATGAGGATGAGGCTCAAGGGTCATGACTTCCGTGAAATCAGCTGCTAGAGTGTCTTTGGGGGAAAGCAAATCAACCACATACTGTCCTGCTCCATTTGTCTTGAGTGGAACAGATTGACCAAAAACATTGAGACAGTCCTTCTGAAAATCCAGTGAGGCGCCAAGGGACTTCAAGGCACTGCGACTCACCAGAAGAGGAGCGTCACCTTTGATCACTGCAGCTCTGATCACCCCTCGGCGATTAGCCAGGATGACGGGCATCTGAACGGAATAGTGGGAGGTCTCCACATCACCATTTCCGAACTTGAACTGGTGCACCTCGGAAATCTTGGAGGGCACTGTCCAGCCACGCTGAGACCACAGCTTTTCAAAGCTCTGTAAAGTTGAAGCTCCAACAACTGTCCTACCACAGCCCGAATCCAACGCACCAAATCCTGGTGAGGAAACCAGCATGACCTCGTCAGGGGTCCACTCACCAGCAGCCTTGGAAAACCGCATACGTGCTTGCTCCAACAAGGTCGGGCGATTCATGATCGCTGCAATGAAATCCAGCTCTTCCACAACTGCAGCACCTGAAGGTTGAGAAGCTCCTGATGCAGGTGGACCTTTGTCGGATCCCTTGCTGCTGCCTTTGCGAGTGTCTTTTGCTCGACACTCACGGGCCCAATGACCTCGACGGCCACAGCGGTTGCAGGTAGTGTGTCGCTTCATCTCTTCCACTCCCACACGAAATGCTCTCTTCGCGTCCTTGGACTTCTGGAATTGTCTTGTCTTTTGGAGACGGTTGAGCTCTTGTCGACGCTCTTTCCATGTGGCAGCCAACACTTCTGCCACCTCAGCTTCATTGTAGGCCTCCGTGTCAGCGGCCCAATCAGCGGACGATTGATGGTCTTCCAGCAGGCGCTCCACGTCTGAAAAATCTTCTTCCCAGGCATCGTGGGGCTCGGTCGGATCGTCCATGGTCTCTTCTGCCAATGCAACGGCTGTTCGCCGTTTTCCAACAACAAGGTCGGGGTAGCATGATCGGAGAGCTGCTGCAATGGATTCCCGTTTGAGATCTCCACGGGCACGCGAAATGACCACGGCCTTCTGCTCCTCGCTGAGGTTGGCCCTGTGCAACAAAAGCCAGCCCCTGGCTTCGTCAGGAAACTGAACTCCTGTTTTCCTGTGACATCGGTCGAACAGCTCCGATGCTCTGGCAGCCCATTGTTTCATCGTTTCCCCCTCCTGGGAGCGAAGATTGAAAACCTCGCCCAGGATTTCACCAAGCTCATCGACCACTTCCAGCTGAGGAAACCTTTTGTCCAGCAACGACCACAGGACCTGGTCGCCATCCTTCTTCTGATAGTCGCCAGGATCCAGGTGTTCAACAGCCTCCAAGGCCTTGCCAGCCAACAACGTGTATATAGGCTCCTCGAGCAGTTTCAGGTAACTTGTCCAGGGTCAAGAGCTTGTTCTTTACCCAAGTCTTCCATCTCTTGTATTCTCTTCCATCCTCATTCTCTCCGGAGAAGCGCAAAGGGGCGGCCTCCGAGGCCGCAGCAGACATGTCACGGGTGCGGATCCTGACCGCAGGATCACCAACAAGCCATGGCTTCGGAGCCCGGGCTTTCCGGGCACCGCTACCAATTGCGGAGTGTCCGCCCCAACCGCGGGGCGCCGAGCGGGCTCTTCTTTCCTCAAGCCGAAGGTCCCTCCGGGGTCACGACATGTCACGGGTGGACAAAATGATATATATACTCTGTGCAGATGAGTTAGGAGTTTGGTGATCTGATGAGTTAGCACTTGCCTGGGGAACGTCTCGACTCATGTGTGCTGGGATGATGGGCATGCTCTACAGAGACTGAAGAGATAGGAAACACACAGGGCAACCCTGCATGCAAGTCCCATCTCACAAAGGTCTGGACACGTTTCGGACACAAGGTTTCAATTGCTGGCATGCACATGGCACATCCCGTTGACATTCCATCAAAACCGTTCAAAATCGTGGCGTTTGTCCACCGCCAACCATGTCGAGTCCATCAAAGGCCTCACAACTCCTACCTCATGCGTTGTCATCCACAAAAACCTCTCCAAAGTGCTCCAAAGCATGCTAAAGAAACACACTCTACAAAGCTCATGTTGAAATCATGTTTTCACTGCCTCAGGCTCATGAGCTAGGAGTTATGTATGAAATAATTGCCCAAATGCACTTTTCCACATGAGATAGGACTCATGATTTTTGAGATACTTCCGCCAACTCCTTAGTCATCAGTATACAGTATATATATATATATTCCATCGGGGACACGCAAGGTATTTGGTATGTTCGAGCACAATGGAATTACACAAGTGTGTATATGTGTGTGTATGTCGTGAAGGCGGCTTCACATCAATGTAGCCTGCGTTTGATCGCCACACCAACCTTTAGGAAACTCACTAAGAATCCCATGTCCTTTTGCCAGAACACCTATTTCTGACCACAGTGATATCGTCACTCACTTCCAGACTTGTACGTGTGTATCGCATGCTTTCCCTTTTCTCCAAGCAAATGGTCTCTAAATCTCCCACGTAAAGCCGATCAGTGGAACATTTCACCCTCAACCGCCCTCCCGTCGCAGGTTCAGACCTATCCGGTGAACGGCGGGCTCCCCTGCCCGGTCTCCTTGCGAGAGCTGCGTGCGCCCGGCACTCAGACTGAGATGTGCAGGATGGATCGGAGATGTGCAGAGTCCTCAGGATTTCGTTGCGATTATTGCTAGTAGCGACGCCAGGAGCCCTTAGTAGCGTCCTTGCTCCTAGTAGTAAGGCCAGGAGCCCCTAGTAGCATCCTATCTTCTTGAATTACTTGAATCTGGAAAAGCTGTGGCTTCCCTGGCCTCCCCTCGACACTCAACATACAGTACCTCTTTGGATTATAGTTGTACTATCAGTGTTGTTACCCAAGAAGGCGACATTGCTGATAGCCTGCGCTTGACATGTTTGGTTGCCCCCCGCTTTCAAGTAGTTGCAGGGTGCAGTCGTAATGAAAGGACCGCTCTCTATTGTCTTGCCACACCAAGGTGTGCTATATCCGATTGCAACTCTGTTGATTGCCAGGTTCGTGCGATGAAGCAGCTGTTACCTGGTAATCTGTGGAGTTCAAGGTAATGTCATTCCGAAACGGGAAGCCGGTTGGCTGGATGGAATATGTGTTTGGTATGTGTAGATGAAAGGCATTCTGTTTGGTCCTTGGTGATACATTTTCTCAGACCTGTAAGTTGACGAGAAAGAAATAAAGGATTTGCGAGGGAGGCAGGATGAAGCAGAGCTACACTAGGAGATGTGCCGTCTGTGTAGGCGACCACGTGGGGAGAATGGGGCCTGTGCAGTGGACAATGCGGTTCAGGCCGGACTGCTGACCGGAAAAGGATGCCCATCATCACCGAAGATTAAGAGCCAGAACTGCACCAACGATTTTGGGGCCTTTGACAGACTTCCGTTCAAGATTTGAAAGGTTTTTGCTATGCTGCTATGCGTCGTAGGGAGGCCCTTCAAAGCGGATAGTAGACGGTGGAGCCTTGTGGGGCCTTGTCAAAGGGGCCCTCACCTTCTTTTTGTCCACTCTTGAAGATCATTGAGGCACATCGTCCACTCTGATGACACTTGCATCCTTTTGACTCGATCTCCGTTTCTTGCTGTTTGGTCATGGAACACAGTAGGTCGATATGAGACTCAGGATTGGTGATAGGATCAAGTTGGAAAGGATATGCATCAATGCCACAACTAACCAACTAACCAACCTGAATCCCACATCGCCCGCATGGGTGCCAGGTCAGCAAACGCGCGACCGATCCATTGCCAGGCGGAGCCCGAGAGGGCTTCGGGGCTTTGGGGTGTGGGGGTTCTTTTAAACCTTTGGTGGTAACATATGGCGGCAATAACAATTTAAATCCACATGATCCAAGTTTGCCTTGGCTTTGGTGGATGCTGTTCGAGAGTCCAGTGCAGCGGGACTAGCTATAAACAAAATCTCCACATCATGATAGGTGGACATGTTCAACAGAGCAACCTGTTCAGACTGGGTGTTCAGACAGGTTCAGATTTTGGCCCGACCGTTTACTCTACTGTTTGATGGCCCCGCCCCTCTGCCGCATTCATCTCTTTGTGACCGTGAGAAGCTCGAGGCCTGCTCAAGGGGATGGCCAACGCTGCGTGAGAAGCTTAGAGAAGACGAGGCTGAGCAGCTAGGTCTTACTAGGACATTTGCGGCGCATACATTCAGAATGCATCTAAGACCTCTCAAGCCTGTGTGGCATTTATCTTGTCTTGTGCAAGTTAAACAGTTAAACCAAGATGGTCCTGGTTAAAGAGCGCAGACATGTTGGGACTTCGAATGTGGCAGACGTGACCCTTTCAGAAACCTTTAAGTATCCACACTTCGGGACAGACAGTTCTATATAATATAGCCTGCTTATCTCATTGGTCCGAAAGTGCAGTGGAGGACACTCAGCTTTCGAGACACCCTCCTCGGCACTTTTTAGTTTGCTTGAGAGTTCAAAGCCTCCTGGTGTATATCTTCCGATCATCAGCTCTAGCTGACGCTATTTGTTGGTCGATCCTGTCACTGCCTCAAGGAGACAACACTGTCTGAGACACGGTCTTGCGAGGGTGGCAGCGGTGGGCAGGAGCCCGAGGAAGAGCCGCAATATGCTGCAATCATCAGTGATTCCCTGAATCCTCACAGTCCCAAGGTCAGACATCCTTTCTTCCTGTCAAAGTTGCATGCAATGGTATGTATTTTTCTCGCGTACACCTCCTCGTGTGATGCTGGGGGGAGTTCAGTTCGGCTTTAGTGAATCATAAATAACCTCAAATCACACTGCCTATTCACACTTCCCAGCCCAACTACCATAAAAACATACACACACCCAATGAGTTGTGAATCACTAGGTCAGAATCCCGGAGTGTCTAATTTTTGTTGCTCTTTTTTTCCTCTCACAACTTAGATACCTGTACGCAATAGAAGAGCCTGACAGGCATGCCAGCAAGAGAGATTCTGCATGACGCTCCCCTTAAGCAAAGACCAGAGACTGTGACAGTCCATTGGCTTGGCAGGTAAGCCTTGGCCATATAGGGATTGTGCAGACTTGTCCCACAGTCACATGTGCGTTGGAACCAACTGAATAGCGTGAGCTATCCTGCGTCCTAGCTGGGAGCTTACCTACTTGCTTAATTAAATAGGCGCCCGCTGGATTAGTTATAGTAAGCTTACCTAAAAATCTAGGAACCAAATGATTGGTGCGAGCTTGAGCTATCCTGCGTCCATATTAGTAGTCCCTTACTTAATCAAGTAAGCGCCTACTTGATTAAATAGGGACGAGGGGCCAGCGGGCTTTCAAGAAGCAACATCCAAAGTTGTCCTGATGTTTGGAGGTCCGGCTGCGGTGTTGTGAACTGCCAGTGGGGTGGGCTACTCAGTGATTCTTCGTGAAACGTGGAGCATGGTGTTGCAACTCCATTAAGGGAACACCGTCCTACGACCTCCGGTACTTGCGACCTTGAAGCGGAATCGAGCAATGACTGTTTGTACATTGCGGTGGATGTCAGCTTGGGTCCTTGTGCACGTGGACACTCTGGCGCCAAACCGAGTGGAAACAGACCTTGTCGACATTTGTCGACCGCTCTTGGAAAGTGGACAGTCTGAGCCGAAGTTAGCACACTTTCTTGGATATGCTTAATAAGCAATGCTCAATTACATGCTTTCTTGCTTCACGTTTGAACCAGGAACATGGTCGGCCTGGAGTGGATGCACGTGCTCTTGCGGCTGGGAGCCCAGCTATGCAAGTGCGGCATAGTCCCACCAGTCGCTGGGTGGTTTGATGGTCGTAGAGTTGGCCATGCAACTCATCTTTTTTCAAATATGCATCTAATCTAAATAGCCCATATCCGCATACTGTATACATGTAAACTGATTGTTTGTGTATATAATGCGCACACACACAGAGAGCTTGTAGGTCAGTGTAGAATGCCTTGCATTTTTATATCGCATGTCCCTTCCGTACCCTCAGAACTTCAACTACTGGTATAGGACTAGGAGATCAGTCGTTGCTTTGTTCAAGATAGATTGGTTACCAGGTACTGAATCGAAAGCATCAGAGTGACCCGGTGATTCCCAGCGAAAACGCTTCGGACACTTCGTCGACTCCACTCCAGGTGGCGGCCAGCGAACCCGAAATCGCCATATAGCACAGACGCCGCAGGTTGGAAGGGGAGCGAACAGCATGTGCAGGTCACGAGCCTCCATCGGTCTAAGAAGTTTTCTGAAGGCATCTTTGTTCGACTAGTGACCAAGTGCTGGGAAAGAAATAGGATGGCGTCATATTGCGTATCCTGCTGTTGAGAAAACATCACGGAGTACCATGGAGAGCTCTTTAGAGTTCGGGGCTTTCCTCCTTGTTGCAAACTTGTTCTGTTTGGACTCTGGTCGTCATTATTGCCCATTGCTGGCAATGGTATTTCCCATTCCAAACCCAAGCCGCACCATATAGCTTTTGTATTTTTGAGATCACCTATATATTCAATTCATGATGTGATTGTGTGCGCCCTTGGAGTTATATACAGTAGTTAGAGCTTTTCACATTGTTCAATCAATTTGCCTAAAAATCGAACCTGCTCAGAATGGCGGTGCGATGTGTGAGCCGAACCACAAAGAGGAGGCAGGAGTACATTGGATTTCTGACAGTGCATTGTCTTGGGAAGCATGATTTGATTGAATGATGTGGCAACTGCGGCAACTACCAACCCTTTTGCATGTATAGTTTGTTGCAGATTGTTGGACAGGTTTTACTTTTTTCTGCAAGTGTTTCATGGTGTATTGCGTGTAAATATCTGTGAATATTCCTTCCAGATGCTTGCATTTTCATGGCATGGTCGGAGAAATCCACGATCGCTTTGAAATGCCAATGTTGACTGTTGATTGACAACTCCCCCATATATCAATAAAAACCATCCTGGTTTTGTATCTATTTAACTACAGTACATAGGGTGATATAATATAGGGGAGTTAGTAATCACCAGTCAACATCAGTTGCAGATCATTCCAGTGTCGCTGATCAGATCGAGCCCTGCAACACCCATTCTTGCGAGCAGAGCACTTGCCGAGATGGCGAATGGGGATTTTGGCAGGCAGGGCTTGGTTCAGCCAAGGTAGCAAGGATGGATGATTCGAGGGTGATTTACATTGGCCTGGGTTTGTTTGGGTCTTCGCGCAACCGCCAAATTTTGACTACACATTGCATACAGTATACTGACTGTACCAGCTCGTTGTGGGCCACGGACAGTATCTGATTTTGTGCACCCTATTTATTACTGAACGGTGCCTCAACCGCCAAGGCTAATGCTCCCAAGAACGCCCGGAGATTGAGGGATTTCTTCACCAATGTCAAGACATTCTACTTCAAACGAGCCAGGAGTGGTCCCCATGCTCTGCCTCCTGCACTGCACTCAGATAGTATATAGCAACATGTATGTGGCGTGCACAGCGCCGTGCCTGAGCATCTCAACAGAATCCTGTACTCGCAGATTTTCACACATACCTATCTGATACAAGACATAAAGACATTTTGTAGGCAAGGGCCCAACTTATACTGTCGCAACCTGATGACAGAGGCTTCCAAGTCTTTACAATCTTTACATGAGTTGGCTCTGAATAACAAGATGATATTTTGATATTCCTCTCGGGACCTAAATGTTGACTCATTTAAGGAAGTTGGATTTTGTTGCAGGAGCAAGGACGCTCCTAGGGGCTCCTGGCCTTACTACTAGGAACAAGAACGCTACTAGGAGCAAAGGGCATCGCTACCAGGAACAAGAACACTACTAGGATGAATATATGCTGAGGCACCGGCGGTCTACGCTTCCGCCACCGCCGTATGATGCACGAGGCACTCTGGAGCAATGGTACGCGGGTGATCTTGGTGAGCAGATGTGGCCAGTACATAGTAGTAGCTACATGTAACTACATACTACATGTATAACTACTGGATTTACTTGCAAATAGTTTTATGTCATGCAATGTGCTTAAGCGGTTTTCTCTACATCTTAGTATATTTTTTTCTTTTCCAAATGCATGGGGTGCACATGATCTTACATCAGGCAACCCCCTAAAATCTGTTTGTCCTTGCTCACCTTAAGCTTGATCAACAAGAACCAAGAAACTCGAGGACCAAGGTTCCTTCTTTTACAAGTAGGATGAAGACAAGCTTTAGGTGACATCCCCTGTCCACAAGAATTGTGCTAACTGTGTTCTTCTCGGCTATCCGCCGGGCTAGTTGCTTCAAGAGGAGAAGTAGTTTCTGGTGAGTGGGGGGCAGCTGTCCCTTTCAATTTGATGAAGAGCCTCTTCGCATCAACACGTACGGCATCCCTTTCCAGAGTTCCTGTAAGAGACTGTGGGGTTGCACAGTATATTAAACTGTGCAATCCATGGCTCTTTGAACACTGTAGAAATTAATTGCAAGACCGCTTGTCGTCAATCACATCCTTTCGCAGTTCATCCGGGGGCTTTATCATGCCACGATGATAGGCCAACGAGTGTGGAAAGCCAGCAGAAGGTCTTTCCAGAGCACTGGCACGCTGGGCATGCCGTTGGATGGGTCCTTGCTGGGGAAAGAGCTCTTGTGAAGCAACCAACTTGACCAACCCCAAGCTTTCTGACTCCTGATGGATTTTGTGTTCTAACTACATTGACAAGACGCTGACGGTTCTCAATTGAGGGTTGTGTGGTTGGGTGAGTTCATTGGGTATACCAAATTTTACTTACTGTAGACTCTGTAGACCTGACCAGGATTAGGACCGACCACGGATGCCATATGAAAACACTGAGTGGGGACTGACGCACAGTGTTGAGAAGGGTGATCAGCCTGTGCAATGTGCTAAGTGCCAGGAGCCATGCAATCAGGGTGTGCCATGTGCTGGCGATGTGGACTGCCAATTTGATTCGTGGACGCAGTGGAGCGCATGTACCAGGACTGCCAGAGGTGAAGTTTCACTATTGTGCAGAGGTGGATAGATGTTGCAAGAAGCCTTCTGAGGTTTCTATTTATTTCACCAAGTTGTGAAGAAGCATCAGAAGGCTTTTCATATCACTCATCAAGCACAGTGGATTCTTTGCTCCGCATTAGATCACCTCTTGATCCGTCACGATATTCAAGTGGAAAGATTGGAAAGATTAGTGAAAAAGTGTCAGCTTCTGCCAGAAAGCTAAGATGGGGCAACCGTCGAGCCGCAAAAAAGCGATGCTATGCTGGCATCTTGGTTTGTGATTTGTGCTCATAAGTGCACTGACCCCCCCCACACACCCTTTCCTTTGACCAACCAGAACATTGCTCTTTGGTGGCTTGAACCATTACAAGAAACAATGGCTCTGCCGACCTTTTGTCCAGGACCTGTGATGGAATCAAGCGGCGCTCGAGACGGATCTCTGTAGGGTGCTGAAAGTGTATGGAGTGTTTGTCTTGCCGGGGTCGATCAGTCAAGGTACTTGATGCATCCGAAATCATCTTTGAGCTTGGAACTGGAAGTGATTCCTGCTTTTCCTTTCTTGTGGAATTATGATGCCTCAACAGACTCAACAGATTTTGTTTGGCTTGCTCACTGTGCAACTGATTCTCCACTGCAGCCCTTTTGGCTGAAGGGCCTTACTCTGCAACTGGGCTGTCTGATCTTGTGCCACGAACCTAGTCATGTCCAGCCAAACTTCCTGCATGGCCGTGGCGGCGGTGGGCCTTTTGTCCTTGCCAGCCTTCATTCCCAGTGGCATCACCGGCACCCAAGCTCCAGCCACCCCAACCCTGCGTGGCGCCCAGGCCACCGGGCCCACCATGGGCGCCCCCACCTGCGCCGGCCTCGCACTCACCGTTCTGGGCGCCGCAGCAGCGAAGCGGGTCACCGCCCGCAAGGCTTTGCGCAGGGAGTTGGCCGTGGCGTACGAGGACTCCGGCATCGATCTTTTGGACAACGGCAAGTTTGCCCAGGGCAACTCAGCATGGAATTGATATTCCCTATGTACAGACTCCAAACTTGAACGTGACCTGAGCAGTAAACTATCCATTGCCATAGCGGCTCCTAGCTCCAGGTTGAAGAACTTGGACTTGTTTTCTCCACCCGTCCTCAGCCTGTGACGACCCACCGGAGTACCACGTAACATATCACCAATACAACAAACATATTGAGTCATATTGACATGTGTGGAATCACATTAAATGAATGATCAGTCGTATAATCTCTGATGGACGCAATCACGGATGGTACAATAGTGTACATCATATAACACATCATAGTTATATAAATAAATAAACATATTACATAGTAATTTGTCTAATTCTCAAACCGATCAATTACTTAAAGTTCATGACATCCGACCAAGGCTTGGTGGGCTCTGAGGGCGCCTGGGGACGCTATGAGTTCGACCCTCTGGGCTTCTCAAAGAAGACGGAGTTGGTGCCCTACTTCCGTGAGGCTGAGTTGAAGCACGGGCGCTTGGCGATGTTGGCCTGGGTGGGATTGGTGGTGCCGGACTTCGTTCGCCTCCCAGGCATGGGGTTTCGGATGGTTTCGGGTTTCAGGGTGTAAAAAGAGAAGACTTTGTGTAATCCAGATGAAGATTTGTTGGTTTACACGCAAGGGCAGCTTGACTTTGGACAGTTGACCCCATCCCTTCTAGGTGAGAAGTTCTCCTTCGAGGCGGTGCCTGTGTCAATCGATGCTCATGATGCTTTCCTGGGTGCCACGGGTGTGAATGCTCAAGTCCTTTTCTGGGTGAGCATCCTTGAGCTCTGCTGCGCCAAGAAGGTCTTTGAGTGGAACTCCGTCGAGGTGGCTGGGGATTATGGCCTCACCAGCTTGTTCCCCAGCGATGAGGAAGGACAGAAGAAGATGCGCTTGGCCGAGCTGAAGAACGGCCGCTTGGCCATGCTGGCCTTCGCAGGAGCTGTGACCCAAGCTGCTCTCACTCGCCACCCATTTCCATGGCTCTTCTGAGTGAAATGACCAAAGATGCCCAAATGTGCAGGTTTCTTTTTCAAGACCTGAATCAGTGGCTCTCAGCCGCGCAAAAAGAGCGAGCAGTCCTTGTTGTGTGAGCTGGCCGTGCTGATTGGGGATAGTCATCTTGAACATGCGCCGTTCATCACTCTTTGGCTTATTCTTTCTGCTTTGATTTGTGCAATTGATAATGCCATAGGTGTGGCAGTAGAAGCCGTGCTTGTGCGGCTTTGTTCCTTTGTGTAAGGCCAGTGTAAGGTCAACGTTCTAAGTACTGATCGAGAGCAAAGCAGATTTGGCTCTTTTCCGGCTGCTCATGATCAGATTGGGTTGCTGAGGTTCAGGGCAGGGGCAACGGCAGGTGGTGCTCGGGAGCAACGAAGGACACGGAGCGTTCACTTCATGGAAATCTCCGCAAAGGGAGTTGCCAGCCCAGCAATGTTTTTTTGCACAAAGTGACAGCGCATGAACCTCTTCAATCTGACTTCCCAGATTGTTTCAGGAGACATCTCCCTGCAACCCGGACCCAGGGATGCCAGCCCCTTCAGCCTGCCGGCCAGCTGCGGCCTTGGCACTTTTCGGCCTTGGATGAATCGTGGCACGAAAAATCCAACGCTTCGCTTTGGCATCCGGCCGGTGGGCAGCGTCGGGACTGGGACTTCACAACGAAAGCGGCGACTGTAGGTGCCAGACCAAGACTGCAGGCTCAGCGAGTGTGGAGCCTAGACCAGAATCGTCGAAGTGTGTAGCCATGTGCAGCCTGGAATGTTTTGGTCCTGCCTGTCTTGTGATGACACACGATGGAAACAGGTCGAACATACTGTCAATTGTAGTACAATGATTTGTACAGGTCGTAAGCGCAATGATATATTTACGGGTGCACCATGCATATTGCATGCAGAGACATTACTTTGACATTAGATTGAGTAATGCTGCAATTTTTCACGCATTGACTACACAAAGTCACCTTCTAGGTACTAGTATATACGCATATATTGTCACATGGCCACATATTTATGATCTAATATCTATATATCATTAATTACAGCGAACGCTTAGTGATTCTTATTGCACCGCCATATGTTGCTTGCACCAGAATGCAAGTTGTGAGGTGGAGTCAGTGGGGTGAATGTGATGCAACGTGTGGCTTCCGGCACGTTTGGGTTTGGGGCCGTGGCTATATTTGCGTGCGAGAGTTGCTATATAGTTCGTTGAGCACGGACAATGTGGTGGTGGCAGGTGCCCTTTTGTTATGATATGTATATCAAAGTGTATCAAAGTCTTTGCATGAAGACCAGCACTGTTTCGTGGAGTCCATTGAACCAAAGGACCGGGGATTCTCCGGGAAGCTTATGTGCTGGTAAAAATGAACGGCCTCAGTCCACCCTTGCAATGCTTCAAACAGGTGTTGTGGTCGCTGTGAAAAAGAGACAAAGCCCCGCGACTTACCTAACCCGACATTTAGGTCCTCGCCAGAATACACTGTTATTTACAATGTAAAACGTGAAACGTATGGTTTGCGAACTTTTCAATGCTTCTTTTGCATATGTCCCAAAATGACCACAACAGAATTCCAATCCATCCAATACATACGCCTCATCATTGGGAAACGCTACAAAGACTAAACATGCGTGAACATAACTATAATATGTTTGTCCAAAAGAATGGCTGAGACAACCATTAGTACATCTGCCTTCAACCTTGGCCCTGCGACCACACTCTGTGCTATGGGACAACTACCAATGCATTCCATGAATGAAACTACAGCCACATGAGTGGCAGAACTGGGACGAAAACCGTTTTGGTTGCTACATGGCTACGAAGTCACAAAGCCACAGACATAGACAGCCCCAAAGCCCGCTTCTTGAGATTTAATCTGTTTAGCCAAACTTTTGTGCTGTCCTCTACCTGGGATGGGATGGAGGGCAGAAAAAGGAATATATATATATATATATATATTATTTTTTCATACATTTGTTCTAGCAGAAGACCTTGCTATGTAACCCTCACTAACCTTGTGATTTTCATCATTACAGGGTCTTTTGGGCACAAGTCCGTCCAATGTTCGAGCCAGGTGGAGGTGGACAGAGGGAGCGCTCTCGCAGTGTGGACATGGAGGCGCTCTTGTAGCCAGTCGCTTGGGGAGAGGGAGGGCTTGTTCTTTTTGGTTGGTTTGCAATCTAAAAAGGATGGTGAACACGTGCGAACCTGGCTTAGAGTCTTAGAGAACTGCGGGATCTTTGGGAATGAATTGATGCCAGTTGCCTCTGATTTCCTCTTTGCAGGACCAACCATGCGAAGTCGACATTTTTTTTCATGTGCCGTGCTACAGGGCCCACGGGACATTCACATTTGGCCTGCCCCAATCCATCTAGGAGGCCAAAAAGGACTGCTTGGCTTGGCTGACTCGACTGAAGGAGAACAATCATGAGGCAACTTTTCTGCTAGTTTTCCTGCATCAACTGCAGTTTTATACCCAAAGGGATCCGAAGGGCACGGTTCAACGCTCCCATGCCTGGCATTGTTCGTTTCAATGGCCTGCCTTTGCATGCCTCTGGTTCATGACGAGTCAGTGTCCCACACGTTTGCATCGAATCTAGTCCATACTGCAAACAGCAGAAACATGTGTGAAAAGACCACAACAAATCTCATCAGCTTTCACTTTCTTTATGGCACTGTGGCAAATCGCTGGAGAGTAGCTCGCAAGTCGTTGATTCAGGCTCGTGGTGGCGGATTGACTTGCCTGGCCCCAGGAATTTTGGCTTCCACGGAAAAGTGTAAGTGCCGAAGCATTCACGGTTGGAAAGGCTTTAAAGTGGCGTTGGTTTCCAAGCTATGATGAACAGAACGTCAAGGCTATGTCAGAGTGGGATATGTGGTTAGTAGATTGAGTCATTACAGGAGGTGAACACTGGCAGGCAGGGTACTCAACAGCTTGCAATGCAGGTGCTAAGTTGCAAACAAATCCAAGGGCTCCCATTGGCTTCCATCCAAGGTCGGGACTCTTTGTCTGAGACAGATGGCTGTGCCCAACAGGCCGAGTAAAACAATGTCGTCTTTGAGGTATGATAGTCCAGTCCAGTTCCATGATTTCAGACTTGCTGTTGAGAAGATGCAGCATCGCATAATTAGCGAGTTTTGTCCAGAACGCAGTCATGGTTCGCATTTGTTTAAGCCGGCATTGCCGCAGGAATGCACTGTCCAGGGACCTAAACGGGATTGCGGTTAGGAGCCCCAGCATGAAGTCCGAAGTGGCTGGCGTTCCACAGGTGTGAAACAGTGCGTCCACACGGGGACAACATATTGTATGCTCAGTGGTGGATCCTCACGCCTATTTCCATACGTATAATATGTGGCGGATTTGTTGGACTGGCAGTTTCATCTCCTATGCTTGCCAAGCCCTGTTTGAAGAGGAGTTGCGCATTTGTACTTGGAAGAAATTCTGACAAAAGCAACTCGAATGCGGCATGTGGAGTGTGTCAGCTGGATTTGTTCCCTCGAGATTTCGGACTTTTCATTGCATCATTAGTGTCGCTTGGCATTGGTTTGCCGAGAGCGGTCCTGGCAGCTTCATTCATCGGAGAAGTTTGTATGATTTCAGGCTTTCAGCCTTCATGGATTTCTTGTAGGTAGAAGACTATATTGAAAAAGGTCGCTTGATACTTTTGCTTTTGTTGAAGTCAGCTTTCTCACATCCTCTCTCACGCATACTTTCAGGTGAGAAGATACATGTGAAGTGCACGCATTCTATCCTTTGTCCCGCTTGTACTGAAACCTCGGGCCCCCCTAAGAGTATGAATACTTTCTACTTTATTTCTACAGTTCCACAACCAAAAAGGTGGCTTTCTCATCCCGCGAGCATGGGCTGTTGCACGCTGCAGAATGGAGCCAATGGAGCCAGTGGGGCGCATGCAACAAGTGTGGCGGTCAAAGGTGGGGAGTGAAGAAGTTCCAAAACTGGAAGACACTTTTTGAAAGAAAGATGACACACATGTCCACATTAAAGCTGTTGCATGCTGTTGCTGGATGTGCTATGTTTGGATTGAACGAGAACTACTTGTTTTGACGGGGACTGCTTACACAGTGGGTTGGGGGCAGCCATTCTCCGAGGCAAAGAAGTTCATGTGGGTCGGTCAATCAACGGCAGAGTCAGTTTTTTCTGTGTTTTTCCCGGCCAAGCCACTCGTAGCAGCTCTCCTTGTGATTTCAGGAAAATGCAACTCATTCCTTCTTGGTGGACATGTTTCTTGAGGTGGAAGGTGTGTATAACCATCCAAGCTCCGCAAACTTCAGGGAGCGTTTCAGACATGTGATGCACGAATCCGAGAATGGCGGTCTCAGCTGTGAGTGCGGGGGCTCATCATTTCACTGTGACAGGATTATGCCTTGAGGGCTCGGGGTTGTAAATTCGAGCCTACAATGAGAGGAGGAATTTGGCATGTGGTATTAAGCTATTAGGTTGGAGGCCATTGCTACTAGGCCATTGCTATTAGGTTCCTTTTGCTATTAGGTTGGAGGCCATCACAATGAGGAATTTGCCATGAGCGAGCTTTCAGTCACGATTGCCGATTGCCGGATTGATCTGAGCCCAACGAGCCCAGGGATTCTCAAAGACCGGCGTGTTGGATCCAACGAGCCCAGGGATTTCCTTTAGTTTCACGATACCAATGATTACGATGTAAACATGGTCAAACGGTAGAGTGACCCGCTCGTTTGGGCGAGCATGAAAGACATTACATCATGTTACTTTGCACATGATTGTGTTTTATGGTCCTTATGGTTTGTTGTTGTATCCAAACGTGGTTGTTGAGTAAGGTGCCCAAACGCACCCTTTCAGGAGTTTCTTAAGGGGTTGGGTCTGAGGTGGGTCCGTCCACGGGTCTCCCATTTTGCCAAGGCTGAAAGCTGCAGAGGAGACTGGGAAATGCCCCAGGCAATGCCATGAGACGTTTCTTGGGTGCACAGGATGGAGGGAACCAGAGAGGTGTTGCGACGGTCTTCGCTTGGTGCAGCGGTCTTGTTTCCGTGGGATTGCAGTGAAGGCGTTTTGGTGATATTTGGTGAAGGGGAAACCCAAGCATTTCAGGCTGAATCCATCAACGATTGTTTTTGCAAAATCAAAGTTGATCAGATCGCGACAATGGGCTTTGTAGATAGCGGTTGAATATTTGAGTCAGATCACTGGGCTACGCAAGCTCGAACTTTACCGGACGTTTGCTGTTCCTACCATCGGGTCGAAGACAGACCGTGCGTATCCATGCATTTGAAAGCAGGTGCTGAGCTGCCCAATATTGGGCAGCGCACGACTTTAGCAGCGAACCAAGGATGTACTGCATTTGGGACAACTGGGAGTGCTTCCGTCATGTTTGTGGAAGCTCTGCTCAGTGGCTAGTTACAATGTGCAGGCAACCAAGCGTTGTTTGTTGCCTTACCCAACGTGCGGGGCTTAAAGCCTCGTGGAGCTAGACGACACAATCAGATCTCACATGACCCGTGAGAGCTGGCTTCGCATGATGCGGGAAGGCGGCAACGTACTTGACCAGTGTTTCTGCCGGGTGCTGGTTCAATAGATATATATCCATTGTAAAGAACCATCTCCAATTCAAGTCTTCAAGTAAACTATTGTTTCCAACAGGTTCATTTTGATGACATTCAATTTGTTGGAAGCCTGATAGGAGAAAATCTGTCAGGCTTGGGCATAGGACAGTGAAGATTGCTCGCAAACATTTGTAGCTTGTGACCTCCGCCAGATCGTGGTCTGCTTGCTCGACCACTTGCGGAACTGGAGGCCACTATCAATCACTAAGGGAGTGGGTCACTCACCAGAGACATCACTGAAAGACGTTATTTTTTGAAGAGCTGCTGATATTAATCGGGGTCATATGGGACCCTTTTGGTTTCAGCAGAGTAGAAGTAAACATGGCAATCCTCCATGATGGTTGAAAAAAATCACACGAAGTGCCTGAGATTCAGCATCTAAGCGATGATGCTTTTGGAACACAAACGCTTCAATGCTTCTAGGATTGAATTCAGGTAATCTTTTTGAGAGACATCGGTTATTTTGGAATGCCCCCCCACCGGAGCTTTTGGGTGGGGAGTGGCACTCTTTGGAGTGCTCGCGAAGCCACGCTGCCGCAGGTGTTCGACACCGCCAGCGTGGCTTGGTCCTGCTGGCCAGTCTGCAAGAGCTGCTTTGCCAGTCTGTACGAGCTGCTTCAGTCTGTATCAGCTGCTTCGCAATGCGTTTCTTTTTGCGAAGACACAAACTCAGCTGGGTGACACCGTTGTGACACCACCTCCAGAGATGAACATGAGCACCACTTGTTGATCCACGTCTCTCTTCACACCAAGGATGTGGACGGAATGTACATGTTTCTTCGGGTCACACTTTCGGACGCAGTAACCTTTGGCACCTTGGGCCTTGGGGCAAGATTCAAAACGACGGTTGCTGTGTCATTCCTTTTGGTCGGTAGATCTGAGATAGCGGCTCCCCTGTGCTTGTGGAATGGTTGATCCCATGCCTATCGTACCCATGCTTGTGCAGAAGAAGACCATGACCATGCCAGGCACTTAAGAGCAAGAGTGAAGTTCAAGCTCTGGGCCTGCTTTATGAGGCCCTTAGCGGAGCGATGTTTCCGCGAATGTTCGAAGCCTGGCAGGAAGCACCAGGATCAGACAGTTCCTCTTTTAAGCCTGGTGTAGAAAGGATGCCTCGTTTGAGCTACGGCCAAATGGAGAGACCCGATTCCAGTGTTGCCTTGCGTGTGTCATTTGCACAGGACAAGCCGATTCAAGCATACTAAGTGTCTAGCTTGAACCCATTGAACCCACAACTTTTATTGTGCGGTATCTATACTGTGGTATTCAAGACACTTGAAAAGGGGACGCAGGAGCATAGCATCATTCTGTGTATTGTGTTCCGGAAGTGTATATGTGTACTATGTGTGCATCTTGAAAAGGGATAGATAATCGGTATACGGTATACATTTCCTAGTTGAAACATGAATACCAAGACACTGCCATTGCAGCTTGGCTTCATCCGTCCCATTCTACCTACACATCCTACCTTTTGCCAGATGGGGCAGGCGTTGGATGAGAGCGTTCCGTCAAGATGCATTGTTTTATGTTTTTGCATTGTTTGACGCCAGGACCACCAGGTTGCAGCTCAGCCAATGCTGCTGTCACAAGGCCACTAGTGCGCCTTTGACCCTGAAGACAGATAGCAGGTTGAAGTGATCCTTGCAACAGGTGGCAGCTCTTTGACAAGTCAATGGGCGATGGTTTCAACCAAGACTTTGGTGGGTTGTCAATCCCAAAACATACTGAACGGGATGAAGACTCTAGACATTGACTACATTGACTGTAGCACAGAACTATGCCCCAGATGGTTCGAGCTGCATACAGGAGAGGCATTTTCAGATCCATTACCTAACAGCTGTAGCTACTAGTCGCTACTAGGAACAAGGGCATCGTTGCTAGTAGCTAGAAGCTACTAGTAACACCGCATCTTTTATTAACTACCCCATCTGCACCGCATGATGTGCAGCTGCACCGCAGGCCTTCAGCTTCAACTGGCTTTGGCCTTTGCAGCTGGTATCGTGGCGACCATGGCCGGGCAGCCTGGTTTTCCACTTCAAACGACAAGCTTGGATTGGATCAAAATACGACGTTTTTTTCGAAAGATGTGTTAGCGTAGCTGTTGATGTACTTGCTTTATATTCAGAAATTATGCCGCTTCGTTTATGTTTTTTCTCGGCCTGTTTCTTTTGCCCAAATTCTTGCGCTGTACTGCAAACAAGCAATAAGCAGGAAAAAGGCAGGCAGAAAGGAAGCGAAAAGCCCTGCAGAAAGAAAGAAAGAGAACAAACAGTAGCCTGCTAGAGTTGTTCTGTCTTGTGCCATAGTTGGTTTTGTTCTATGCACGCTAAACCATCAGATATGTCGCAACCACCTAGCTTGTTCTCGCAGCATTTTCCATACAGTATATCGAAAGGGTTCCAAATCGATCCATTTCAAGGCCGTAATATAGTTTGAAAGATCCATTCGAAGGTCTATACAATTCCTGGGGTCGCCAATGAATCCTGTTCTTCATGTTCATGGATGGTTTTGAACTTCATTCAACCCGAGGACAAACTGCACCTTGATTCTATGGGATGTTTGAGGCCATGGGCCACTTTTCGCGGCAGCTCTCCTCTCGTTATGGTGACCAGCTGCCGTGCGAGCGCCTAGACGAGTGCTGTGCTGCTGAGGAAGAGAGAAGCAGAGACTGATTCGAAAGGACCTGCCAGATGTGTAACTGTTGAATGCATGGACACTCGCCAAGACAGATGAGTCGGCAGTTCAGGATATGACATACAGAAGTCAGGTTCTACACAAACCAACTTTTTCCTTATCAAGCCACAAGCCTTTCCTGGATGCAGTGCAGAAAGGCTGGTCTCCCAGATCCAGTTAGCATCTGAAGAAGGCTGGGGGTGCACACCATGCGCAAGGGGAGGCTAGCAAAACCAAGAAGTTTGCTCTATCCTGTGTATATAACCCACAATTTGTTGGAATATGTTGGAATAGCTTTCTATTTGAGTACTTCTGCCATGGCAAAGAGCGCAGAATCCGGTGGCCCCGATGTGATTGACCGATCTATCAGGATCTATCAGGATCAGTCCGTCAGGCTTTTTGTTTGTTTTACCTGAAAAGTAGATGATGTCGGACCTGGAGGACGAGCAGCATGTCACATGTATTCACACGTTCCTTTGCCGAGCTCAGAATTCATGTCCTCGTCGGTGCAATTTCAGCAACACCATTCTGATTTCAACAGCATTTCAATGGCACTTCCCATTTCAAACCGGTCCAAAAGCCGAGCCGAAGGCTTGAGAAGTTGGCGTGGCGAGGTGGGAAGCGGAAGCAGCGGCCTGTGCGACCGGGGGGAACGAAGCCTATAGCCACCAGGGGTGTTGATTGTGTCACTAGTGGATGAAATTACACCCAGTATCACCCAGTGATGTTTGGAACATTTTCGGAATTTTGGTGGGCTTGTCCGAGATGTCATGCCTCTAGCATGAGGTTGATACTGTACTTGATGGCAACAGATCAGAATATATATATATATAACTAAGTTAATGCACACGCAAAAGGCTTTCCTCCCTAGACCCGGTGCGCTTATGACTCATGACCGCCTTCTCTGTAAAGTCACCGCTACACCAACCCCGAAGCATTCCTACCTCTGCGATTTACATGTTGGGGCGATATAGTGTTGAGGAGGGTTGACAGGTAGATCAAATGATATCAAATGTCTTTGGTGCATGAAATTGTTCGGGGCCGCAGAGCAGGGAAGCAGCGGGAAGCAAGGGAGCTCTTGTTTCAACAACGCTCTGCACATTGGAGATATGAATCAGTGAAATCTGGAGTTCTTCCATCCAGGCACCCGCGGGAGGCTACATGCCTGTGCTGGGCACTCAGATCGGAGCATGGAGGCAATGGTTGGAGCATTGCGCTGGTAAGATCGGCTTTCCACCATCCTCCAAATAAAGCACCAGGAGATCACTTCCAGGAAGTAGATCACTTATGTTAGTCTTATTTGTGCTCTCATGCGTGGAATCCTAGGTGCGAAAACAACATCGCACAACCCTACACCAGCAGCATGGGGTGAACACCTATTAGCACTCGGAAGATCTCGGAAGCTTATGAGCAGAGCTCGTATTTTCCACAAAAGAAATAAGATCAGATAATATTATTGACCCTGCGTTCCGGGTACTTGGCGGAATCAGCCAGCCAGCCACCTATCAAAGTATCCGGTGGAATCAGCCAGCCAGCCAGCAAACTATCCGGCGGAATCAGCCAGCCAGCCACCAAAAGTACCCGGCGGCTGGCGGAATCAGCCACGTATAAATGCTATGTTGTTATGTCTCTTACACACCTATATAAGTTCAATGAGACTTCAAAGCTGTGGATTGCTGTACGTGTGTAAAGGTTATCGAGCGGTTGACGGAAAGGGAACTTGAAGTACTATACCTGGTAACTGAATTGTAGTTACCCTGGGTATCTATACCTGCGCCAGCTGAGGGAAGCCTTCCCAGGACGCGTACATGGCTTCACTTTTTGGCCCGAAGGGTTGATCAAGGAGGCAAGGTTCCAACCAATCAATCAATCAATCAACCTTTACGCGCGCAAAAACATCGGCTCAGGTGGAAATTGCTAACAACGCTCTGCCCAATGTTGCTGCGCTCCCACAAGAGCTTCGTTCCCATGGAACAACAAACAACAAACAACAAACAACCACCAACAGCAACAACATGACTTTGCTTTCCCGGCCTCAGAGAGGCATGTTTGCGATGCGCCAGCATGTCGGACAGCTGCAGTGCAGTTTGCATGGACAGCGCGCATCAGAGCTCTTTTGACACGTGGCAAACATCAGACAAAATGAGCTTCTAGGATCTGAAGGGATTAGCCATCAGTGGCATGGCAATGTGACTAGTTATGTGACCACTATATATTGTTGAACGAAACCCGAAGCCATCACTAGCCTACACTACTTGTGACGCCTCTTACCATTTGGCGCCAGTACTTGTTTGGTCCATGTTTCCTTCATTAGCCAACTGTGTGTGCCAAAAGTAAAGAATATGTGAACTTTCAGCTATTTTTGAAAGAACGCATTTCGACCAGATCAGATTCAAATTCGCTTTTCCCGGACCGCCGCCACTCTTTCTGGTTTTAGCGCGGCGTGCGCCAGAACTAGTCACACCGCCTTTGGGTAGTGCGGTGAGGTCCTCTGAACCTCTAACTGCGGTACACTGAAACTCCACGGCCCGTGGAGCTGGGACTTGTGTAAAGGACCATTCTCACTCAAAATAGACGGGAACTGTGGCCGGCGCCTCGACTGTACACGCGAAAAGTGACTCAACTGTACGCGCGAATGAGATGCCGGAAGCCACCTATGAAAGTATCCAGCGGAATCAGCCAGCCAGCCACCTATCAAAATCCCGACGGAATCAGCCAGCCACCTATCACAGTATCCGGGAGAATCAGCCAGCCAGCCAGCCAGCCAGCTATCAAAGTATGCGGTGGAATCAGCCAGCCAGCAACCTATCAAAGTAGCCGGCGGAATCAGCCAGCCAGCCACCAAAGTACCCGGCGGAATCAGCCAGCCAGCCACCAAAGTACCCGGCGGAATCACCCAGCCAGCCAACTAAAAAGTAGCCGGCGGAATCAGCCAGCCAGCCACCAAAGTAACCGGCGGCTGGCGGAATCAGCCACCAAAGTATCCGGCGGCTGGCGGAATCAGCCACCTAAAGTATCCGGCGGCTGGCGGAATCAGCCGCCTAAAGTATCCGGCGGCTGGCGGAATCTGACTTAGGCCCCGAACTTCAGGGTCTATAGATAATATCAGATAATTAATAGCAGAAAAACAACACTTTGAGCGGGTTTGGCCCGATTGCTAGCAGCCAGGTGTTTCCGATGCAAGACGCACGCCATCGCGTCCTTGCTGACGTGACAAAACGATGCAACTGCCAGCAATCAGGAAATCACGGAGTGAAACCAACACCTCAATACCTCACTTTCCCTAAGCCACATGAAGCCGTGAGCTGACCCAACCGCCAACCGTGTGACCGTGTGGCCCGCTTTCTTGGCACTTTCCACCGACCATCCTCAGAGGTCCACCGCGCCTCCTGACAGCGACATCGATGCCGCATAACGTCGGGACCTTGGGGCTCCGTGGAATGCAGGAGAACTGGCAAAGCCTGTCTCCTCAGAAAAGCTTGAGTCAAAGGTTTGTTACCTACATGCACCGTGCCAGACTACTTTGAGGTACCTTTTTGCCTTTGAAGCCACAACTTATCCTCCTTTTTGCCTATTTACATCTGTTTGCCTAGTCCGAATCTGTCCTGCACTGTCAATCACTTGTGCAAAGATCCCCTGTGATTCCCTGTGGTACGCCATTGTTGTTTGCTGCGTAAAAGGGTTCCACCTGCTGGAACACGGTCTGACAGCAAAGCTCCGCTCTTTTGGAGAGGAAACAACTACTTGTGAACAGGATACTGGGACTGTCAACATTTTCACTGTTCTCGAGTTTCACGTGGCAAAGCTAATGTGGTGCTTCAAACTTTTTGTCCTCACCTAGGCGATCATCGCGGCGCTAGTGGCCCTAGCCCCAAAGCTGGTTCCTTGCAGAGATCAAAAAGGATTGAATCTTTCTGGATTGTTACACATGCGCATGGAGAATCATTGAGCTCTCTGGACACCCTCTACCTGCTCAGGTTGGTGCTTTTTTTTGTCCGATGAAAGATGGACTTGCTGAGTGAGCCGGAGGAATCCACGGGCGGACTTTTTCGGACGCTAGTGGTTCCGTCCTCCAAGCGCGCCGACCCGTCCAGGCACCAAGGAGACTAACGGTCACACGCTGTTGGCAACAGGGCAGGAGACGACCTTATTGAAAACCAGTAACATTAATTAAACTGGTTTTGAAACGCTTGCCGCTTATTTTGCTGATGAAGGACAAGGACGGGTCAGATGGCGTAAATGCTTTTTGTTTGTGCGACAGCGTTTCACTTTGTCTTTCAAACGATTGATGCCACGCTGTCAAAAGTGGCTGGTGGCCGTCGATTCCGCAAAGAACGGAAAAGTAATACGGAATTAGACAGCTCAAGAGGCTACCGCTCTCGGACTCATGAAACTGAATAATGAAACCTGTCCATTATGGTTATGGTTGCCTCGTGCTGTTTGCAGCTGATCCGAAGAAGTGGAGACAGAAGTTGATGGGGTTGGTCATTCTAGCAAGCTCAGGAAATCACAGTCTAGACTTTGCAGACGTGGTTGGTGTATATACAGGGAATTTAATCCTGTTCAACATTGAATCCATCTCCAGACAGTAGTAGCACCAGATAGCACCAGACAACCTGGGGGAACTGATTTTGTTGGCTTTCTAAGGTCTAGCTGCTAGAGATGGTGCACTCACATGCAGTGCTTGGTAAAGAGCCACAAAAACTCTCCGCTCTTGTAGTGGTCCGCAACGCAAAGAAGCCCACTCTGAACTAGTTTTGGCTTTGTGAGTCGGCACGTGATTTGCTTCAAAAACAACAAGTGGCTGATGCACTCAGCGCGGGCTTGGAAATTGCAGTCCTTACTGGGACGGGACTCCCCCGCCGCGCTATATGTACAGTGCAAACTCTGAAGGAAAGGACAAGACCAGAGAAAGACAACTGAAGTCCACAAAGCGAAAGCTCAAAGTCCACAAGGAACGATCTTTGGATGAGCATTCATTCAACTTGCCAATGTGTAGTGCCCGCAAACGCGTGGCATGAGCTCCTGGCTGATTCACATGCCAACAAGACCTCCGGACGCTGGTTTACCTGCACAAGACAGACATCATCCAAATCTACTGAGCAGTATAAAAAGGCTTTTGATTTGTCCATCCATCTCTTCTTCCCCCACGTCTCAAGGCAACTGATAGCAGACGGCACCCCATGAGCCAGCATTGGTAGACATTGTAGAATACTCGGCGATTTTGCCTGAATTCAGGTATTCTCATTATAAGATTTGTAAGAGTAGCAGAGTAGCAACAGTTTGACTGAGAGCATGGACCAGCTGCCGTCATGATAGAACTCTGGTACTTGTAATGAAACAACTGAAATTACTTGGAACACCGAACAACTGAACAGCTGGTTTTCAGCAGTGACCCAGAGCTGGAGCACGCATGTGAAGCTTGCTTACTGCTGAGATGCCCCAGATCGCTGCATGGCAAAGGACCGAACGGATCGTGTCTTGGAATTGTTCAAGGAAAGGATCTTGAATATGGGGTGGGGTAACCGGGTATGCCTAGCACATTATTACTATGTCCAAATAAGATGGGACACTATTCACATGTATGTCGTCAACCACCAGTCCTATCTCATCGTACAACCATGTTTTTAGAGCTTTCCACAAGTCCCATCAAAAAAACCTTTGCAAAACGAGAATCACTAGAGATCACTCCAGGTGATCCGAAAAGAACAGAGTGCATGTTTTTCTAGCTGCTGTATGCCAGGTTTGATGATTCGCTTTGTTTATGATGCTTGCGATATATGAATTGTCTTGCCAGGGCACCTCAGCAGCTACCCCCACCCATTAACCCACAACTCCTATCTCATTGCAATTTGTCAAGGGAAGACGCCAGCATTTTGCACATGTGAGATAGGACTGGTGGCCCCTCATTTTGGGGCACTAGTCCTATCTCATCTGAACCTAGTACTTCAAGACTTGCTGAGGTGCTTCAAGGGGGCTGGGTTTGGAGCCAGGAATCCAGATTCAACCATATTCAACCCACAAAGGACTATATATAATACATATATATATGATTCGGCATTATAAAGAAAGAACATGTGTCGGAAACAGAATGAATCGTTGCTTTCATCCTCTCATTGTTGATGCGATTTGTTGGTGAGCATTCATTTGGGTCAAGAATGCTTTGCTAAGAGTGACTACCAGTAGCTGTGGCAACTCGAATAGTGTCTGCCGTCATGAGTCATGACGTGCATCTTTGGCTCAATGGGTCCGATGGTGCACGGTTAGTTTCACAAATCATTAAACTCTGAAACCCAATGTCCTCACGTGTATGCTCTTCTAGTTGCCTACCTACTGCTTCTTTGCTGATCAGGCAACAGGATTTTTTGGTTGAATCCATGCAAGCCCAAGAATCCGTCATCAGGATTTTCCAAGTTTGATTCACTCGCCCCTGAAATAGCTATACATCAGGCGAAGCAAGCTACGGGCCCCAGCCAAGCCAGGGGATTTGGTTTTGACATCTACAAGCATCAGGCTATTCAGACATTTGCTTCGCTTTCAAGCCTCGTGGCGGCTGCCGGCATGAGTACCAGGTAGCTCGCGCTAGAGCTAGAGCTTTCAAAATGAAGACTCGAGTGGAGCTGGGCTGTTTCGATAGCCACCTTGAAACTACCATTGAAAGGTTGGTTCCTCGAACAAAGTTCATCGACAGGGGGACCTATCGAGGTTCCAGGATTTCGCAAGGAGTGCAATTGCGGTGTTCAGCAGCAGCAGCAGCATGACTCTGACTCTCACTCTCATGTCGTTCCTGCATTCTGTATGTCAAACATGCCAAATGCTTCTGTTGACAAGAAGCTACTAGGGGCTCCTGGCATCGCTACTAGGAGGAAGGACGCTACTAGTTACTAGGGGCTCCTGGCCTTACTACTAGGAACAAGAAGCTACTAGAGGCTCCTGGCCTTACTACTAGGAGCAAGGACACTACTAGGGGCTCCTGGCCTCGCTACTAGCTACTAGGAGGAAGGACGCTACTAGATACTAGGGGCTCCTGGCCTTACTACTAGGAACCAGAAGCTACTATAGAGGCTCCTGGCCTTACTACTAGGAGCAAGAAGCTACTAGAGGCTCCTGGCCTTACTACTAGGAGCAAGGACACTACTAGGGGCTCCTGGCCTCGCTACTAGGAGGAAGGACGCTACTAGATACTAGGGGCTCCTGGCCTTACTACTAGGAACAAGAAGCTACTAGAGGCTCCCGGCCTTACTACTAGGAGCAAGGACGCTACTAGGGGCTCCTGGCCTCGCTACTAGGAGCAAGAAGCTACTAGGGACCTATGTTTCGCCTTTCAGGCATGGCGCGCCGGCCGGCTGGCGGAGGCATAGGCACTCCCGGAGAACCGCACTCGGGACGGTCGCCAAAACCGTAAGGAATGGTAGGGATTGATATCATTGTTACCCAAACCCAAGCCCATACACCATGGATGCCGTTCAATCCTTTTACTCAAACCTTTTCTTGGCGTATCATTGCAACAACGAAGCCCAACATGGGCAAATGTGCCTCAGAGACGAAGTGCACCCAGACAAACTGAACATTGCAGACAGATCCGGAGAGAGCTTTCTGAGTGTCATTGACCTTGGTACAAAAAATTATCCGTGCAGCAGGTAGGGACCCATTAGATTGTGTCCGGGGACTTCTCGTTTACTGGATACAGAGACTTGTTGCAGATTTGATCTGAGGTGCGTTGACCTTCAATTGGCGCTTGCTGGTCCTGGTATTGAGCGCGTTTCTCGTGCTGCTCGGGCCTTGGCCTGCTCATTTCTGGGGACTTGTTCAGTGGGATATGTCGCCCTATATGTCTTCAAAGGGCAACTGCTCCAGTGGTCGAGACTGGCATGTCAGTGATTCTTAACGACTTGGAGCTCAAGATAGTCTTTTGAATTTGAGTTCATGGGAACATGAGGGCACAACCTTCTGGAAATCTATGCTCCAATGCTGTCTCAAACTGTCAAGGCGTTATGTTGTTCGGAATGTGCTCAGTCACGCCTCAAGCTTTGACTGCAGGATTTTTACCTGCAGCCAGCTGGTCATCTTAGGGTGCGACCGCCCATGGGAAGCGCCGTTGACATTCAAACTCATTCATGTTCTGTGCTCTTTTACAAAGGAAGAAGCAAAAGAAATTTTACAAATTTATTCTTCATGGCCTCCTTTTTACACTCTTCGCTACCGGTGGAGTCTTGGGGCGCGCACCTTGCCAGGAATGATTGCCGCACAGAACGAGAACGAGCGGTGCATGCAGAGGATGGGTGGGTGTGTACTGTAGAGGTGTGTTTTTCTTTTCCCCAGGGAGGATTTGTAACATTACTTATCGATTGCACAAATAGGGAAAGTAAAAGCAACCGACGGACGGACAGACGGACGAAAGGAAGGAAGGAAGGAAGGAAAGAAGGAAGGAAAGAAGGAAGGAAGGAAAGAATGAAAGAAGGAAAGAAAGAAGGAAGGAAGCACACACAGCCTTTCTGAACTGATGTTTATTTGCCTGAAGCATCAAGGATCTCCTGCTGCAAAGTCAAGCTGTGTCGGAGCCTAAGTTGATCTAAGTTGTCAAAAACACGTTTTTGATAGCTTTATAATGACTTATATATAATGTATTTTATACTTTGCTATGGAACATGTCATGTGCCCCTAAGCAAGTTCTTGGCGTCAGATGCTCCAAGTAGGGAAGTACATGCATCTAGCTCCTGCGGCAAAATCCCAAACAAACATAATGCACTGGGAAGCATGTGGACAAACTTAAGAGGCATGAGGCACAGATGCGCGGCGCCGCTGAACCGGTCCAAAGGTCCTTTGCCACTACGACGGGTAAAGTCGTTAGCTCTAGTGGCTGGGTGTCGACTGGTGAACCGTGCAGCCACTTGTCACGCCGAAGTGACAGCTGAATGGGGCATCCCCATTTGCATGCCAGATAATGGAAATGGATACATCACCAAAGATATTCCCGAGCATACCCCAGCAAAAACATCTACATTGAGAACCTAGGTCAGAGCAGCATCGGCAGGCTGGGATTCGGAATTGAGGACCTTTTTCCGGCGGCTGCTTTACGCTGCTATAACGTGTTAAAACAATTGCACGCTCAAATGAGATCACATGGAATTATCGTTTGTTTTTCCATGTGGTTTTACCCTTTCCGTTGTCACTCCGTGTGATGATGCCATGGGGATTTGCCGTTCGCATGGGGCCGGGAGGCCAGGTTGCGTAGATGGATAGTTTTTGCTCCGCAGGGGCTCGAGAAGCAGATCGAGCAGCTACGGCTGAAGGACATAGGGGCAGCTGACAGTTCTTTTTTGTGTGAGAACATCAGGCTTGGCTATCCAATCTTCAAATTTGCAAGAAAGCGAGAACATCTGGCAGGGACGAGACACCCTATTCCTTGGCATTTGCATGCATTTGCTAAGTTCTGCTTCTATTACAGAGAGGATCGCTCAGAACAAAGTCCTATTCCGCAACTCTCCATTCTTCTGAAACTTTTCTTCCGTGACTATTTGGTACTCTTCCGCAACTACTCTTCAGAAACTATTCTTCAGAAACTATTTGGCGGTCTTCAGAAACTGTTTCGCGATCTTCAGAAACTATTTTGTGATCTTCAGAAATGCTTTTGCGATCTTCAGAAACTTGCACACAATATTGTAACCAAATTGCATGAAGGAGCACTGGGTGGGTGGGGGTTGGGTGGGTGGGTGGGTTATTGACGTACCTTGTATATGCATGCCTATTTTGATTATTTTGCGATCTGCAGAAACTTTTTCGTGCAAGTTTGACGTTGTTTTTTGACTCTTCGTAGTTTGCGAACATTAGTTTCTGAAGAAAACCGTAAAGTTTCCGAAAATTAGTTTCCGAAGATCACCTTTTAGTTTCCGAATAAAATGTTGACCGGATTGCTCGTGCGTGTCAGCTCCGCTCAACTCCAGTGAGACTGGAGTGCTCATTCTAGCACAATCCCCCACAAGTGGGATTGGCAAGAAATCCAGGATGCTAAAGACGTGTTGGTCAGTTTAGGGGATTCATGTGCTCATTTGAGCAGAGCAAATCATGCTCTGGGCCCATCCCATTCAACTTTTCTCAGATGAAGTCCCGAGTTTCCGCCGCAGGGAACATCTCAAGGAGTGGATGAGCAGTTCCGAGCACGGACCCAAGCGGATGGAGATGGATGGAGACAGCACGGGTGGTGCGTGCAGTAGGAAGTCTTTTGTGTCTTTCATCCAAACACTTACTTGCACTGGACAATATGACATACAGCATGGCAGGGTTTGGCAAATGCTGGGATGTAATCTTCCTGATCCTTCACAACTTGTCAGATCGAAGGCGTCAATCAAAACTAGGCTTGTAGTTCGGACTCTCGAAGCTTACGCTTCCCGAGCTTGGAATCGCCAGTTTCATTGAGCTTGGACTTTGTCATCCAGCCACTCTTGGCAAATCTTTCAGACGGTTTAGGCATGGTGCAAACGCTTGTTTACGGAATTGCTTGTCCACAGGAGTTGGAACTGCTTCGCAAAGAGAATCGGCAGCTGAAGGTGCGAAGCGGCCGGGGTTGAGTCAACAAGGTGGTTCTGCTTCGGGGAGAGTGTGTTTGCTCCTCCTGAAGAGATGTTTGTTTGTACAAATATGGCTGGTGAGTGAAAGGACTTTTCTGATGAGTGCTCAGTTCCAGGGTGCCTCTTTGACTAGGAGTTAACCTTTGCCGTCAAAGCAAACGGTCCTCCTGCCCTAGATGCAATGAGATGCAACTATACTGTACTCTTAAAATTGGGCGCTTTGACAGTTCGCCAGACTTTGTTGTTGTCCAACAACAACTTCGGAACGGACAGCTTCCCAGCACCGCTCGCAGTACCTGCAAAGTTCTCCACATGTTTAGGCCGAGCAGGCTGAGCTGCGCAAGGAGAATGCAAGGCTGAAGGTGACATGATGGGCCAGGGTTGAGGGCTTCCTTTAGTGCATGACCAAAACTTGATAAAAACTGGGTTGGAGCAAAACCATGCTGTTGGCCAAGGACACCTTTATTTGGACAAGGACTATCATCGCATACACTTGTTGGATGGTTTTGGTGGGATGGTCATGCAAGAAGACATGTTGTGAAGCTCAGTCGACAGTGGCTCAAGCAAAAATTGAATGTGCAGGCTGACACTCCGTCAAACTTGATACCTTTCTGATCTTTCTGCTTCAAAGCTGTCTGACCTTCATACATCGCATTTCAAGCCGAGTCTCCATTCAATCACCAAACTCAGGCAAGTCCTATTATCAGTCCGGCGGCGGAGAATCAGAAGAAGGCCCAGGGTTTAGGAAGAAGGCCCAGGGTTTAGGGTGTGAAGTTATGTCTACATGTCCAAGATCATCAGATGGAATTGGCGCAAGGGGGCTCGGAGCTGCTTCATCACTGTGATTCGATGCTAAATTGAAAAGTATTTACACTCCACAGAACTTACGAGCAAGCAAATCTCAGTGAGGACGCTGTCTACGAGGAAGTTGCCGACCATGTGAATAGACCAGCAGCAGGTAAGCCAAAACAGCAAACGAGGAAGACTGCAAGAACAACATGCATTAACAAGGAAGCTGACCTTCCCCGTGCATCCCCGGGAATCACCAGGGGAGGGGTAAGCCAGGGTTGCCTTCATCTTCATTGTTTGGGGGGCTACCAAGGAAGATGAACATCTAGAGAAAACTTCTTGGTTTGGCTGAAATGGAACTTCCTGGTTAGGTTGATTCGAACATGCTGTAAGAGTGCAACACTTCCTGGTGGACCAAATTTGTGTTATTCTGATAGGTGTTGAGTTTTTTTGACGAGGGAGTTGGTTGAAAAACTGCTTTCTCGTAACTTCTGGAGAGAGTATGTCCAGATCATACACCATGAATCCTGGATGATCCTGGAGTCTCAACACCATGAACTGCAACAGGCCACTACATGGACAGTAGTGGTAACAGTGATATGAGAATGGAAGCAAGAAGCTACTAGTAACAAAAGGCATCGCTACTAGTACGCTACCAGGAGCTCCTGGCCTTACTACTAGGAGCAAGAAGCTATTAGAAACAAAACATAATTAGAAATATAATTTAACTAGAATTAGTTAATTAGACACATATGAAAGAATCCGTTCTTAGGAAACGGAACCAACAAGACGGGACCCTCCACGGGTCGGGCGACCAGACATGTTTCTTTTTTTTTTCAGGTCATCGACCGGTCTGTCCCGGCAGCCATGGAGATCACTGAGGTGTCGGTTCACTCGACCGGTGAAGGATGTTGCTACTAGTAGCGTCCTTGCTCCTAGTAGTAAGGTCAGGAGCCCCTAGTAGCTTCTTGCTCCTAGTAGCGAGGCCAGGAGCCCTAGCAGCGTCCTCGCTACTAGTAGTAATAATGCCCTTGTTCCTAGTAGCGATGCCCTTGTGACTAGTAACTAGTAACAAGTAGCTTCTTGTTCCTAGTACTATAAGGGTGTTGGATGGAATATGATGGGATGATTGAAGAGCTCGAACAAAAGAATAGAATATAGACGACAAGACAGTACAATGACTTTCTTAATCACGAACTTCTTAGAGAGTATTGGGACGATATTCAAATCAAAATTTCTTTTAAGACCAACCTCCTTGCTAAATCTCAATGGTACCAATACAGATTGGTTCTCAACTCCACCTATTAGGATGTCCTTTTTAGTCAGCCTTATGGGTTACATGACATTGGCTAGAATGTATTTGTTCAATCTGTCACTGCCAATTCGATCTTTCTCAGCAGGAGACGTTGCAATTGCTTGCGTCCAAGGGTGCTATTGGTGTAGCCATTATTTCGCAGCTCAACTGCAAGGCAATTCAAGAAGAACACTTTTCGGAAGGACTGTGATGAGAATGCCAAGACTGAGGTTGGACAAGTTCCTGCTGTTGCAACATGAAATTGGAATTCTGTGATTCAAGCTACCTCTCTCAGCTAGTGTACATGCCTAGGGCCTACCGGAAGATTGTCATGAATTCACTTCGGAGACGGAATATCAGGTTGCATCCGAACTATACGCATACAGACAATTGCGTACACACGCACAATCACATATGACACACATCTATAAATAAGTACCGTGCATCACCACCATGACTAAATGATCTTCCTCCCCCTTACTTAATAAGTAGGCACCTACTTAACTCAGTACGAGCGGGCTTTAACAAAATGTGTCAAGACTGCGTCTGGGATGAGTCGTAGATTCGTCCACGTTTTGTTGGATTTTGTTTGCTAATTCGGCTTCCGCCATTCCCCCTTTGTGATGGCATCGTGGCTTGTTTGCAGCAACTATGGGATATGAGGTTCAACGCTCATGCAAAACTCTTTTGGTTAACAACAACAGAATCCAAAACCAAAGGTCGCGCACTGCTTGGGCCACATGTGGTTATATATCATAGATTGCATTGCTGGAAAATGGTGTGCCCTCGTATTTGCAGATGTGACTTTTATTACTATGCTGAACCATTGGGGAGACGTGACGTTACACTACCTGATATGACTGAGCCAGGAGCCATCTCTTTGTGTGGGCTTGTCCGACTCCTGCACATAGATTGGGTGCCTAACCTAAACCGTGCCAAACTAGACTTCACTTTCTGGTGTATGGACAATATTAAATTGTATCGGACTTAATGATTTACTGAGCTGGTTCTGCCACAGCCGCTTTCAGCAACACCCTCACACCACCTTCGATTCAGGGCTCAAGACATCGTTTCCTTCGTCTGAGGTGCAAAAGGCCCAAATATTTGCAGAGAGCCAGGGCCATAGTCATCCATAGTCTACAGTTGTGTTATTTGTCCACTGGCTTTCAGTGGCCATGACACTTGATGACTTGATGTGGACAATCCTTTTTCTACGCGTCATCACAGGGAGACATAACACGTCTAATCTATTGCTGCTTGAGAAAGGAGCGTTGGCCCATTTGGCCCTGGAATAATGGACGGATGTGTCGAACTTCAAGCCTTATGCTTATCGATTTGTGGAGGTTGTTGCATGTTGTTGCGTTCTTGAACAATCTTCCGGTCTTCTTCCCCTTAGACACCCAGCTGTTTGGCGAAATGAGGCGATGGAGTCGATTTTCCGAGCACCTCGTGACCCAGCAACCTTTCCCTTGATCATTTCCCAGGTGCAAGTCTGCAGAAGTTTGTAGGGTCTTACCAGGAAAATCTGTGTGTCCAATGAACTGGTGTTGCAACTAGTGTTGCTAACGAAAAGATTCTGACAACTCTTGTCTCTTGTTGGCACACCCGCAGTTACGCTGGCCCCGAACCAATGTTTGCCGCAGGATGCCCATGATGCTGCTATGCAAGAGGCCAGTCGGTGTGTCACAGTTCCATGTGTCGATCGGCAATGTCATGTGCCAGCTCTTTTACAGGATATGTCTGACTGTCTGACTGAAGTACAGATGCCAGCTTCAGGCCTTAAGTTTCCCTAAAAATCTAGGAACCAAATCATTAGTGCTTGAGCTATCCTGCGTCCTGAGTAGTAGCTACATGTAGCTACTTCAGCTACTAGCTACCTCTTCTACTAGCTACCTAGCTACTACCTCTACGGCCTACTCCCCCTTAAAACATAGAACACACTTTTTGTTCAGTTGGACAGAGTTTTTGGTATGCTTTGGTCAAACTTCGTTGATACGGGTCATTCCCGATCGTCTTCTGGGGACGGACTGGCACCTTTTATATAACACGTACCTCCATTTCCCCACCAAAACGAGGTCTGCGAATTCTCAACTGCACTGGACCTTCATTCTTGTTGTGCCCTGTAGCAAGAGTGGAGATCAGACATGTCAAGTCAGCGGTAGGTGCCACGCTAAAGTTGACAACAATGTTCGTTCGACGGCATCCCCTTTTTCGTTGTTAACGTTGTGTTGCTTTTTGTTGGGGGGTCATGCGGGTCAAGCGGGCGGACCTGTCCTGAAGAGGACATGTTGGCAACACGATTGGTCTATCAGTGAGATTCTCTTTAGGCTCAGAATCATGAAGCAGACCTCCAAAGAAACAACAACGCGCATTCAGTCGTCATTTGTTGTTTTCGTTCAAAGCTTGCCGCAATGCTCTCGCCTCAGCTGGTGCAGAAGAACTATGTGCGGACTGGCCAGGCATATTGACCGCCTCGTCGAGGTGATTAGAGTCGAGGGTGTTCTACAAACGGGGTACAGTATTTAGAATTTAAGACCAAAGATGATCATGTGGAATCGGAAGAAGCATATTGTTTTAGCCCGTGGCCGCGGCCCTGCCTCCTTACTTAATGTTTGATCCTAGCTACCTTAAGCTACTACACATGGATGCAGGATAGCTCACGCTTCTTCAAGGAAGATCCCCTTGCCCGAGTGCCCGCCTGAGGGCCTGAGGGCGGGGGAGCTTGAAGAAGCGCTCGCACTAATCACTTGAATCACTCCTTGCAGATGCTAGCTTCCTTACCTAAGCCCGAAAACTCAGATGCCTTCCTGATTTGTTTTGGAATATATATATAGCTAGTTTTGGAGCCACACAGCTGCCACAGCAGCCTTTCGGTGCCTCAGCCGCAAATCAAGCGGGGTGCCATGCCAAGCTTCTTTCCTTTCCAAAAAGGACACTGTACACTATATACTACATACAGTAATTATAAACACATATATATTACAATAATATATGTAATATATATATATATGATGCCACGGCCACGTAGGTTAAGACGAACTAGGTGTAATGACTTCTTTCGTAGGGTTTGGGCTCACAGCCTTGGCATGCAAGCCTGTCGTCTCTGTGAGATCTTGACACCAGAGATCGACGGGACTTGCGTGTTCTGCAGGGTTCGGAACCGCTTTTGGCATAGCCTCGACCGACTCCCTGTCCGTGCACGAGGGTGGGCCATCAACAACCTGAGGGTGTGGACTGGCGTGATCGAGGAAGAGAGTGACAAGTTCGAGGAGGCCGAGTCCGCCAAACGCGCCGCTGAGGCTACTACCGCACCCAAGAGCGCTCCGGCATCGAAGAGCGGAAGTACTCCTAGAGAGGGGAGTGTTGAAGAGCCCACCAACCAGCCGGACAAGAGTTGGATCAGCCCGAAGAAAGAAGAAGTCCGAAGAGGGGAGAAACCATCTCCTAGAGGCTTAGTGGACGTGGAGTCGGCAGAAGAAGGAAAGACATCAAGTGCATCAAAGCCCGCAAAAGAGGAACGCAAAGCTTCAAGGAAGAGGAGCAGGAGTGACAGGCGCCGAGAGAGGTCGAGGAGCAGGAGATCAAAGAGAGACCGATCAAGAAGTCGAAGATCAAGACACAAGGAAAGGAGAAGCAGATCCAGGCGAGATCATCGAGGAGAAAGGAGAGAAGAAGGTGGGGGCAAGGAGCGCAAGGCAAAGCCGTCGGTAAGGCCGCCTAAGACTCCCTCGAGATCACCACCAAGAGACAGGGGAGGACCACCTCCTAAGGAGCCACCAGTGAGACGTGGAGGACCACCTGATCCAGTACCCCGTCCAACAGGCCGAGGCTGGAGTGGACCGATCAAGGCGTGGCACCGTGCACCCCAATACTGGGGAGTGAACAAGGGTCAAAAGAAGAAAGAAAACCAATACTACTACCGGAGGTAGTGGTGGGGTCTTCAAAGATCTTCAATGGCCTTGAGGAGACCTGCTGCGCGAGCTCGTGCGGCTGGAGTGGAGAGAGAAGAGCCTCCCGGAGGAAGGGGAGGAGAAGTCAGGCGACGGCCTGCGAGGGCAGACCCGAGAGAGGGCGAGAGAGGAGCCGGCCCCAGTGGCTGGAGAAGGAAGAAAAGAGGAGGTTGGAAAGACCTTTGAGGAAGGCACACTGGTACCATGCCATCAAGTGCCTCTCGAAGTACTACGCAAGCGGCTACCTGTGGAAGCGAGTGGCACTTACTGGGGGCAGAGTGGAGGCATCTCAGGGTTGGTGCAGGGCGTTCACGTGAGGAGCAAAGAAGACGTGGAGGTCGAAGTGGTCGTTCAGGGGACCAACTTACCTGGAACCCATCTTGAAGTGGGCCTCAGGGTCCGAAGACAAGGTGATGAGAATCCACATGTGCGGGGCGAAGTGCGCCGGCCCCATCGAAGCCGACAACTACCTCCACGGAGAGTTCATTCGTGCCAGGATCGGAGAAGACCTGCCGTGGATGATGAACCTGGTAGCCGAGGCCGGAGAAAGGAGGAGGGAGCCATCCGTGAAACCTCCTATAGAAGAGGGGAGGAAAGAGGAGAAAGAGAAGAAGAAAGAAAAGGATCGAGGAAGAAGCAAAGAGAAGGACCGCAGTCGAAAGCGGAAGAGGCGCAAGAGCAGTGGGAGCGCTTCAAAGGAGGGCAGAGGGAAGAAGAAGATCTCCTTGAGAGGGGAGGCCAAGAAGGAGCTGAAGGCCGTGATCCAGACCCCCGCTTCCGCCGAAAGTTCGCAGCCAGGGCAGCCAAAAGGGTGAAGAAAAGGGGGAAGGATACCTCCTCAGGCACCAGTTCAGACTCCAAGCGCGAGGACAGCAGCGAGAAGAGCGTGGAGCTGTTTGGAGAGGAGCAGAAGATTCGCCGAATGGGGCGAGCAGTGCCAGGGGCGTTGACCTGTGCTGCCTTCCGCGACATCCAGAGCTCCCTGTTGACAGGAACGGGGGAGTGTGGAACCCAGAAGAAGGGGTGATCCCACCGATCGCCTGCCAATACTATCGCCAGTGCATGCAACAGAGGCTGCAAGGAGGACAGGCCTGGGAAGCGCTGACAGTGGCGTGGACTTTGGATGTCCTACTTCAGGGGAGGGTGTCAGAGGCGTGCGACACGCTCACCCAGAGATTCAAGAGCTTGGAGATGAGTGGGGCCGGAGCTTCGTGGGCCATCTCTCAGAAGGTGGTGCCGCCCGAGAAACCCGTGTTGAGCTCCCGTCCGGAGATGAGGGAGGCGATACGAGAGAATCGCGAAGAGCAGAAGACCAGGAGCGAGGCCGCCCGGCCAAAAGGAAAAGGAGATTCCGGGAGTTCGTCTTGGAGAGAAGAAGACAGAGGAAAAGGAAGAGAAGCGAAAGGAAAGGGCAAGAAGGGCAAAGAAAAGGGCGAGGGCAAACGGGCCGAGAAGTAGAGGAGAGAATCGGGCCAACTGTGAATGTGAGCTATGAAGAGGCTGGCAGCTTGGTTAGCGGACAGCCGCACTTTTCCCCGCTCAGCGTGTCGGAGCACCCGGATGGTGATGATGCGCTGGATACAGTGGCCGAAGGACGACCTTTGAGTCCAGATGTCCCGGCCTACCCTGCCGCCGACCTGGCATTTGATCCCGGGTCCGAGCGTGAAAAAATTTGCGTGACGCCGCCGTGCATGGGTGACAGTTTTTCGAGGCTTGCTCCATGGATGACCTTCACATTGAAAGAGTCAGCGTCGGACTTGGGGCTTCCGCTGCAGTGCATGACCCAGCCCTCGGGTGACATTTTTCCGTTGCCCACCGATGTGAGGGTCCTCCATGACCTATGGCAAGACATGCCTGAGAACGTGGATCTTGTTAGGGCCCTTTGTGTAGGATTGAACTCCATGTATGGCCTCGAGCTTGAGAACCCATTTTCCCCGACCATTCAACAGAGAAGGGTCTTGGAGTTCCTTCTTTCGCAGTCGCAAGTCGTGTCCTCATGGGGTGAACGCTTCGAGGAAACCACTTGGCACGATTTCTTCAGGTTGAAGACGGTTGACTACACGGGAGAAGAGGTCCTGTGTGCACAGTACACCACCTGGAGTAACCTGGCCCCGGCCATGCCCAAAGAAATCGCTTCGGTTCCCCTTGCGGAGGTTTGCGAATTGGGGTGTCGCCACTACGTAGAGAACTTTCGATCGTACATCCTGCCTGAGGAGCTTCAACAAGCAACGAAGCCGCCACGGGTCCTCATCACTTCAGAGGCTTGGACCGAAGTTTGTCGGGGACTGTTGGGGAACGGAGTGTGCATCCCTATGTCATATCAATGTTAGAGGAGGATATATATCATGTAGATGGCCAACCACTACTGAACGGACTCTTTGGAGTCCCCAAAGGGGAAGAAGAACAAGGCATTCCGATCCACCGCCTCATCATGGATCTCCGACCGCGCAACAAAGTGGTTAGGGGTATTGAAGGAGACGTAGCCACGCTTCCCACTTGGGCGACGATGGCACCACTGCAGTTGATGCCCAGTGAGGATCTGGTGATCTCTTCAGAGGATGTGAGGTGTTTCTTTTATATTTTTAAGATACCTCGTGAATGGTCCGCCTTCTTGGCCTTCAACCGACCTATCCCTCCAGAACTTTGTCCGGTTAGCGTCCCAGGTCCTTCCCATGGGGTTCAAGAACAGTGTCAGCCTGGCACAACATGTGCACCGGGTTATGGTACGCCGAGCCAGTGAGAAGATTGAGGAGGGACTGAAATCGCATCAGGAGATTCGGAAGGACCGACCGTTCACAGTACACCGAGAGTTGCATCGGGTGTACCTGGACAATTTCGACTTGCTAGAGAAAGTGGACAAACGAACAACGTCACTCCTACAAGGGGAGTTGAGCGAAAGTGCGCTGGCTTTACGCCATGAGTACGAGAAGTGGGGAGTCCCTCGCCATCCAAAGAAGTCCACTATTCGAGCAAGCCAAGCTGAAGTTCAGGGAGCCATTGTAGATGGAGTGGCAGGTCGAGCTTATCCGAAGCCAGTCAAAATCCTCAAGTATGCCCAGCTCGCCAGTCTCCTAGTGGGGGAGAAGAGGTGTTCAAGGAAGCAAGCTCAGGTGGTGGCAGGAGGCCTCGTGTATATGAGCATGTTTCGCCGTCCGCTTCTAGGGTCGCTCAACGCCTTGTGGAAGTTCATCGAGTCCTTCAAAACATACCCTCCTGTCATCCACCTTGAGATCCCCAGTGAGGTGAAATTGGAAGTGGCGCGGTTTGTGTGTCTGATTCCCCTAGCTCAGATGGACTTCAGGCTCAACATCAGCCCGGAAGTCACGGCCAGTGACGCTTCAACCACTGGGGGAGGATTGACCGTTAGCGCCGGGCTCACGGGGTTCGGTCAAGCTGCGGCCTCAGCATCCATCCGAGGAGATCTACCTGAACCGGCAGATGTCTGTGCAGTTCTCACGGTAGGTTTGTTCGATGGCGTAGGAGCTCTACGAGTAGCAGCTGACGCATGCCAGTTGCCCGTCCTTGGGCATATCAGTGTGGAGGTTAAGAAGGAGGCCAGTCGAGCCCTGGAGAGCAAGTTCCCCTCCACCGTGTTCATCGAGGCCGGCGTGGAAGCAGTCGACGATGAGATGGTCAGGAATTGGGCATGCAGGTTCTCCCAGGCCGCGGTTGTGATCCTAGGAGCTGGGCCTCCGTGTCAAGGAGTCAGTGGGCTCAATAGCGAAAGGAGAGGCGCATTGCGAGACCACCGAAGCTGCTTGTTCAGCCATGTACGACGGATCAAAGAGCTCCTGAAGAAGCACTTCGTCTGGGCGCAGGTGAGGTATCTCACGGAGAATGTCGCCTCGATGGATGAATCAGATCGCTCAATCATGACAGAGGCGACAGAGGACTTTGGGGACCATCCCTCCATGATTGACGCGGCCGGTGTCTCTCTAGCTCGACGACCTAGGCTGTATTGATGATTGGCCAAAGCCTCTTTCAGAACGATGATCTTTTTGCTCTCTCGCTCATGCTCGCCTTCCATGGACTCCTAACAACAGGGGAGTTGTTGGCCTTCAAAAGGCTCACTGCCAACAGTCGGGACCACGCAGTGTCGCAGTCCTGTCCCTGGGGCTGACCAAAGGGGGCAAACGGCAAGGGGCAGCAGAGAGCATTACGATCCGGGAGGAAGACACCCTTCGGCGACTGTGGCAATGGAAAAATACCCCGCACACCCGTAGTGCTGTGTGAAGCTCCGCACCTGTGGCGTCAGAAGTTTGCCGCTTGCTTGGAAGCCTGCGGAATCAGTGACCACCAGTTCCGCCCTTACAGTCTAAGACGAGGGGGCGCCACCTGTTATTTTTCAAGATACGGCTCACTAGACCGCTTACTCCTCCTGGGGAGATGGCAGGCCGCGAAGACGGCTCGGGTGTACATTAATGAGGGACTTGCCACTTTAGCAGAATTGCGATTGCACACCAACTCTCAGGCACAGGCGTACAAGCGCCAGTATACGAGGTCCAAGAATTTAGAGCTCCAACCCCTTGAGCGTGCCCGGAAGGGCAGGCCAGGGGAAAGTGGAAAGGGGAAGAAGTCTCGAAGGAAGAAGGGCAAGAAATAGCCCATCTTTTAACTGAATTTGAACCGCCGGCGGTATAAAAATAAAACAGACAGGGACGAGCAGGATAGTGGCCTGGACGTACCCCGGACTGGCGGGGCCCAGGACTACCCTAGGCTCTTTGGCTCACAATTACCTCGGTTCGGCGAGGAATTGTGGGGGGAGCCGGGCCATGGGGGCCCTTGACCTAGGGATTTTTAACTCGATTGACTGTTTACATTGACAAACTAGGTCTGCACTGCAAAAAGAAGACAAGAAACCGACGTGAGTCTTTATATATATATATATATGTGAATCAAATGTGCATGAGATGTCTTGTATTATTGATAGAGGCAGACGTGTGCGGTTTATTTGCAGGTCACATGCTTCTATGTTCTTTAAACACGAATTGACAGATTGCGGGCACTTACAAGTCACAAGTAACAAGCATAGCCCACAAGTTTACCCGACATGGGGTAATGGGACATGCAGCTTGAGCACGAGAAGTTGAGGCTGGTAGACGGTGCCAAATGACACCTGCAGACGCCTGCAGGCTTTCCACCTCCACCACGAGCATGACCCAAATGCCAAAGCGGTGGCAGCGAAGTCTACTTCTTATGGGGAGACCTGAGATGTCACTGAAGCTTTGCAGCTGTTCTCGCAATAGAGGTCTTCCGGAGGGCTTTAAAACACAAAAGAATCTCAAAAGAAAAATGCTGCTGATTCCTAAGGAACGGCTCTTAGAGCTTTGGAATGCTTTACAGGTTTAGGAAAGAACATCTTGGAGTTCAGGGTGGGAAGGCTTTGGAGGTATGGAGGCTAGGCTACGCCTCTCACCCAGGTTTGGCGGCAGCAAGCAAGCGCTCGGCTATGTGTTGATTGCGCAGCATTTCGGTTATGTCATGCGGAGGAGCGATGCGACTCGTGTGATTGACGGGTGGAGTCTAACCTCAATTTCCATGGGAGAAGGGACCATTCCTATACTAAGGCATCAGTGGAGGGTTATCTTCGTCAGGGAAGACTGCTAGGATGAGATAAAGTTATATGGGCTATGCCAACTGACTCATGATAATCATGATACATGTTTGTGTTTGCTGGCTGCTCCTTTGCAGCTGATTTAGTTTTGACATGTTTTCACTGAAGAATACAACCTTCGCTCCTTTGGGTCTCTTCTCAAGAACACAGCAGTGGCCAAGACCTCTCTGCCAAAGATCAACGTGATCATCGCATGTCCAGCTCTTTTGTTGTTATTGGAGGTTGGATCCAAAAGCCTTCGTGCCTGTCGGACCTTGTTTCGGCCATCGGATTGATGTTCGACCGGTGCACAGGATGTTCGATGACTTTGGCTTCGAAGCAGCAGCTAAGCAGGATGGCGGAACGGCGGAACGGGGGTTCGCGCAAAACAAGAGGCCAACGACATCATAACAAGACGCCTTGCATGCTGCTGATGAAGTTCGGAACCTATAAACTGAGGGTTTGAGGGCATGTTCGTCCCAGGCGTTGGACTGGGAGGCATGGAAGCTTAGCCTCTGAAAAATCCAACCCTAATAGTAAAAATAACCTATTATATAATTAGCGATGGTCTCCAACCTACTATAGCAATGGGCCTCCACCCCTGAAAATCAAACCTTAACCATTTCATGGGCCTTGAGGCCCAGTCGGGGAAATGAATGAGCATTTGGATCAATTTTTGACACTTGGCCCTGTTGCCCTTGGTCACCTAAAGGTGTTTATACGCTTCACGACCATCACAGGGTTCCCAAATTGCTTGGACCCATCAGTTTTATCAAGTACTATTTTGAGGTTTGTCATCAAGTCGCAATCTGTAGAATCTGAGGGCCGAATTGTCATTAGAGTTCATCATTCAGGTCCCTTGTTTCAAACCCTTTCTAATAAATCCTCAACTCAGGTGATTTTCCTCGAAGAGGACTTGGAGGTTTCACCTGACTTCTTCTCGTGTGCCGGGAGCATGGGTCTTGCGCAGGGAGAGCTGAATCCTTGATATGAGTACCCACAACTGACATGGCCCTTGATGACCATAGATAGATACATTGGCAATGCCACCAGGACAAGCGCGGACGATGGGTAGTCCCTGCTGTATATGTTAGGGAGTCAGTTTTTGCAATTTTGGAAGCACGCACACACACACACAGCCCCAGTGCATCATTGGAGAACTTGCAGCCAAAGAGCTCAAATGATTGTAATGCAACACACACGATTGTCAGTTTTTCTAGTATGTAGTGGGCTTCCATCAATACGCATGATTCTCGTATATCATTACCATTGTCTTGTTACGTTCCTGTCGAGGCTACTCTCCGTGTTTTTCTTTTTCTACATTTTTTCTCGAAGCGCGACATTGTTGCTATGTCGGATGACGATGACGACCTGGTCCGCTTTGCCTCTTGGTTGTGTCCATGACATGGATGGCTGTATGTTGAATGCCTCATGCCTGCCTTGTGTTCAGACTCCTATTTTGAAGTGCATTGGCAATCGCTGTTCGCGGCTATTCTTGTGCTCCTTACAGCGTTGTACCGTTGTAAGTTGTACCATGTTGTACCGATCTGGATTTCGATCTGGCCTGCAGGCAATTGGGAATCACATGGTATGAAGCACTACTCCGAAAGTAGAGATTCCAATGAACTGAGCCATTCGACAGATCTTCAAGCGAGTTGCCAAGGCATCGAGTCTTTTCTACGCGACCGAAGAGCAAGACAAGGTCAGGTGGGAAGGTTCAAGATCACATATTCCAAGTGAAGAGGGGACAGTGAGGACCTCGGCGGGGTGGTGGTCCATGATCCAAAAGCAAAACAAAGCAACCAGATCAAGCGCAATTGACATCTCAGGATTTCTGCATGCAGTCGGTTGGTCAGATGGGATCCCAAGATACCCAAAGCTGCAGCGCTTGCCCGACAGATGTCAATAAGACCAGATGTGGGCAGGACCCCCTTGTTTGTATCAAGTCTGCTAGCAAAGCATGACTGCCCAACACATGGGAAGACTCCCGATGAAATGCAGGCAGAAGTGGTGCTAATTCGCTCGGGTGAGCCCAGCAATGCCTGCCGAGTACGTTGCTACACGGAGGACCTTTCCGGCCAGGCAAGCCACGGGCAGTCATGTGCCCCAAACAACCCCGAAACGGAACAAGAGTGGAAACTCCTTGCTATGCGATGCTACACAATTGTTTTGTTTTAACACTAAGACTACACTTGAGAACAAAGGATGTTCACTGAGAGCAACATCTCATCTCATGACAACATGGCCTGGTTGGCCGGTTTGGCCAACGATCCTCAGGAAGATCTCAGAGTGGATGAGGGGGAACTACCTGTTGGATCTCCTTGCACCTTTACCGTCCTTTACCCAGTTTGGGGATTTGACTTTGAGGGCCCAGGTTGCCAAGCAACCGACATCTTGGAAAAGGCCGGAAATTCCCCTGGCCGTAAATGGCTTCGTTGCCGCAGGCCGGCCTCCGTTATGCCAGCGTTGATGAGACTGTAGAGCCACTTGGAAGCAACTCAAGTGTCCATTGGTTCACCCTGTGCCACAACACCATGCTAATCAGACATGTTGCAAGCATTGTAGAATGCAAGTCACACAGAGGTGCTTTGAGCACCTTGACCTTGTCAAAACGAATCATGTCAGATTTAGCTGCCTGGTTGAACTTGGTTCCAGGCTATCCAGGCTCCAAACTCCAATCTTGGATGTTCTTCCAAGCGGTCACTGACGGTCAGTGTGTACTTGTGTGCACTCCTTTGACAGGTTTGCATCTGGTCAGAGCATGGCCTACGTCAGGGTACCCATTCTACGGGATGCTGCATGGCACACTTGCGAGGACATGCTGTCAGCACAAGTGTGTGATTGTGTGTGTGTGAATGTGTGCTCCATCATGCTGCATCGTGCAAAAAGTTCACCATCGAATGTGGATTTTGCCGGAGGCACAGATACACAGATGCTCGCGCAGCCAACGCACTCAGAAGCTACACTGTAGTTCACCCTGTTCAGCATCTGCTTTTGGTGGAGATTAATAAAGCCTCTAACTGCCATACATCTTCAGGGGGTCCAGGGACATGCTATTCTAGGGCGATGCTGACAAATCGCTGAATTGCGCCAGGAGTTTGCCATGAGATTGAGTGATCCACAAGACTGCAAGATTCGGGGTGGTGGATGCCGGGTGAAGATCATCGACCAGGCTGACAAAGAAGGGTAGCGAAAGGGGTGAGCTGTGAAAGACTGAACCCGCAGAGCTGGCGTTGTGAAGTTCATCCCTAAGGAGGTGAGCTGGCGAGTAAGGAGTTGGTTTCTTAAAGAAAGGGGGTCTGGAGTCCAAACCATGAATGAAGTAAATGTATAGCTTCTTTTGTTTTTATATTTTATAACTGAATATGAGTGAATATTATGCATTGATTGTATGCTTCTTGTCGGGTTGATAGTATGATAGGGCATCCCTAGGGATAGCTTCCGAGGCTGTGATGTTGGCAGAGGTGCCATTGACCTCGGGATTGACACTTCCCTATAGTTCTTACTATTTCTTACTGCATCGACCAGGTTGATTCGACTTCATTAGTTCCGCACACATCCGAGGAAGACCTGGACACTTACTTGCCCTTGCTATCACTTGTTATCCCTTGATCATTGTTGGCAGCAGCCTTTCAGACTCCTCGAGTCAATTCCGTGTTCCGCAGTTTTCTGCAGGACTACTTCCCAGACAACTGTTTACAGCAACACATTGTGCTGGACGAGTTGGACATGGTCTCACATTGGACGGGGCGCTTCTTTGGTGCTTCAAACACGGCCGAAACGAGAACACGAACCGACGGCCAGCGTGAACAATCATCAAACCCTGGGAGCTCGGTCCTAGTAGTAAGGCCAGGAGCGCCTAGTAGCTTCTTGCTCCTAGTAGTACGGCCAGAAGCCCCTAGTAG